>CM022883.1:15603652-15665660 GCA_012654025.1 Pachypsylla venusta
ACCAAAAATCTAAAATTGAAAAGATTTAATTTCGCGATCTCGAAATTGTTGTTGAATTTTGTAACCGTAGCGAAGCACGGGAAAACAGCTAGTTTTTTTTATAAACGGGTACATAATTTGAACTGGTTCAAATTTGCCCATAAATAAACAAATATCGCGATTTTTCTTTTTAATTTATTTTTTTAAAGTTCTTAAGATTTTGATTTGAAATAATACATTGAAAATAATAATCTTTATGCTATAATAATTTGAAAATAGACTCAAACCCTGCATACCGGACGCTCACTTGATTTCCGGGATATCCTAATTGGCTACTTTTTTCTCTTCAGGACTATTCGTAATCCCTCAGAGCTCTTCCAAAAAAAATCTTTTCAGGACTGTCCCTATTTCTTCTGTACCTATATACTTCTCTTCCAATCACCCATGGGTATAGAGATTTTTTTGCTTAACTTCCCTTGAACATTATTCAAGACGGGTGTTTACCCTTTATCCTCTGGAAACTTATAAATCAGGTAATCACATTGCCCCCACCCAAACTGGGTTGGGCCGGTAATCATGAGGGCGCGAACCTAATTTTTCACACACTAACTAAAACCTCGCTAAACGTCCAACTTATCATTAACCCTGACCATACTGTGCTTTCCGCGTAGTGAGAACTCGCTTAGTCTCTTTTGCATGCTGGTCCCATGGTCACTTTTTAGTGTGGCAGAAAATTTAATATTTATGGTCGATTTTGTGAAAATATGATTACTTATAAAAGAAAGTCAAGAAATGGCGTTTTACTATTCAGATATAGTTTTATGCCCACGGGTAGTACAAAACCCCCAAATTCAAGAGACGGTGAGAGGGGGAGAATATTAGAAAGAAAGAGAGAGAGAGAGAGAGAGAGAGAGAGGAAGTGAGAAAAGAAGAAGGAAGAAGGTTAAAATGAGAACATAAAGAACATATAAGATCTGAATTTATAATGGACGAATAAATTCTATTATCAGATATCAAATTGGAACCCAAGAGCGTTAAGAGGGAAAAATTATATTTAATTCAGGCGAAAAGTAAAAAGTAACAAAATGGCTCTTCGGGGACTTGCGAAAGGTAATTAGAAAATAAATTGTACCCCATGTATGGAGGGGAATATGTTTGTTCCAAAGTATCTTTTCCGCATGTCATTCCCCCTTCCACAATTTCTTGAACTTTGTTGTTACCAAAATTACTTCCTCATGACTGGAAGTGGAAACAAGTTTTAGCTTTAAAGCCTGAAGAGCACCAAAAAAATTACCTGGAACGAAATAGGAAATCTAAAGGACTTTAAAATTCGCTTGCAAAAATATCTTTTGGAATCTGCCCCTTACAGAATAGAAGAGGTCTTATGACTTTTTGTTAGTCTTTTTTTAAGGATAAGTAGGTATATCCTTTTTACGACTTTTTGACTCTGGAATGTGACTCAAGGAAACCCTCTTTATTTACTTTGAAGGAGGGTTCAGAAAGCATACCATTTTATATATAACCCATTTTAATTCAGTTAAAAAATTTTAATATTTTTTTTATTGATACCTTGATAAGTAGATAATCTGAGTACATCATAGGTTCCAATAGTATCTCAATCTTTGTCATCATACGTATAATCGACAGTAATCCATTTTTTTTTATTTTCTGTGATATTTTACAGCATTAGTTCAGGTCGCCTCGGCCCTTTAGGATAAAATTATCAATTATAATTTTAGATCAAATTCTAAAGCGAGCTGACTCAAGTCAGATTTGCTGACGCCTGTACTAAATCCCTTTTGTGCGAGTTTATTTCACTGATAAAAATCTTAGGGGAAGCGCTCGAATTTGATCCAAGTATAATTTTGGATCAAATTTTAAAACGAGCTTACTCAAGTCAGATTTGCTGACACTTGTGTTGAATCCGATCTGACTAAAGTCAGATTTGCTGACGCTTGTACTGAATCCCTTATGTACGAGTTTATTTTACTGATAAAAATATTAGAGGAAGCGTCTCGAAGCTTCATTTTCCATTGAGAAAGTTTTGTCTTTTACATCAACTTTGTATCTACTCTCTTTGTTCATCTTTTTATTCTATCTCTCTTACTCTAATTAAAAACTTCACTCATCTAGGTAATTAAATTAGATTTTTTATGAGGTTTCTTTTAATTTGAACCTCAAAAACCTCAATCCATAACTAACCTCAAAAATGATAATAACCACATCACAGATCTTATATGATTATGTCTTAATCTATTTTAGGTATTGACAATTTATGTATCGTTTTATTATGGTTTTATTTTCTGAAGCAGTTTAACCATTATTGCATTAGAGATAATGGGATTGTGGTCGTATACGCACCGATCTCTTAGACTATATTTTGATTTTTAAATTTATCACAGTTTCATTAATTTCAGTATAAAGATACACGGCGATATTAAGGATGCTGTCTAATGAAGAAACATGGGACATGCGAGGGAATGCGAGGATATAAAAATACTCTGATTGACAAGACCACTTTTTCCAATCAAATTATAACCTTTTTTTGTCTTAGCGTCTCTTTAAGATCTAAGGTCACTCCGGATTTTAAAGCAGCATTTTTTTTTCTATACCGAAATCAGATATTACCCCCCGGGACACCGCTAAAACTTTTAGTATAATATTTGCGATAGATCAGATTTTATATACCAGTTGTTTGTCATAATTATACAGTGTGAGCCAAACGTCTCACCCCCCCCCCAGAATCTCGTGAACCACTCAAGATATCAACAAGTCATCAAGTGATTTTAAAGGTTATAAAAAGAGAAATAATTCATTCTAAATTTAATAAAAAGGGAAGTTTATTAAAACAAAGTTCACCACTCTACGACTTACCGTTCTTGAGATATGGGGCCGGCCGTTCTAAAAGAGAACGGTAGAGTGGTGAACTTTGTTTTCATAAACTTCTCTTTTTATTACTTTCCTTATCCTATAAAAAGGAAATTATTGTAATGGGCTGAAATTTTCGATGTCGAGTTTTCAATGCAAAACACGTTTTGGGGTCCTCAGAACCCGATCTCAAGTATCAGCCATTGGTCAGTGTGTGTGTCTGTCTGTCCGTCTAACTGTGAACAAGATATCTCAAGAACGGCAAGTGCTATAGAAACTTGAAATTTGGTATGTGCGTCAGTTTTATCTCATGAACGGCAAAATAAGCTTTTGGTGGAAATCGAATATACCGTTGGCAGTTTTATGCCGCTTTTTAACAGTTTTCGCATATCCTGCTTAAAATGAGCACGGTAATAGCTAAAACTTTAAACTTGGTGCCTATTCATATCAATTTCATACAAGAATTTTAAAAATTCCACTTTAGGTTGAAGTTTTAATTTATATCAAGAAGTGAAATATGTAATTGTAGTTCTGCTCTGGGAACTTAAAAGGTATAATTTTCAATAAAATATTGTGTATCAACTACAAATAATAAGGCGAGTCACGAACGCTTTCGTCTGTTACGACATTCTCAAGTGGACTCGTAACAGACGAAAGCGCTCGTGACTCGCCTTATTATTTGTAGTTGATACACAATATTTTATTGAAAATTATATTTCATAATGACTACAAACATCCTAAATACCATTTCTAAACTAAACTTAAAAGGTGTTTTGGCATTGAAAACTCGACATCGAAAATTTCAGCCTATTACTTTCTTCTTCTTTTTATAGATAAGGAAAGTCGTGTGATGTTCACACCAGATTTTTACCTTTAAAATGAATCATCAATTAATAGGCCATCTCATTCTAGACTTTTGTGCTGGCCGCCACCCAGCTTAAACGGTCGACTGCGGCCGAAATTTTTTGGGCTCAAAACTAATCCCCCCCAAAAATGAGGTGACCTATAAGTTTACCGCTTGTCGATATCTTCAGTATTTCTCGAGATACTGTAGGTGGGGTGAGACCTTTGGCTCGCCCTGTATAAATTTAATACAGAGGCTTTTCCTAAAAGGAAGTACGAAAAATCTACAATGATTTCGAATTCTACATGTAGGAAAGATTTTGTGTACAGAACCTTAAAAGGTTTAAAAATCGGAACTTGAAATACACTTGTACGAAAAGGATACATCAGGGAGGGGGAAAAGAAAGTCATAAATCAGATCTCTCTTATAAAATAACAAAAGATTAAAAAGGGTAATTTGTCCCTGTATATTATTTGAGTACGTACTCCCGGAGGAATATCTCTCTCTAGTTCTAAATTCATCCACTAGATCGCCAGATGCGTGAAATGAGCTGTGAGAACCTTTGTTACAGTTTTACCCTTGCTCTTTTGTATAAATGAATCGAATTAGTGTCGGTCCATTTAAAATCTGGTGTATTAAATTTGTCTTGAAATCAATTTAACGATGCAAAACCTTTGTTTGATTTAGACAAATATAACTGATTTAAATTATCCACACGGTAACATCAATGAAAAGTTCTTTCGTAGAAATTGTTTGAGTAGGACTCAAATAAAATTCATACAAATTAAATATTGTAGATTTAATTTATATTAAGTTGTCACGGGAAATAACAACAATATTAACTCTTAAATAAATTAAAACAAAACACCAAAAACACAATTTATAATTATTTATGAAGAAACTAGTTTCGAATCATTCGATTCATCATCACTCTAGTCGAGTCGGAAGATGGAAGTTGACTAGACTGATGATGAATCGAATGATTCGAAACTAGTTTCTTCATAAATTAAAATAAATAGTGTTTTTGGTAAGTGTTTTGTTTTAATTTATTTAAAAGTTAATATTTTTTAATATTTATAATTAAAATGTTATTCAAAGATTCAAATAGCAACAAACTAAAGATCATTAGGGTGGTCGTCCTGTGGAAGCAACTACGCCTGATTACAAGCTCACGCTACTGAGATCGACTGATCCAAATGAATGTTTGTTAATTTAGCCTCGTTCATTGTACACAAGTTCAAGCTACTACCGCCTCAAGTCCTCCTGGAGTTGGATTTGTCGCTTATATATGTAGGGGAATGGATGTTCCTATGTGTAAAGACTAACTCTGTGACGGAGTCTTCCTCCACTTCATCCCCAAAAGAATATAAACAATTTATTAAAAGAAAAACCTTACAACTTCCCGACCACAAAACTATATCCACAGGGATCTCAATTAGAACTAACTCTTAACCAAGAGATATCATCTCTATTCTCTGTTAGCACCCCTTAGTTCATTGTCCCAATAGCTAGGGGAGATGAAGTGGAGGAAGACACATAGGAATATCCGTTCCCCTACATATATAACATGTGCTTGTGGCCCACAAGCAGTATACTCGTAGATACTCCAGTTGAGGAGATGAAATTGGCAAGGATGAGAATTGTCCACACAAGATTTTCTCGTAGTTTCTTTATTTAAAGGTTTCCTCCGCCTGTTTTTCGTTTCAGCGAGTCCCATTCCCACCTCTTCAAGGAGACTGAAATTTGGCATGTAGGTCGCAATTAGGTCTTAGATGCGCGCTAAGAAAGGATTTTTTAATATTCCAACTGGGGCGCCCGCCGCGGAGGAATAAGGGGCGTGTTTACATATGAAAGTCAACTTTTCATCACTGTTTCTCCGTACCGGTACATTTCCGGGGACTAAAATTCGGTATGTAGGTTCACTTTATGTTATAGATGTGCAATACGAAAGGATTTCCTAATATTCCAACTGGGGCGCCAACCACGGGGGGTAAAGTGCGTGTCCATCAAATATTATCACGTTTTCATCACTGTTCCTCCGTACCGGTAAATTTTCGGTGGCTGAAATTTGATATGTAGGTTCGCTTTATGTTCTAGATGTGCAATAAGAAAGGATTTTTTAATATTCCAACTGGGGCGCCAGCTGTGGGGGTAAAGGGCGCGCCCATCAATTATTGTGAACGTTAGTGAACTCCACTTTTGACCCCGGTAATGTGTGTATATGCGCTATACCGATATACTTCAATCGGACACGGTGACTACTGAAATGTTGAAAATAAGAGCTAAATAAATTCATTTCTTACATCTTCACGAATTTAATCTGATCAAATGATATCCCTTGAACTGTCTAATCTAACATACCCCCAAGTGGGATCTATGAAACCTTCCTGGAAGTAGAAGTGGCGGGCGCCCCAGTTCGAATATTTAAAAACCCTTTCTTAGTGCGCATCATTAGGTATGCTAAAATTGCGGCCCTTTATCACAATAGTAAAAGAAGGTCGCGAAGAAAAAAGTTTGGGAAGCGCTTCCCAATAGTTTTATTTCTTTCGGCAGTTAATTTATTATTTTTAAATCTGTTCTTCAGATTTGGACATTCATATTTATCCTCATTCCTCTATCAGCTATTAAAGCACGTAGCCCGTAAAACAGCTAGTAGATTATATAATATATATAACTATAATTGATTCACACCTAATCTTCGCCCTACAAAGTGTTGCGCAAAAGAGACGTATGGCTACAAGCGCAAGATTTCCATAAAAAAAAAAAACTCCTCAAACGTTTTTCTTATCTTATAAAAATTTGGCAATACAAAACCCTAAAAGCAAACAAACGTCAGATTAGTTCATAATGAAAAATAAATGGAAACGGCACGCGGCAAACCCTTGTATCTTTATAAATTTAATTTAATGCAATATTTTTTTACTAATAAATTTCTCCGAGTCCAATCTGTATGGTTCTGATGACAAATTTTTATTAAATTTATATTAACCTTAAATTTAGTTATGCAAACTGAAAGCGGGATTCAATTCATTTCACGCCAATAAAAGAATAACCTAATGCAGAACAAATTAGTATCAAATGCAACATGAACTAGGAAAAGTCTGGGAAAATTGTCAAACGTACGGACCCTCATGTAATGAGATATAGTTTCATGAGAAATAAAGTATACTTCAAATATGGATTTGGAAAAAAAAATTTATGTTACTTTAGCATTTGAGAACGATGATTTAGTTACGTACATCAGATTATCAGAATTCGATCATAAACAATGATGGTATATTAAGGGAGAATGATCGTTGGAACTTTAGTGTGAGCCCAGGATAGAAAGACAGGGGATCTCTCCTAGTAAGTCCTATGATGGTATATTATTGAGGGAGGATGATCTTTGGAACTTTAATGTGAGCCTAATAGGATCGAAAGACAGAGGATCTCCTGGTAAGTCCTATGATGGTATATTAAGGGAGAATGATCGTTGGAACTTCAGTGTGAGCCCAGGATAGAAAGACAGAGGATCTCTCCTAGTAAGTCCTATGATGGAATATTGAGGGGGGATGATCTTTGGAACTTTAATGTGAGCCTAATAGGATAGAAAGACAGAGGATCTCCTGGTAAGTCTTATGATGGTATATTAAGGGAGAATGATCGTTGGAACTTTAGTATGAGCCCAGGACAGAAAGACAGAGGATCTCTCCTAGTAAGTCCTATGATGGTATATTGAGGGAGGATGATCTTTGGAACTTTAGTGTGGGCCTAATAGGATAGAAAGACAGAGGATCTCCTGGTAAGTTCTATGATGGTATATTAAGGGAGGATGATCTTTAGAACTTTAGAGTGAGCCTAGGAAAGACAGATGATCTGCTGGTAAGTCCTGTGATGCTATATTAAGGGAGGATGATCGTTGGAACTTTAGTGTGAGCCTAGGATAGAAAAACATATTATCTCCTGGTAAGTCCTTATTACCTTTTTCACTGAGTCGAACTTATAACATCGTTTAACTTAATAAATATAAATACTCAAATAATAATATAATATTTTAAATAGAAGTTCTTCGTCTTTTCTTTTGATTAAACCTTCTCCTAGGGCTTGCACCCATCTAAGGAAAACGTACTTACAACGTTTAGACCTTTTCTTTGGATGTAAAACTTATTCGGTTAACCAACCCGGTTACAAAGCTTAAATGAATTAAATACACTGTATCTCGTAGATCGGATAGCTAGTTTGGCGGGTAAATGTCCTTAGATGTTAAACTTACATACTTGAAGGAGCAAACCCTATAGGATGAGTAAACAACTGCTTTATTTTCTCAAGTAAAGCAATGAGTGTTCGAGTGAGCTAGGATGGCAGAGTGACAAATAAAGAGCTTCTGAATAACATCAATTTCAGGAAGCTGCAATATCTGGTGCACATTGGAAAGACTTCCGAAATCCAACGAGATATAGAATATGGGATTGAATTTTAAAAAGTTAACTGGAGGGAAGGAGAGGTCGATGAGGAAGGAGGAACTTACGAGAATGGTGTAATGAGATAATATCCTGCCTGTTTCAATGGGTCAGGTGCATAAATTTTAAAAAAATATATAGAAATGGGCTTATCTAGTGTAAAATTTGACGAGAAATCCTTATCTGTGCTCAGAGTATTCAAGAAGTCCTTTAAACCCCCATTTATAAAGCATTGATTTTTAATCTGCAATAAAACCATTTAAGTATAAAGTTTTTTTTTTCTTTCGATTTTATATTTAAAATATAGTAATAATAATATTATGATTATTTTTTATAGAATATTTGAAAAAAAAACTTTTATAATTTGAATGACGTACAGGGTGATTTCAAAAATGTGCTCATTTAAGTGTGGGATTTTGGTTTCTATGTGGACACGGGGTACTTTTAAGTATTGCCCTTTTTTAGATAATCATCTTGAAAATCAAAAAGAACTACAGTAGGGCCCAAATTTACAATAAACTATTTCAGATGTGTAGTTGTGCAGATAATTCTATTAGGCAACAATATCACATAATAATTATTTCTGTACTTTAACACAATAAGTTTTATGTATTCTCAAAATATCAAAGACATGAGATTAGAAGTGATACCTCGTATATTTTGGGCAAGGGTTGACTTGTGAAGATGTTGGGAGCACTAATTGAAAATGCAAAGAAATGAGTTGAGGGGTGATTTTTCGTGCTAATATGCGAGTCAAGGGTTTGATGGCTGAAATTAGCTCTCTGAGCATTATAACTAAGAAATTGTACATTTCGCAGCACTTATGCAGAAGAAGTCACTGCATTATTTTCTTGAATGAAGAAAACCCGCTGAAGTCATTAGACTGAGATTCGCGGAGGCACAAGGTTTATTAGACATTAGTATACATTTTCATAAGATTATAAATTGTAATGTGTTTCATATTTTGCTATACAACCCTTTATATTTGGATACCTAATATTATTTTTATATAAAAGAAAAGTTTTTTTTTTTTTTTTTTTTTTTTTTTTTTTTTTTTTTTTNAAGTAAAAATCATTTGGGAATTTATCAAAAAAAATCATTTCAGGGAAATATATATAAAAAAAATCATAAAAGTATGGATGGGATGTCGTTCACAACATTGTCAAAGTTTTAGCGAAAGGTACACAAAGGTACGATTTTTTTTCTGGACAAAAATGTTGCGAGACACATTCATGATCATAATTATGCAGATGAGTATCACACTGGGTCGGGTCCATGTTTTTGAATCCCATATCATAGAGATTGAAGAATCCAGTTAAATAAAGCAAAAAAATAATAACGAGGAAAATCGCAATTAAAATTTATATTATTTAGACAGATTTTTTTTTTTAATGGCCTAAGCAGGTTAACCACCAACTACTAGAATGTTTAGACAGAAAGACGATTGCATTACAGAAATAATTAATTAGTAAGGAAGTTTTCGCTAACCCAACGCATCGAATGACCATGGTTATCGGAAGAAATATGTGTCAAATAACAGCTTCACAAAGCACGGGGAATCACCTCTACCCATTTCATGTTTGGAATCTTTAATCAGCACTCCTCGCCTTTTTGACAACTCAACCCTATCCCCACGAATCTACATTGTACGAAATATCACGTCTGATCTCTGGATATCTTCAATTAACACGTCTTACAGACCATCACTTACTGTAAAGTATATGTACGAAGAATCACCTTTCGTCTCATTTCTTGTAATCTTCAATGAAAACACCTCAAATCTTAACAAAGCATCCCCAGCTCCTGAGTCCACATTTTACAAAGAATCGCCTGTCATCTCTTTGCATTTTCAATGGGCAGATCGGCACTCCTTCCATCTTGACAAATTGACCCTCGTCCGGAGTCCACATTGTATAAGAAATCATCTCTCATTCCTAGTCATCTTCAATCTGACCCTAGATCATATTCATATTGACCCTATATAGCCCTACTGTTTAGGAGCACAAGGCTCCTTTACAGTGTATATAAAATTCTACGCCTTTGAATAAAGTAGAATAAAAAAATAATTCCCTTCATCTGCTTGTACAAGATGGATTATTTGGTAGCAATAAAAATATTAGCACTTTCAAAACAAATCTCTTTGCGAGGGGCAAATTCCTTGATAATTTTTTACATAGATTAATATCATAAGATAGAAGAGAGAGGCTGTGTGTGTATGCTGCCTACACATTGGCACGCGTTGCGTTGACATTGCCACGTGACCCTCTAGCTATTAAGAACTTATTTAAGACACGTGACACTATTGTGAAATATTTGAAAAGGGTGTGGGGCGATAGATAGCCTTTTTATTTTAAGGGTATTTAAAGACTTACACCAAAAAGGGCGGTTTTGTTTAGTGACATAAGAGATGTTTTGATGTGAGAGAGGGAGATTTTGAAATATAAACAGACGTTAATATACTCATACCTGGTTCCATTACATCCGGAAGCACTGTCAGATAGAATTCCACTCATTTGAAGTGCTTTTTTCACAGATTTTTAAGAAGAAATCTTTTTAAAAAAGAACAAGTGGACTATTGAATCATTTAAAAACAAAAAGCTGATTTCAATGTTGAAAGTCTTCATTGTTGAAATTCCAAGCGAAGGGAAATTGCCCGGATAATAGCAAGTTGCAAGTTCTCATACGAAGCCAAACTGAAACCCAAGTTCCAGTCATCAATACCATAATTTTCAAACAAGATTTTCTCTCGTCTCCAATAAATCTGATACCTTTTTGTTGGTGCAACATTAAATTTCGTGGCCTTCAAAGCTTAGGTAGTTACTTGTTGGTATAAATCAAAGACTTCTGATTTTTGAGGATAGAATCTCTATTGCTGACAGTCGCCAGGCTGACAAAAAATACAGAATATAATACGGAGGTGTTTTCTAGTCTCCAAAACGGTAGTAGAGACGACTAGAAAATGCTTATGCGAGTCATGTATTCGGGCGGTGCGGTAACAGGTTACGGCGTATCAAATCATAAATTTTTATTTAGATATTTATTCGTTTCAGATAACTTGTAACAAGTGTTGATACCTATCTCCGATCATGTCAGACACAATGTCGCACATTTAACAAATCGGGCGTTCGTACTTGATCTTTTATTGATATTGTCAAGATGGAAGCCCTTTGAATGACCCCTCATTACAAGAATAATATACGGTGTTGGTTCAAAATTTGCAACAATTATCCCAATAATTGTTCTTTCATAAGCATTTTATTTGAACAAATATTTCGGACAAAGTTACTCGTTGTCCACGTGTTACTCTTTCTATACCGGCCCTGCTTTACAAACTTATATTATAAACAAGGTGCCTGGTGATTATTATTAAAACAAAAAAGGTATGTGATATGAACGAAGAGGTCGACCGTCCAAACCAGCACAGGATCATAATAATAAAACCATTAGAACATGTAATTATCCAATTTTGAAATAATGGAGCCCCATCTAAATCACTTTTGATATCTTTATCTACTCTTGGGTACCCATACTTGTTATATACCTCACGATCAGATCATGTACTGAACACCGGGTTTTATGTATAGTCCATTCTGGGGAAATATCGTATACAGTATAGTGTCGGTATACTCGTAGAGATACAATATTTCTGAGCCCGTCCCATTTCTGTTCCAAGGGTAGCTGGTGTTTGGATATTCGTATATTTGTGAGCTATATTCCTCTTTAGGGTTATATAAGCCCCTGCACCTATACCTCTTCTGGGCTTTTTGTGCTTGGAAAGTAGCCTGTTTCTTAGCTAAGGCCTAAGATCTGCTCAAGATTGATCAGCCTTTTGGCTAGGTGTTTTGCGTGAATGTCAAGCCTGGGGTGCAGCTGTCCCATACTTAGTCTCCACGCAATTAGGGAGTTGCAATCAAAGATGACGTGATAAGCAGTCTTGATGGAAGCCCATAGTGTTTGGGTAGTTAAAAACCCAAGTCTTCACTCCAACCTCACAAAATTTGATAAAATCATTACAGACGAATGACAATGTGCTTGGAATAACAATCCAAGCACATAAAGCACTCAAACACGAGGACTCGATTGGAGGGAGTGGTCCATCGTCTGAGAATTCTAGCAACACTAAGATGACTGGATGACCCGCCCTTGTGGAGAGATGCCAGGGCCGGATTAACAATAGTAGCATTTGTAGCACGCGCTACGGGCCCCGCGCTTTGACAACATACACTAGATATTTCGACATTTCTGGGTTAACAATTGAAAAAACATATCATTTTGACTGGACCCCCAACTCTTCAAAGTATGTAGTAAAATGTAATTTAGAATTTAAAAATTTAAATTTAAAAAAAAAAGAATCTAGCTCACGAATATACGAATACTCCTACTAGGATAGTGTAGACTTCCTCCAAACATTAAAAACCCTTAATCTCCTTAAGAAAATGTAAAATATGTAAGCTGTAAGTTACCTGCCCAAACGACCTGTTTTGATGTACTAGGCTACCCACGAGATGTACCAGACGCAGAAAGAGACCAGCGTCTTTCACACTACAAAGAGTACTGATCGAATGAAGCCTTCCTCGGGGTTGTTTCCGGTTAACCTTAACGTGTGCGCACTGCGCATGAATTTCCACTGTGGTCCTCACGGCGATGAAGGGGAAGGACAGAACCTTTTAGAAGGAAGTCCGACATAAAGAATGAACGATTTTTTTTAAAATTTTAATCTAATCTTACAATATGTGGTTGTGCTCCGTAGCATATACAGTATGTCCCAGAAGTCCTAGCAAAGGCCCTGTAACTTTTGAATGGCTTGGAATTTTTGGTTTATTATTTTTAATAAAATGAAACTTTGGAATCGTCATTAAAAAAAATTGATATTTTACGTTTCAAGGTACGTATAGAATCCAAAAATTGAATAAAAAAAATCCGTTTGTCCGCCTTACGCCGCACCGTGATGGGCAGTTTTGTAACTTAGCGTTGACCGATTTGGATGAAATTGGAATATAGGTCCCATCTGGGCCCTAATTGTGCCCCGAAACTTTTGGTTTCAATCGAATACACCATTAGCGGTTTTTGCCGCTTTTTAGCGGTTTACAGTATTGCTGTCTAAAAAGAGACTGGTAAGGGTCATCAGACTTGAAATTTGGTATTTATGTCAAATGTAGGATGTAATTACGCTAAAGATTTTTTACTAAACTGCCTGAATGCAACCTTCTGAGGAAAAATGAGATTTGACTTTGTATGGTAGACTGATAAAAATAAAAATGTGTGCTTTTGATGATTTCAGTAGAAGAGTAACCTTTTCTTGGAACACAGTAATTGAACTTATACATCAAACCTCGAACCTGGGGCCTTTATACAGAGTGTAACATAATAAAAAATCAGACCCTTCTATCTCCGCCCCTGATTATTTTTTTCAAAAAGTTTTATAAAAGTTTAGTCCTTTTTTTATTTCAACTTTTAAGTTAAAAAATAAAATTGGTACCATTTCATTCAAAATTCTCGAGAAACCGAAACTTTTGTCTAAAAAATGCCATTTCCAGGAATAGAACCTGGATTTTACTGTTACCAATCGAATGGTCATGTCTCCTTCCCTAGGATCAATCAGAATTCAAAAATTCGAAGGCATCCAAAAGTTACAGGGCCTCCGCTAGGACTTCTGGGCCATACTGTATATATGTGACCACAAAGCTCGTGTTATATAAAAAGATAATAGTCCTCACATTCTTCTGATCGACGATATAAATCAGTTAGCAAATAATACTCAGGGCAGATCTATATAATTTTTAAACTGGCATAGCTAAATCTAGTTGCACGATAAAAAGGATTGCTTAACAATGTTCTACTGGATTCATTTTGAGTGAATATGCTCTAATGCAGAGGTTCCCAATCGGGGGGGGGGGGGCNTCGGGGGGGGGGCACGTCACTAGTTTGGGAACCTCTGCATTAGAGCCCTAAGGGGCGTGAAGGCAAGCCAAGGGGTCGCGAAACAGTTGAATTATTATCATTCAGTTGAAATGTTTGTAGGTAAACAATTTTTTTACAAAGATAATTTTATTAAACATGCGTGATGTTTAGAAAATTTGAATGAGATGGCATTCAGCAATACATTAACATTTTAAATAAAATAGCATTCAGCATCACCTTACACATTCATAATTTATAATGTAAAGGGAAGGGGGGCGTGGGAGGCTTTCATTTCAAGAAAGGGGGGCGCGGTAACAAAATGTTTGGGAACCCATGCTCTAATGTACCGAAAAATAAAATATACGTCTCTATTTATGAGACGTGTATTTCAAGTACCTACCTAATGATTGCGAATCATCGGTACCTAAAGATTGCGAATCGCGTGGACATCGACAGTGAAAATCGCGATGTGTTTATTTTTTCTTATTAGTGATGACGAAGGAATTAATAACTTGTCGTATGTGAAGTGTATGGAAGAAACACTACAAGTGAGGTGAGGACAAGGATGTTGATGACAGAGCGACCAATGAGAGGGGGGCGATTACGGTCGGCCATGGTTCAGCTAATAAACTTCGTGTCGATATCGTATAACCAAAGCGTACGTAATGTGCACTGTGCATCGATAGCGACAGAGACATCTACTCGGAAAATATGAGCAGACGATAAACACTCCGGTGTTAAGTCAGGTTCCGATTAGCATGCCGTGAACTGCTCGAAAAGAATTCAGTGTAGGACCCATACACATGAACTCGTGTCCTCTGATTTGTAAACCAAGAAATTCAATCACAATATGCTAGCTCTATTAGTGAATGTATATGCATAATATGTTCTCATTCAAAAGTTTATTCTTATTAAAAAAAATCTGGCCTTTGGGGGGGAACGCCCCTTCGCCCCCCTGGATCCGCCCCTGCGTGCGAATGTGAATGATGATGAACGAAATGATTACCGACTATTTGGTGCTTTGGTGCTAAAAATGTATGACATTCCCTCGGCCATCACTGAAATCTCTCATCCGTTTTCGTACCATCTCTTTAGATGTATATTGTCATTTCTAGTACTATCGATGAAAACCATCCCTTTCCACGAAGAATTTCAGCCGCTTTGACTTCATATGGACTTAGAAAACAAAATTATGTTCATGGCGGTCTTCTCTTTCGGAGGAATATATCTAATGATTCTGTCTTACTGCCAAAGATTCCAAAGCTTCCTATCAGATGCCGGTACACATTGCACATGCTCCAAAAACCGACCGCAGAGCTGCATGCGTAGAAAGCGTTAAAACGGTACTTTCTTGAAAAACTCGCCTATTTATCTACATCTCACTCGGTATGAAGCCGACTCGTTCAAAAAACTTCATAAATTGCGATATAAAAGTAGGCCAAATGTCGACCCTCCCTCATTTCTTCAATCTAGAGTTCTGGCGACCATCGGTCTCGATGCAGCTACAAAAAATGTGCCATTGCTCACCCTTGTGCTATAACATTCCCCCTAAAAAATCTGAATAGACTTTAAACGAGTTTCTTCCAATTTAAATTTTGTATTCCTAATAATAATAAAAAAATAATATAAATATTCTATCATAAATTAATAAAGAAAATCCGAGTAAATAAATAACACAAAGATACAAGAAGAATATAAACATGGCAGAAGATGATAAATATCAGTAATGGAGAGAAATGGAACATCGCTTTATTTAATATTTTATGAACACAAAATCTTTTCCACTTAGAAAGGAAAAATTGTCGTTCAACGTTATTGTGAAATGCACAAGATTTTCTCATGAAATTGGAGAAAATTATAAACTGATAAAATGTGGTTTTGCACTGAAAAACTAATTGTATTGTATCCTAATTCGGATTCCCTCTATATTTTCACCAAAAAGCCAGTTAGAATACACATCACACATCGGGGTATTATTAAAATAATTAGAAACATTTCTTAACTTCCAATTCAAATGGGTTTTAAATTGATATTCTTTCGGATTAAAGAGTTTTAATAAAAAAAAATTACAAAAAAAGAAAATATCGATTCAGATTGAAATGATTATAAGGCGAGCTTTCAATAGCACTCAGGCTATCATCCTAAGGCCAGTGTTGGCTATATTCACTTCTATTCTGAACATCATAGAGTCATAGAGTCAACACTGGCCTGAGGATGATAGCTTGAGTGCTATTGAAAGCTCGCCTTATAATCATTTCAATCTGTATCGATATTGTCTTTTTTTGTAAATTTTTTTATTATTTTACGATTCTTTTTATAAATATTTTTAGTATTTTTAATGTAAATAAGGGTTTTTTGAGGGCACATATTATTCAGTATATTTTTCAGCTTGAAAACTTTGAGAATTTGGAAATCATCAATCATTCTGTATTTGCATCACCGTGCCGGATGGTATTCAGATGTATGGAACTATACGGCTCTAAATAATTTGTTGTACTTATGTGTTGATCATTTTTAATTGTCATCATACATCTAGTCTTGGAGGCAAATTATTATCATGGCCCCAGAACCATGTTAATCATTGCAATATAATTACATCAGTAACACATATCTACATACTAAAATGGCAGAGATCTGTTTTATTTTACACGAGCTGTCAAATTTACTAAGCACCGGACAACCCGGTACCAATATAAGATGCATGAGTTAGTGGCGTACTGGTAAGACGCTCTGACTGTGGTAAACAGTAGGTTTACACACAGCTAACCCATAGAATTTCTTGCTCAAAAATTTAAAATAGTGACCACTATTGGTGGACATGGAAGAGATCGGGATTATCAACATCTAGTCCGGCGTCCACAAAGTAGCATAATATGCTACCTAAGCCTTCCACCACCATCATTTCCACCCTTCCACCAGCATCATTTTCCATGATGGATACGGAAAGTAATTAAGTACCATAAGGATGAAAATAAAATTCTATGACTATGAAGTTTACTATGGTTGTACTTACAATTATTCAACAGAAGATGACGTAACAAACAAAAGCGCTTGTCACTCATACATTTACTTGTATTCGATACAAAATTAATTCTAGAAATTATTTCCAAAATGACTACGCAAACATCCTCAATAATATTTCTTGTTTGAACTTACAATGTTGATAAATTCATAAAGGGAAAACAAATTACCACTTAAGGAAGAAAAAAAATCTTCTCTTCCCCAATATGAAAATGATATAGAAAAAAAATGCTGCTCACAAGAAACACACCAATCAAAAAGCATATTGCTCTTGCGCGTCATATTCCCCCTTTCACCCGTCTCCACCATTTGCTCACGAAAATTGTTTCCGTTTTCTTTTTCATTCATTTCATGTGGTTTCATCGGAAAGAGATCATGTTTCAGTATTATTTGAAACCTTTCAACAAGAAGAACACCAAACATGTCGACATGGCTGCTTTAAACAGATATTGGGGAATGTAGAATGCACCCAAAATGTTGAGCTAATGAGATTCAACAAATAGCGCGCATACAATATTTGCAATTTTAGAAGAAAATAATCCTTGCATTTGAATTTGGTAGTCTATACGAATGTCAAATTCCAAATTAATAAAAACAATTACTTAAAAAAAGGCAGGGAATCCGTGAGAAGAAACGAGGGTTTTTCGAATACGCGGGATTTTTCCCATTTGCGGCTTGCAATTTGTAATATCTCTCCATCTCTCCGGACACCTCTTTTGTTTACTTGTTAGCTTTATTGACATATTTTAACCCCACAAGACAGGTTAGGAAAAGTTTTTACGGCCATGCCTTGATGACCAATATTGCTTGAGCTCGACACTTATTGAAAGTGATTAAAAAGGGGAGAAATATTGAGGATATCATGGGATTAATAGTGGTGGGATTTGGGAAAAAGGGATTTTTGCGGCATATGAAAGGATTCCCTTTCATATGCCGCAATCAGATGTATGAGATTACATTTTCAAATGATACTGCAATATGTTATTTTTCATCATCATGTCGGGTGGCCTGAGCCCGTGAGGAGTCACCCTCACTTACCTTTTGCATGTTGGGGAATATTGATATCCTTTCCCAGTGTTTTTCTAATACGTTGTTATAGCTGTGGCTTTCAGTTTCTTCAGTGATTTTTCCTTTATTCCAGGAAAAAGGAAGAAGCCACAGATTTCCATAAATGTGAATCACTGAACCAATCAATACCGTGGGGTTAGTGTTACTTTTGGACAAAAACTCTCCAACATGGTTCATGATAATACACCTGTTCACAATATGCTGCTAATTGTAAACAGGAGTATTATCATGAACCATTTTCTATTAAAATCGCTGAGCGCGAAAACAGCTGGAATAATATTTTTCTCCAATTCCATTCTTCGAAAATAATAGACTATTTTAATATTTTGAATGTACTGGATTTAGCGTCTTGAATTTGGTGTCATAGAGCTTCTATTAAATTTGTGACATTATTGTTTGGAATATCGTTCGGCTGTTCACCCGGTAGGTTTTACCTCTTTTTCCGCTATGCAGATATTTGTTGAAAACATATCCTGACTAACTAGTTCGAACGGAAAATTGAAAATTAAGAAAGTATTCTGACGGACTCACTTTCTGTTCATTGGAAAGTAAATTATTATATCATTGTACAATGTGGTCCTTTCTTTCTTCTTTTTTTTCCTTTCAATCTTTTACTAAATGTGGTTGCTATGGTTACAGATTGTATGGTAAAGCCAGTATGGTGGGGGGGATAATAATATTAGTTAAAGTGTATATTTTTTGCGGTATATATATCCTCAATTTTTTTTTTGTTCCTCTCCACAGCCTGCTTCCACTTTCCACTCTTTCTTGTGATATAAGGGTGTTAAATTTGTTTTTATTTCCTCTCATTTGTTTTATACCACCACACAAAATCATCTTTCATGATTTTTTTTGTATCTTCCATTTTTGTTCTTTACGAATATTTTTTTTTCTTTTCTCTTTTTATTTATTATATTCCTTTCTTCTTCATCCTCTTATTTAACTTCTGTGAACAGATCTATGTTTTCTAGCAGTAAATTTATTAGTTTTTTTTTTTTTACACAAATTGGATTGTGTTTTTGTATTTGTTTTGCCGGTCAATGATATTCATTACTTCAAACCATTGTCAATAGATTGCTGTGCTGATTTGGCATTTGAATGCAAGAACTGTACGTATTCAGCCAGAATGTCTGGAGCAGTACGTTACAATTCACACTGTCTTCCATTATTTTCTTCAATCACAACTTTCTCTACACTCTTTCGCTTTCATTTTTGTAGTCGCCAAAAGGTTAGTGATATGTTTACGACAGAAGAAGTGTTTGTTGTTTATATACTATTTTTGTATTCTTCATATATTATGTTTCATCATGAAGCCATTCTTTTATGGGGTCCGACTTAGGGGAGAACCGTAGGGTCCTCGGGAAAAATCCCACGTTCAAAATATTTTTCCCGTTTGGGGAAAAAAAATTTTGCTCAAGCAATAAAGGCATGGCCGTAAAAACGTTTCCTAACCTGTCGAGGTGGTTAAAATATGTCAATAAAGCTGACAAGTAAACATAAAAAGTTAAAAACAAAACAAAAGGGAAGTGGAAAAAATAAAAATATGATTGGTGGGATTTTTCACGCGATGTGTCACGCCGCACGCGACAAAAATCCCACAACTATGGGACCCTACGGTTACCCTTCTTTTATATCATCCAACCACATTCTTCGTGGCCTCTAGATTTTACGCTGTTAAGCGCTCCTTAAAAGGTCCAGAAAAATTACTCTGCTTCAAAACTAGACATGAAAAAATTATATTTTCTAATGTTTTTTTTTTTTTTAATTTCAATGTTCTCTGATGTGTCTGCTTATATTCTTTTTATTATTTCTCTGGTTTCCTTGTAACTAGGTAATTCTTCTAATAGTTTCTGACACCAACACATTCCATGTCAGCGCCACTGAAATCAAGATAACTATCAAAGCTCTCCATACATCATTCCCAATTCTTTTCCCAACAATTCTTATGTTTTTTTTTCTTTTATCACCTCTACCGTTTTCATTAATTATTCATCTTTTTTATTTATTATTGCAATTTTATTATTATCTTTTCTATTTTTTGATACCTATACAAAAAAAGAACACCAATCTTTCACAACAGGTCCGTCAGTCGATGTTAGTTGATGTCCCTTGATAATCTGAGTACTATTGAAACCTTCAGTTTTAAAAAAATGTATTGACCTCATTCACTTAAGGTTGCCATTTGATCCCGTCTAGCCCGATAGACGCGAAAAATGAATCAGCTGATTTCATGAACACATAATGCATGTTCAAGAGTTATCTTTGAACGAATAATTATACTGTCAGAGAAACAGACGTTTAAAGAAAAATCTTGTTAAACTAGGTCATCATCATCATATTCTAAAGGCATTGCCTTGTCGATGCAGCCAGTCTTCTCGTTTTTGTGCAGATCTTTTTAGTTCTTCATAATTATCGAAATCCATGTATCGCATGACATCTTGAAAGTACGGAATTGGAGGTCTTCCACGGGGTCTTTTGCCTTGAACATGTCCTTCCACGATGTTTGTAATGAAGTCATTATGTCTTATTAAATGGCCAATCAATTTTGTCTTTCTTTTCATTATGGTTTGTAGCAAGTTCCGACGCTCTCCTATTTCCTCTAGTAATCTCAAGTTCGATTTCCTTTCTATCCAGCTCGTTCTTGTCATCCTCCGCCACATCCACATCTCCATCGCCTCTAGCCTGTCTCTTTCATACTTCTTCAAGGTCCACGTCTCACAACCGTACAGCAGGATGCTCCATATATAAGTTTTTATAAAGGACTTTTTTGATTGAATATTCAAGTTTTTATTAGTTAATAGGGCTCTTTTCTTTTCAAATGCATGTTTGGCAAGTGCTATACGTCTTTTGATTTCTTTTTTGGATTCGTTGTCTTTTGTTACTAAGCTGCCCAAGTAGCAAAACTCATTAACTAATTCTATAGTTGCATTGTTTATGTTTATGTTTTCAGGGTATAGGTAATTAGGTAGAACAATAAAAATTTTCTTTCACTGATTTTGATGAAATTTGATATGAAAGTTGTAGGTGTTATTGTGCCCCAAAAAAAAATCGTCTCAGATAGTCTTAAATGCCTATAAAGATTTCCATACTAGAAATTTAGAATGTGATTAGATTTATTTTCTTATCAGAAAATCGTTAAAAAACAAATCATTTTTACATATTAGGTATGTTGCGCCTAATATCGAGAAGTCTCAATTATTGTATCTGCAATTCTGTTTACATATATTAATAAAGTTTCACACTTTTTATTTTATTTTTTCTTCTAGGCGTATCTCATTGATATAGAATAATTATATACAATGGCGTATCTTTTGTTTTCTCTGCTGAATGGTGATAGGTTCTGGTACCGAGGAGGATTGTTTGGCCAACCTTTGAATTTTAACCCAATTAGAGAGATTAAGAAACGTTTTTACGGTCATGTCTCCATTGTGTATGTACAACCGTCCAAATTGGATCCGTGACGGCCAGTAAAAAATCCAGTCTTTTTTTTTAAAAAAAAAGGGGTTGCCAAACACTCCTCCCCTATTCCCTGCTGATACCTTCCATTATATGTATAGCGTTTTGTATTTACATTATTTCAGTACCAGGCGTAGTGAAAACATTAGATTCAGAAGAAGTCTAAAATATCAGAAGTCTGTCCTATGTAGGTATTTCCGAACTGATACGAGTATATGTGTAGTGTTTTGTACCTATTTACATTATTTCAGTACCAGGCGTAGTGTAAACATTAGATTCAGAAGAAGTCTAAAATATCAGAAGTCTGTCCTATGTAGGTATCTCCGAACTGATACGAGTATATGTGTAGTGTTTTGTATTTACATTATTTCAGTACCAGGCGTAGGGTAAACATTAGATTCAGAAGAAGTCTAAAATATCAGAAGTCTGTCCCATATATCTCCGAACTGAGTTTGCTCACGAGTCCATTGCGGGTCTGGAAGTGGAGAGGAGTATCTGGCAACCCTTTAATAAAAAAATATTGCTAGGTTGCCAAAAATAATAACTATTATTTGTTTTGTGAACTGTAGACCACACTCACTTAAAATGTTAATATGAAGACCCAGTTGGTCCGATAGAGCCCAAAACCCAAAAATCAGGAAACACGATATGAAGAGTTTGATATCGTGGTACAAATAGACGAACAGAAGAAAATTTGTCGTGTTATAAGAAAGTAGAACTTCTTCGTTAGGGTTCCGAATTTCTTGAAAGTTTCATTAAAAATAGAATTTTTCATTGGTTTGAAAATGTAGTTATCATCCTTTTTAAAATCTTTAATTCCCAGTTCGGAGATATAGATGACGACAGATGTTAATTAAGAAGGCTTAGGACGATCGTCCTTTGGTAGCGGCTACTAGCTTTAGCACGCTACTTCGGGCGACTTCAACCTACTCAAGGAGGATCTGAAATTCTGAAACTTGTAGCGTGTAGCCGCTACCAAAGGTTCGATCGGAGTTAAGCATCCATCACCCTTCCCAAATTATTTTTCTTATGCTACTCTAAAGTCTTTAGATTTCTAGATAGATATTTAGATACTCGTAGATAGATAGGTACCTAGATCTACTAATCCAAGAAAACCAAAATCTAAAAGATCGTATGAAGCTGTATTTATTTCTTCCTGAAATTTCTATTTTTTATCCTGATATTCTTGGTCTGAATAATTCATTACTAGTTTTTCTGTTATCACAAGGTTAAAATGGCCATCAACCATCATCTAATTCTATAATAAATGTCCACATTGATCAGGCTTCATTAAAATCGAATACATCGTTCGAATGTGATAGAGAAACGAACAGGCAAACAGACGTTTAAAGAAAAATGGTGAATACTAGACCTCACTTTATTCTGTCAATTATGATTGACCGAACGAAGAGAGGTCTAGTTTTAGCACGACAAATTTTCTTTTGTTTATCTGCTTGTCTGTTTGTGCCGCGATAACTATCGAAAACCTTAACCAATGTTTATATATAAAAAAATCTGGTGTGAACACCACACGACTTTCGTTATCTATAAAAAACAGCCTTCAACCGCTAATTAGCGGCTAACAATATATTACACTTCAACCTAAGTTGTATTTTTCAATTTCTTGTATGAAATACCGTTCTTATTTTAAGCAGGATATGCGAAAACCGCTAAAAAGCGGCGTAAAACCGCCAACGGTATATTCGATTTCCACCAAAAGCTTATTTTGCCGTTCATGGCATAAAACTGACATACATACCAAATTTCAAGTCTCTATAGCACTTGCCGTTCTTGAGATATCTTGTTCACAGACAGACAGACTAGACACACACACGGACCAATGGCCGTAACTCGAGATTTGGGCTCTAGTGATCCCAAAACGTATTTTGGAATTGAAAATTCGACATCGAAAATTTTCGGCCCATGACAATACTTTCCTTTTTATAGGATAAGGAAAGTAAAAATATGGTATGGACATTGGATATTCATTATATATATTTTTTAGAATAGATAATCAGATTTTGAGCCATATTGTCCCCCGGGCCAAACATTATCCACTTAAAAAATAATCCACTCTCCTGAGAATGTCTTGGAGTAAATTTTGACCACTAACCTCAAGGTTTTGTCTCCGTTTTTCCCGCTGGTGTTTCGGAGTGACAGGCACTATGGATATCTCCTCAGAGTCCGGAAAAAACATGTTTTTCAGCGTTAGCTCCTAACCTTGTTACCATGGTCGAAGCAGAGCTGTGACCGCTGAGTGCGTTTTATGATTTCCTTGATCCACAGGAAACACACTTATTACGAGAAAATGTGATATGGACATATATTATATGCTTAGATTTTGAGCCATATTGTCCCTCGGGCTAAAATTTGTCCACTTAAAGGAGTTGGTCAACAGTTCACAGGACCACTAGTGTTGAGCAGCTCAGGGAATGGTCGTTTGCCAAATATTTTTAGTATATTCCATTACTTAGATGGCCACACAACTGAGGCACAATATTTATGCCACGGGCGTTGAATAAAGAAAACTGCGTTTGTTAGATACAGAGAATTTCTGGTTTATTTTATAAAATGTATGAAAACAATAACGAGGACAGGGGTATAGCTCTAGGCAGAAATGTAGGGTCACAGAAAAAAAAAATTACCATGAAAAAATACTGGCAATCACCAAGAGTTTTTTTTTTATATAATTTTTTTGGGTGTACTTTTCCTCTAACCTGAGAAAGATTACTTTTTTAAGGCTATATCTAAATAAAGAAAATGAATACATAACCATAAAAAAAAAATAACTCTCTGGTTGGATTTAAATTTCAAACAGAGAAGAATTAAATTTTCGATGAGGAAATTTGTCGGGAGCAACTTTATTTTAGATAGGCGATCCTATCGATTCCTGCCTGGAGTCATACACAAGTTCGTAGGAAAAATGTCAAATAACAAAAATAAAATCTGAATATTTCTTAATAAGAATTGGAATTTTGTTTTGCGAGAAAACACAACAAGTCTGTATTTAAAAACCATCTTTTTTTTGTGGTTATTTATTCTCGTAATGCTGTGATGTTTGTGAGGACTAGGTATTGGGATGCCATCAGTACTGGCTATAATAATTAACTGTTATTACTGAATAGGAAAACTAAAGGAAATTCAGTTCACTTCGTTATAATTCATTTGATTTCATTATAATTCAGTTGACTTCATTATAATTCAGTTGACTTCATTATAATTCAGTTGATTTCAGTATAATTCAGTTGACTTCATTATAATTCAGTTGACTTCGTTATGTTCATTTATCGTAAGCGGAATATACATGTTTTTCTTTCATTAAATTTTTGCTGAAATTCTGATGGAGATATTCGGAATTTAAAATGATTACAGCTGAACATCTGTATCCGCCTCAGATGCCGCATTGTCCATCAGTGCCCACTCCCCTCGTCTCCCTCCTAAAACGTGTTTGAAAACCCTCTAATGTAAGCTTCCGTTTTATTTTACCCTAAAACGTGTAATATGTTTGAAACTCCAACTGAAAATAAGAAAATAATAAAAAATGTAGGCAATCGGAAATATAATATTGTAAAAATTAAAATAGAAAAAAGTGACTTACGAACTAATTAAAAAGAACTTAAATTTAGTTTGTGATTTGTTTCATCCTTTGAAGAAATTATTATTTAAATAATTATATAAATAATATTAAATTTATTCTCCTCGGAACGTGAATACTCCGTCAACCAATAAGAGGATGCCGTTGGCAGCTGATATCCATGCTTTAGCTAAACCTTGGTTGGCAACTTCATTTCTGAAGGTCCATCCACGGAAATGATTGTAGGAGAAAATGGCAGACGATAAGAATAATGCTGCGCCAATCAAACAGAACCACATGTCCTGCAAAACAAATTTAAAATAAGTTGTTACATAATTTATTTTTGATGTGACTCCAAAGAAAGAAGTCTGACTACCACACAGTCCATGACACCCTGACCTTGTTGAGGGAATAAAATCGGTGCCAAACTGGGCCTCCCAGACCATGTAACCCAAAACCACTAGACTTCTTTCTTCGGCAGTGTAAGTATAAGCCTAGAACGATTGCAGGATTGAAAATGGAAATTCGGACCAACTTGCAAAAGTTTATGGGCCACCTGTGAGCAAGTCATTACTATCATTTAGTTATTACTATCATTCTTGCGTGCAAACGCAAGTCCCCAAGTCGTGCTAACCATAATATTTATATATGCCTGATGTAGTCTTTCAGAAGTAAATGGGAGGATATCGAATAGAAGCTGATACTCGATGCCAAACATTTTGTGACAACAAATATTGTTTTCAATATTTTTTGTGAACATCCAATGAGAGATTTCACGTTTACCTATTGCACGCCTTATACAATCAATTTCTGCTGAAGGGCAGATCATGATGACAAAATATGCAAGGAATTTGTTATTCCGCTGCTAAAATAAAAATTGGTGAACCAATTACTAATCCAAAAACCACACTATCATATTTATCTCTGAATTGATCTTTATGCCTTAATAGGACAAATCAAAGGATATTTATTTTATCTGATTTATCCTCCAATTACAGCCTCTAAATTGATTTCAAGAGGAAGATTCCTACAATTACAGCCTCTAAATTGATTTCAAGAGAAAGATTCCTACAATTACAGCCTCTAAATTGATTTCAAGAGGAAAATTCCTCCAATTAAAGCCTCCAAATTGATTTCAAGAGGAACACCACTACAATAACAACATCCTCCGAATTGATATGATTTCAGACACAGCCTCCAACAAATACTTACAATTGATTTGTTGATGGGGTTGCCAGAGAAGGCACCAATGAACACTCCAATCAGAATGATAACATAAGCGAAGTATGTTCCTGTGGTGATGAATAAGGTGTGAAAACTGCTGGACTCAAAGGTGCTGTAGTGGAGGTAGAAACAGATGAGGGTGAGCACCTGAAATACAAAAATGAAAGTGGTTAGAGATGAATTGTGCTGGTAAGTTTAGAATGCTTCTTCATTTTATTCATTTATTTGACAAATTTCGATTAAGCTACATGAAACTACATAATTTGGAACTTCTCGTGTCCCCATATAAATCATTTGAATAATGAGAATGCTTAACGTAGGTATTTTATAATCAATTAATAATTAATAATATATGGGATGATTCAACGATAAGTCGTATTTTATAATCAACTAATAATTATTAATACATGGAATGATTCAAAGATAAGTCGTATTTTATAATCAACTAATAATTATTAATACTCGTATATGGAATGATTCAACGATATGTCGTATTTTATAATCAACTAATAATTATTAATATATGGAATGATTCAACGAAAAGTCGTATTTTATAATCAACTAATAATTATCAATATATGGAATGATTCAACGAAAAGTCGTATTTTATAATCAACTAATAATGATAAATGTATGGAATGATTCAACGATAAGTCGTATCACTTATGAATGGGTGAAGTGAAGAATGCTCCAGGTTGGATAGATGAATTGTCACACATTTGGAGTAGCATGTCTCGGGCTTTGACCATTTGAAAACCACAAGAAAAAATTTGACATTTGTATACTAAACAAATACATTTTTTGGTTGAATTGGGATACTATGTCAAGTAAAACCATAATATGGCAGATAAAATACTATATCTTAACTTAATGATTTATATTTTATCATCAAGTTATCGAAGATATAGTATTTTATCTGCCTTACTAAAGAAATACATGTTTCAGCGTTTTTCTTTATTCGAATCAGTTCTCAAGATATTAAGCACCGCTCATTTTTTGGACCCCCAGTATACATTTGGCATTAGGTATATCAGATAGGTCACTTTTTATATTTTACGATCTAAGTGCATGTGTCAGGAAATATCTATTCATTAGTAAATTGAGCTGTAAATTTTATATCGTAAAAAGTAATTTCCGTAAAATGTAGGTTAGAAATAAAAGTTAATGGAGGAGATCAATGACGATGTTACATTGTCTGGTCGCCCCAATAGTTTGTTTCTTATCATAACCTGTTGAGTTTGGGAAGGCCAAATGAAATCAACACTCATTTTGCACAAGTGTTGTTTTGCACTGATGTTGTCATTACATTGTCTGTTCACCCGATGTGATATCTGAGATCAACGATATTGTTACATTGTTTTGACACCTCACTGGTTTGAAGCTTATCATAACCTGTTGAGTTTGGGTAGGCCAAATGAAATCAACACTAATTTTGCACAAGTGTTGTTTTACACTGATGTTGTCATTACATTGTCTGTTCACCCGATGTGATATCTGAGATCAACGATGTTGTTACATTGTTTTGACACCTCACTGGTTTGAAGCTTATCATAACCTGTTGAGTTTGGGTAGGCCAAATGAAATCAACACTCATTTTGCACAAGTGTTGTTTTGCACTGATGTTGTCATTACATTGTCTGTTCACCCGATGTGATATCTGAGATCAACGATGTTGTTAGATTGTTTTGTCACCTCACACTGGTTTGAAGCTTATCGTAACTATGAAAAGATGTGTGCTTTGTAATAAGATAAGGAGGTATTCGCATGTCTGTACTAAGGCGTTGTTTATAAGAATCCGACAGACAGAAAGACATATAAGTATTTGTTGCAATAGTGTTAGTTGCACCCTACGGTTACAGAAAAATACAGAATGTATCCAAAAAGTCCTCTAAAAATTGAACAAATTAATAACTAGTATGTAGATCAGAAACAATATTGCTCGCCCAATTTATTTGACTATTCATGTTTACTATTTTGGTTCACAACGTTATTATTAATATACCTACATTATATAACTCCTTATTTTACTTCTCGTCATTGACCTACTAATAAATACCAGATTTTAAATCCACCACAACAATATTATAAAATCACCAGACACTATGGCAGAATTTGATGAATCTGCTTGATGAAGGATTTTGTTGCGAATGCGTACATTTGGAGAGAAACGTCGCTGATATAACAAGAACATCCAATGACGTGTAATATTGAGAGTGAAAAGCAGAAGCAGAAATCATGTACGAAGGAATATTCGTGGAGCCATTTAAAAATCTCAAATTATTCGGGGCAGTTGTCCATCGTCAAAGTCAACAATAACATCATCTTTATCATCAGGACTTCAGTATGGTTTCAGTGGGATTCATTCCTGTCATTTATTATGTCTCTCGCCGTCTGTGTAATTTTACAGATTTCAGGGCCGGATTAACCTTCCGCGGGGCCCGTAGCACTTTCACAGAGCGGGTCCCCTCCAGCCCCCCCCCCGCCGGCGTCGTCTAAGTAGTCTACTTTTGTGGAGTCAGTACAAAAATGTAATATCTTTTGGTCTAGTACCTACAGTTGTGGTAGAGAAAAGTGAAATCAAATTTTGAGTATAGCAACATCGATAAAAGATGGTTACCGCTCAAAGCATCTTAGATGCTAAATGCTAAAGAAAAGAAAAAAACAAAACAATTTACTTATGTTGCAATACTCGTTTCTTTGTTAAGTTGCTAGGTAGTAGTTACCTACTTGTACTTTCCTAAATTAGATTTTACTACATACTTTGAAGAGTTGGGAGCCCATCAAAATGATATGTTTTTTTAATTGTCAACCCAGAAATTTCTAGTGTACGTTGTCAAAGCGCGGGGCCCGTAGCACGTGCTACAAGTGTTACTATTATTATTCCGGCCCTGACAGATTTAGATCGTCGTTTTTTAGTGAACTCGCCCGCGCTTGATTTTTTTCCATACTTCAAGTTTCTTAGATATCCCTGTTGGAGATTAAAAAAAAATGCGACTAAATTTTCATGATATCAAAGTAGACATGCCATGGCGACCTCGGTTAATACTTTAGGGTTGACCCTCAGTGTCATGCCGAGTCCAAACTTAATAGAACCATGTAAAAAATAACCTTAATAAAAACATTCTTCATTGCATATACTCGATATTTCCAATATACATTAACCATCTTGTATGTTTTCATCGTTCTTGCTGCAACACCCTGTATATAAAATCGACAATTATTTTATTTTAAAAATTTCAAGTTTTGCTAGTTTGGTCTTACACAGCTATGAGCAAAATATCAAACAAAGAGGTCAAAATTTGTCAATATTAGAAACTGGAATGAGCGTTTGCCATTTTTTTTAATTACATGAACGGGTCGAGCCCTTTGTACAAAGATTACTCAATATTATTAATAGAAAGTAGAATATGGAGTGTGTATGTTCGATTAATAAAATAATTATGACAAATAATAAAGTAGGTATCTAAGTAAAAAAAAAAAAAAAATCAAAACATAATAAAATTTAACTCTATATATTATGTCTAGGTAAAATATTGACCAACCCTGAAAAATCTGGACAATTTTCAAAATATAAAAAAAATCAAGTACTTTAGGGTGAACTTAATGGAAAATTCAAAAATGAAATGAAACATACATGTCATGTGCTATTTTTTTAAAAAAACTCAAGCTGATCTTTAAATGAACTTGAAGTTTAACTCTAGGTTACCATGGTCCCCCCTCCCCCAATATTATTAATTATTTCTGCACCTCGAACAGGATCCGAGACATTTGAGTTTCACTTAAAACGACTCACTCTGTATTTATCGAGATGTTTGCATTATTGTGATCTACAATTTATAACTAGCTCCAATGATTTATTCGTCATTCTTTTATCAAAACTAACTTTCCAGTTAATTTATTTCAATTATAAATAAAGAAGATCAAAGGTTGAATCATTCGGAGTGCATAATACGCTGATGACGTATGCATCATCTTTGTTAAGGAAGAAATAAATAATGATTGGGAACAATCTTGACACTTCTCAATAATTCATTTAGGAAGCAGATCAATGAAATTATATTTTTGATTCAATCAGTGGAAGCGGATTTTGGGTGGAAAAATACTCATACGAAATGACTTGACATAAAAAGCATGATGGTGCCAAAAGTTTACGCATAAAAAACAAGAGAACCAGATTGAATGTGGTGTAAATGAAAATACAAGTGAGTGATATTCAGCAGAACAGTCAAATATCTTGGATACTGTTGGAGATATCAAAGGCCCCATGTAATGGTTCCCTCGAGAAATATCTTAGGATATACCTACAGCTTCATGGTCATTTCAAGGTCAGTTTTGATAGAATCATGTAAGGGTGGGGTCACCTTTGATATAGAATCATAAAATGGTGACGTCACCTTTGATATAGAATCATGTAATGGTAAGGTCACCTTTGATATAGAATCATGTAATGGTGACGTCACCTTTGACATAGAACCATGTAATAGTGAGGTCACCTTTGCTATAGAATCAAGTAATGGTGACGTCACCTTTGACATAGAACCATGTAATAGTGAGGTCATCTTTGCTATAGAATCATGTAATGGTGACGTCACCTTTGATACTGAATCATGTAATGTGTGAGGTCACCATTACATGAATCATGTAATTGTGACGTCACCATTACAGGATTCATGTAATTGTGAGGTCACCTTTGATATTGAATCATGTAATGGTGAGGTCACCTTTGATATTGAATCATGTAATGGTGAGGTCACCGTTGATATTGAATCATGTAATGGTGAGGTCACCTTTCATATTGAATCATGTAATGGTGACGTCACCTTTGATATAGAACAGAGGTTCCCAAACTGGGGGGCGTGAAGGCAAGCCAAGGGGGGCTCGAGACCAGTTTAATTATTATCATTTAGTTAAAATATATCTGTGCACCATTTTTTTTAAAGGTAATTTTATTGAACATGATGTTCAGTAAAATTTGAATGAGATAGCATTCAGCAAACACATTAGCGTTTTGAATGAGATAGCATTCAGCAACACATTTGCGGTTTGAATGAGATAGCATTCAGCAACACATTAGCGCTTTGAATGAGATAGCATTCAGCAACAAATTAGCGTTTTGAATGAGACAGCATTCAGCAACAGATAACGTTTTGAATGAGATAGCATTCAGCAACACATAAGCGTTTTGAATGAGATAGCATTCAGCAACAAATTAGCGTTTTGAATGAGATAGCATTCAGCAACAAATAGCGTTTTGAATGAGATAGCATTCAAAAACACATTCGCGTTTTGAATGAGATAGCATTCAGCAACAAATTAGCGTTTTGAATGAGATATCATTCAGCAACACATAAGCGTTTTGAATGAGATATCATTCAGCAACACATAAGCGTTTTGAATGAGATAGTATTCAGCAACACACAAGCGTTTTGAATGAGATAGCATTCAGCAACACATAAGCGTTTTGAATGAGATAGCATTCAGCAACACCCATATCCATTCATAATTTATAATGTAATGGGGAGGGGGGCGTGAGAGGCTCTCATTTTAAGAAAGGGGGGCGCGATACCAAAAAGTTTGGGAACCCCTGATATAGGATCATGTAATGGCGAGATCACCTTTGATATTGAATCATGTAGTCAATGAGGTCTTTGATATCCATGCAACATTAGTCCTAATGTTTTTTGGTATCTCCAACAATTAACATCCGAGATATTTGACTGTTCTACTCAACATGACTCACCCGTATTTTCATGTAGAGAGTTATGATGGGATGATAAGAGTTTGCCTATGAATATTCATTTCAGCTATATACCTAGTATAGATACAGGCTGTCCCAAAAGTCCGAGACCACCTGCATATCTTTTGAACGGCTTTATGTGGAGCTTTGAAATTTTGCATGGTATTATATCCCAAATTAAACCACCTGATGGTGCGACCAATTTTTCTGGGGCGGGTTCCATGTAGTACCCAGGGGGTCCAAATTTTGTTTTTTTTAAATGCGAACCCTTATCTTGTGATACATTTTCAGAAAGACAATAGAATTAAGAAGTACTTTGCAAAAAAAATTACACGTCTTCCATGTTTGGTTTCAAAATAGCGACCATTTGAAATTTCCAAGATATGACTTCCAAGAGTGTTCAAAACTAGGCGAATTATTTGCAATGGGATATTGAATGATTGCATAGGACACCAATGTCGAGGAACCTGTTTTTTAGGCATAATTCGACTAGTTTTATTCACTGCGCCTACTTTTAGAAATAATTCGCCTAGTTTTAGACACTCTTGGAAGTCATATCTTGGAAATTTCAAATGACCGCTAGACGTGTAAATTTTTATTGCAAAGTACTTCTAATTCTATTGTCTTTCGAATATGTATCACAAGATGGGAGTTCGTATTTAAAAAACAAAAGTTGGATCCCCTGGGGGCTACATGGGACCCGTCCCTGAAAAATTGTTCACCCCATCAAGTGGCTCAATTTGGTATATAATACCATGAAAAATATCAAAACTCCACATTAAGCCGTTCAAAAGATATTCAGGTGGTCTCGGAATTTTGGGACACCCTTTATAATTAATTTGGCTGCGTTGTGTTTAAACAACCTTGCAAATATTCTAAAAAAGAATTCATCAATGTCGCCATGACATTTTGTGTCCTCAATAGGTAATATGAAGCATCGGTGGTACACATTAACCGTGCAAGATATACGGGAATCGTTCACCGTATCACCGTTTAGGTTTAGAGGATAATTTTTAGAAATAAGAACCCTCTGAACCCCTACCCCTTGTTTGCGCCACTGACTGAATCTCATCTAACTTAACTCTGCGGTTCCGTTTGAACCCATGATAGATTGTCATAATCAATTAAATAGATTCCTATGCAATCATTAAGATGATAAGTCAGTAATGTCAATCTATTAACAAATCCAAGGCAATCCGTATCGCAATTCGCTGAATATTATATTTACTGTATCCTTGTCAACGTATACGGTGAACGATTCCCGTACATCATCAATAGTTTGCACTAGGGATGGGATTTTCGACTCACTTAGGTGAGTCGAAAATCCCACAAATACGAGTCGACTCAATTCGACTCACAAATACGAGTCGACTCAATGAGTCGACTCGCATTGAGTGACGATTTTCAAAAACGTCTTATTTCATCAGAAAGACATAATAAAACCAATTGACAAAAGGGGTATCTACCAAATAAACGTCCCAACTTCGGCGAATACATTAAAAAGACATCGCAATCAATCATCACCAGAACAAAAGAACATTTTCCTTCAGTAAACAACAAACAACAGGAAACATATTTCTCCTTTTATTATCTTTAGCACTCAACAAAAAAAAAAAGCTACTCGTAAGTCGACTCTTTGAAGTGTCGACTCATTTCAAAAAGATGATTCGAATCGTGAGTGAGTCGAGTCGTGGATGACTAGCCCATACCTAGTTTGCACTACAAGTTATTCAAGCAAGTAGAGTTGAAGGAAGTGAGATCTAGATTTTTCTGGTAAACATCTGTTTATCGGGCTCTTCGTTCCACAATAACTCCCGAATGCCTTGTCCGATTTGATGACACTTGACATAGAGATATTGTATTCGTGATATTAGTTGAATGGGCCCTATTGGGCCACCAGGGGTTCATTGCTATCCATTATTTGAGTGAGATCTACAGTTGACAAAACTACTAATAGATAATTAATTACTGAACGATAAAATTAAATTTATGTTAGGATCAATGGCACTTTGGATGTACCAGTTGTCGAAAGATCACTGAAGTTAGATAAAGTCCAACGAGGGTTTACCTGATGGCTGATCGAAGTCCAACGAGGGTTTACCTGATGACTGATCGCCTAACATCAATTCAAGACCTCATGATGCAGGACCAATGGCACTTTGGATATACCAGTTGTCGAAAGATCACTGAAGTTAGATAAAGTTCAACGAGTGTTTACTTGATGGGTGACCGCCTAACATCAATTCAAGCCTTCATGATGCAGGATCAATGGCACTTTGGATGTACCAGTTGTCGAAAGATCACTGAAGTTAGATAAAGTCCAACGAGGGTTTATCTGATGGCTGATCGCCTAACATCAATTCAAGACCTCATGATGCAGGACCAATGGCACTTTGGATGTACCAGTTGTCGAAAGATCACTGAAGTTAGATAAAGTCCAACGAGGGTTTATCTGATGGCTGATCGCCTAACATCAATTCAAGACCTCATGATGCAGGACCAATGGCACTTTGGATATACCAGTTGTCGAAGGATCACTGAAGTTAGATAAAGTCCAACGAAGGTTTACTTGATGGGTGACCGCCTAACATCAATTCAAGCCTTCATGATGCAGGATCAATGGCATTTCGGATATACCAGTTGTCGAAAGATCACTGAAGTTAGTAAAGTCCAACGAGGGTTTACTTGATGGGTGACCGTCTAACATCAATTCAAGCTCTCATGATGCAGGATCGATGGCACTTTGGATATACCAGTTCACTGAAGTTCGGTAAAATCTAGCGAGGGTTTACGTGATGGGTGACCGCCTAGGATCAATTCAAGCTCTCATGATGCTGAATATTCCTAGCTCAACCCAGGATGGGTGAGGTCAATGTGGATACAAGCTTCCAGCGAATTGAGGCTAAAACCCCTGTCTCTAATGGCCAAAAAAAGTGTTAAAGGGACGTTAAAAAAAGAGACAGAGAAATATTTCTGAACACCCTAGGTATATACAATATTGTCTCTCTGTTAACACTTCATTATACTGTAGTTTAGATAGCGGCGACCAGTTAGAGATTCATTTATCATAAATTAACATTATTATCTCGTACAGTTACGACATAGGCGCCCCGCAGACCCCTTCTGGGGACTTCACAGGAACTTCAAAAAGCAGGGGGACCCGAAGAGTCCACGTAAAACGATGAATAAAAGTTAATGATGTACTTTAGGCCATCTATAGTAAGACATCTCAGTAAAATCTAACCCTGATCAAACCTAAGTAATGTCTTCAAAGGATCTTTTGCTCCCTACGGCCACATAACTTTGATATTTGTCAGAAATATCTGCGGGGCCCTCCAAGGTAAAGTCTTTTGAGGGTCTTTCAGACTATGAATATCTTTACAATCTACGAGGTCATAATAAGTGTTATGCTTGGTTATTTCGGGAGCGCAATACCCCTTCCTCCAGTTTTTTTTTTTTTTGGAGCCGTTGTTCCTCTTCCATCCCTTAAATAACAACTTTGCATCTCTGCAATAACATGACTTGCTCCCCCCACTGTAATTTGTAGGTTGTGAATTGGTTGAGTCCCAACATGACTTACTCCCCCCCGCCCCCACTGTAATTATCCAAATATTTTGGAATGTACGACAAGAATTTTGTTTCATGCGTCATTCACAGTGCACAGATGCATACATCATAACATACAGGGTTGAGTAAACAGTACCGGGATCTGTTGCAGATGTTGGCGACCTTGAATATCGTTTATTTCCTTCAAATTTAATATTGTTTTTTCTATACAGGGTACCCCGAAAAACATGTGTAGTGCAATCAAATACGTATACTAGAGTTCAAATAAAAGCCACTCTGCTTAATAATCATGGGTCCAAAATAACACAAGAGGGCTGGCCAAAAAAAATTGTCAAATTTAGTAGGTAGGATAGAGTAGATCAGTATAGCGTTTACTATTAAACATCCCGTCCATGCAGAATGGAAGTTGACGAGTCAACTTCCATCTTTCGACTCGACTAGACTGATGATGAATCGAATGATTCGAAGCTAGTTTCTTCATAAATAATTATAAATAGTGTTTTTGGTGAGTGTTTTGTTTTAAAAATTAATATTTTTTTAATACTTATAATTAACATGTTATTATACTTCAATTATTATAATAGTTGTAATTAAGTATGGGAAAACTAATATATTTATGATGATTGCTGAACAATATGTATGGGCGAAAAGATAAATTGACCGTCTTAAATGACCTTAAATGACGTTAAGCCAAAAAAAAAAAAAAGATAAATTGACAAAATAATATCTTAAATATTTAAGAAGAAGGTGAACATATACGAGTGTTCCACCTTGAATTTGAGGAAGAATTCAAGAAAATAAAAAATACTATATGGATAATATTAGTAATTCAGATGTCCTTGACATCATGACTTCTTCGTCTGTGGGAGTTTTGTTTGATCAATGGCGAAATCTATTTGGGGCCAGTCCAAAGTTATTTTGAATACAAACGGAATACATTAATATTAATATGTTATCTACAAATGATTGTCCCAAATCAACAGTTTGATGATGTGGGTTTATTAATTTCAATAATGAACCTTTGGAATCGTCACGACCCCCCCCCCCTGATATTTTACGTTTTAAGGTACGTAGAATCAAAAAAATCGAATAAAATAAATCCGTTTCTCCGCCGGCCACCGTAAATGGCACTTTTTCCCCTTAGCGTTAACCGATTTGGATGAAAGTTTTTGACTAAATCCCATTTGGGGTCTAAGCGTAGAAACTTTTGGGTTGTTTCTGCTTTTTAACGGTTTTAATTGATTCCGTCTTAAAAGAGAAGTAAGAGCTAGAGACTTGAATTTTGGTGTGTATGTTATATTTGGAGTCCCATTGTGCCACACAATTTTAGGTGCAATCAAATATACTGTTGCGATTTGCTATGTTTTTTTAGCGTTTTTTATTAATCATGTCTAAAAATAGAATAGCAAGAGCCAGAGACTTGCAATTTGGTATGAATGTCAAATTTAGGTTCTAATTACACCCCAGATTTTTTTGGGGAGGAGGGGTATTTTTTTGGCCATTAAAATAATGAACATTAGCAGACTTAAGTTGCTTAAATTGGGATACTATGTCAAGTAAAACCATAATGAAGGTTGAAAATTACTATATCTTCACTTGACTAAAAAAAAAAAAATATTAAGAAGTGAGGAACTATTTGGTATTGGATGATTTCCCGACAAGAGATTACCCTGTTTCTTTGAATATGAAACGGCTGATTTCAATTCAATTACTCTACATTCCGCTAATTAGGTTACTCGATATTCTACATTAAAAAAACACCATAAGGACCCATTTGACCCTGCAATAGAGTCTAAAACTATTAAGCACATTCAAAACGTAATAAATGTCCATACCGAATTCCATCAAAATTGGACAAGGCATTGGAGTTTTCGTGGAACGAACAGACGGACAAACATTTAAAGGAAAATTCTTAGATTTAAAAGTAGAAAGATTGGTTTTCTTTTATTTAATAGAGTGACAATGTTATAGTAATAACAAGCTGCTGCACTTTCTTTGCGTCTTTTCTCGTGGTTGTACAATTCTTTTAATATTAGAGGGAAATATCTCCGATAGCGTGGATTCGAACAAAAATAGTTGATTTTATATATTTTTTTTGAAGGTTTTGGAGGCGGTCAATTCTATGGGTTTAGCCATATTACATCTACGTTGATTAGGAGTCAGTCAGTACATGGTTCTGTGAGCCCACAAATTATTACATATTTAGATCAATAATCTCATATATCTGACACAACAATGATGATGTTGGGAATTCAGTTTTAATGAATCTTTCAGCCATCGAATGCGATGAGGGTACCGATACCGAATGATAATTTCTTTTATGTTCGTGTAAAAGACCAATGATACTCATCACTAATGAACGATAGAGAATTCTTGATGGAACAAGCGTTCTTAATTAACTAATGACGAACATGAATGTGGCTGGGCATGCAATTGTTTTACTGCCAGTTTGTACTGAATCACTCAGTTTGACGATAGGTTTTGATTTTTTCACGTACTGCCTTCTGCGCCCCCTGGGCTTGTACAATAAACAATCCCGGCAACTTGTGAGCTCAGATACAATATCTTGAGATATCAGTCAGCATTTTGGGCAAGAGGAAGACTTGATAAGAGCAGATTATCCTAACTGCACAGCCTCAATAAGTGGATTAGACTATTTTACACTACATTCTGCTAATTGAACTGTAGAATTGAACAAATTCAAACTTGTAAAATTGTTTACCTAAATACAAGAAACTTTGAAGAGAGATGACATAAACACGTTTAACATTCCAGGGTCCTGTTGATGGCTGATGCTGATGACCTGAAAATTTTCAAGGTCATCAGAAACTTTGAGGACTGTGAGCTCCTCCAGCAGGACGTGACCCAGAGTATGTAACCCAGTATAAAGATTTGGGCCTCACATTTGAAACCAATCCTAGCTTCAAAGCTGACTTCGAAGACAATAGGAAAAGAGGGTATACAGGACTGGGCATGATCCCTAGATTTTTCAATTTGATACATGAGCCGGATGTTATCAAGTTATTGTTCCAAGCCCTCGTGCTTTTTATCCCCTCTACCCACACTATATTGAGTTTGGGTTATTGATTCACCTCCAACGTCAAGTTGGAGGTGAATTAATAACTTATTGGAGATGCACAAAAAAATAAATTTTTGAAGAAAATTTGAGAAGGTTTGGTCAATCATCAGTATCTGGCTGAACGCGTATCCTTGAGGATACCAGATCCAATTATCAGGCCTTCGGGCGGTTTTGTTCAGTGTCCCCAATAGTAGGAAGACTTGTTCAAGTCCCCCTATAATAAAAGCCAAGTCCCTCTACAACAGTATGACGGTGAAGCCAGAAAAAAATCTAGGGCTATGGGGCTCCTACGAGCGTCAGTAATTGCTGCACTTGTGACAGAATCCCGCTAGCATAAATGTAGTGCAGACTCTATAATTAAAAGCAGAAATCACCAAATTTATACCCAAAAGTTTTAGTTTTTATTATTTAATTATTATTAAACCGGTTGTAGGTCTCTATTGAGACTGCAGTTATTACTACGACCTTTATTTAGATCTATTGTGTATAAACTGAGCTATTGAGGCTGGTGACATATCTGCTCCCAAGAGAAATTAATTTTTATGGAACTGAACAAGAAAAATGGCCATAATGATATAAGAATATTAATGATGATGACCGTCTGAATGTTAACCTATAGGGTTAACAGTCAAATATAATGAAGTGGTGAATAAGAACCACACCTCACATCTTATCAACATTGAAAGATTCGAAATTCAAAACAATCTGGATGACTTAATTAAAATTCATCAGAGATAGTGCAACGATGAAATCATCAAATACTTATTGGACAAATTACCTATGGGAGCAGGCGCACATACAGACACAACATATTTATAAAACTTTAAGCAGATTCGTTCCAATTGATTAGTCCAACAATACTCAACCTGCGTACGGCTTGCCAAACTTTTTTGTGTGACCCTTATAAGGTCCCTACTGCAAAACTGGCTGTTGTCATCGCCAAAATGAAACAAATACGATGAATATAATTATGTTATGCAAGGTGATTATAATGTCTGACCTCGTAGATCTCTACTATGAAGTCGCTGGAATAGAGAAGTAGGTATGCAAAGTCATGCATGCATGTTGTAGCCATGAAAGGCATTAGTGGTAAGCTCTAGAGCTTTTAACAAATTAGGTATCGTACCTCGATAAACATTGCATTAAAAAGTACTGCCCAGGACTCGAAACCCCGGGCTCTTGATAACGAGTCCCTCCCCTCCACCCTGATGTTTCAAATGTTTCACAAATTAGTAAGACACATGAGTTAGTATAAGCAAATTTTATTATATAATCATGCGCGGATATAGGGGAGGACCCCGGGGGGACGTGCCCCCCCCCCGTTTTTTTAAGCGACGGTGTTTCTCAAATTTCATTATACATAATCACGTAAAAAAAAAANAAAAAACAAAAAAAAAAAAAAAAAAAAAAAAAAAAATGTTGTAGATAAATACTTGGATAGATGGAATGTAAATAGATACTTACCAATTCGATGATTTTGATGATTGTATTTCTTGTGAGAGCCATTTTATTTGGTAATTAGTTTGCTGTTAACAGAAAGAAACAAACTTTAATTTAGAGATGATATTTGGAATATTGGTTGAACCCCTCCCCCGAAATTTCGTTATTTTTTTTATGTATGACCAACAACAAAAACAACAACATTATCAACAAGAAAATCACAACAACAATTACACAACAACAAAAACAACAACATCATCAAAAAGAACAAGAACATCAACAACAACAATAACACAACAACAAAAAAACATCATCAACAAGAACATGATCAACAACAACAACAATATCACCTTCCATGATCATCATTTTCAGTCCTGGCTTGGTTGTCATCCTTCGGACCCCACCCCCACGAAAAAAATTGGGGTACGGCACTGAGTAGGATTCAAACCCCATGGAGAAAGAAAATGAATGAGTTAAATATTCTTCCCAAATATAATCTATCTATAATTATAGGCACCCTAATATTTGGGTATTTACTAACCGTGTCCATTACGGAAAATGATGGTGGTGGAAGGTTTGGGTATGTCATGATTATATTATGCTACGCGAAGTACCGCAGACTAGATCTTAATAATCCTAAAAAGAGCGATAAATATCTCAAATTCACGAGGATGAAAATTCATTGTGGGTTTGCTGGTTTGAACCCACGTTCTACTGTTTACCAGTCACAGCGTCTTACCACTAAACCTCCAATTTCGATGCCTATCATTTGTGGTGTAGTGGTCTTAGCATTACATCACGATTATTTGGGTGCCGTAGGACACGGCCGCTCATTCGTAATTTTCTCTTATTTAAAAATTTCCAAAAAATGATACTATTAAAAATATTACAAGAAATTAAAATGATTAAAAAACACTTGACTTTCTTATATCTGATAGTTCTACCAAGTGTCCTAAAGATTTTCATTTTTTAAAAATATTAATTATGTTCTGTAAATAGATGTTGGAATCAAGTAAATAAGGAATAGAAATTAGAAATGAAACGGAATACTCAAGGGAAAGAAAGAATAGCAACGGATGTTGGTATTTTAGAATTAGAAGGAAATATAAAATTAAAAAGTGTTGAACCCTCAGTAAGAGTCAAGAAATGGTCCGACACTCAGGATAAAGTTATCTGTTAGAACCTGCAGGAATTCAAAAACACGATACGGTTTAAGTTATAAAGGTGGCTACACACGTTAATAATGTATCTCCAATGCACACTTAACAATATGGTACAGAAGCCCACCACATTTTACATACTAGCATAGTATATTATTATTTGTCTTCAAGAATAGGTGTTAAATGCAAGCAGTTCAAGCTCACTCTTATAGTCCAGTAGAATGGTCATCGAAAATGCCCTTAGTTTGCGTTACCATACACGAATTTCAAATCAAATGAAATTCGATAGAGAACCATTAAGAGATGTTAAATCTGAATTTGCAGTAGCGTGCAAACTTTCTTTGCAAAGTTATGCGAAAAAACGTTTTTCTTCACAAATATCTCGACTTATATTTACTTTACATGAGAGAGTGACATATCATTCGCTTTGAGATAAAATTATCTACATTTTTTGTTAACNACAAGCTCACTCTTTTGTCGCTAGTAAGAAGTATTCTCTTGTTAAATGCATGGGGCGGTCGTCCTTTGCAAGCAGTTAAAAGCTCACTCTTTTGTCGCTAGTAAGAAGTATTCTCTTGTTAAATGCATGGGGCGGTCGTCCTTTGCAAGCAGTTACAAGATCACTCTTTTGTCGCTAGTAAGAAGTATTCTCTTGTTAAATGCATGGAGCGGTCGTCCTTTGCAAGCAGTTAAAAGCTCACCCTTTTGTCGCTAGTAAGGAGTATCCTCTTGTTAAATGCATGGAGCGTCGTTCTTTGCAAGAAGTTACAAGCTCACTCTTTTGTCGCTTGAAGTAAGAAGTATCCTCTTGCTAAATGCATGGAGCGGTCGTACTTTGCAAGCAGTTACAAGCTCACTCTTTTGTCGCTTGAAGTAAGAAGTATCCTCTTGTTAAATGCATGGGGCGGTCGTCCTTTGCAAGCAGTTAAAAGCTCACTCTTTTGTCGCTAGTAAGAAGTATTCTCTTGTTAAATCCATGGGGCGGTCGTCCTTTGCAAGCAGTTACAAGCTCACTCTTTTGTCGCTAGTAAGAAGTATTCTCTTGTTAAATGCATGGGGCGGTCGTCATTTGCAAGCAGTTACAAGCTCACTCTTTTGTCGCTAGTAAGAAGTATCCTCTTGTTAAATGCATGGGGCTGTCGTCCTTTGCAAGCAGTTACAGCTCACTCTTATGTGGCTTGAAGTAAGAAGTATCCTCTTGTTAAATGCATGGGACGGTCGTCCTTTGCAAGCAGTTACAAGCTCACTCTTTTGTCGCTAGTAAGAAGTATTCTCTTGTTAAATGCATGGGACGGTCGTCCTTTGTAAGCAGTTACAAGCTCACTCTTTTGTCGCTAGTAAGAAGTATTCTCTTGTTAAATGCATGGGGCGGTCGTCCTTTGTAAGCAGTTACAAGCTCACTCTTTTGTCGCTTGAAGTAAGAAGTATCCTTTTTGTGAGCTCGCAACTTGTATAGCACGATTTATATTTTGATATTTGAACAATTTAGAAACGCGATGATGTCAGGAAATAAGGTAGAGGCGGTGGATTTGTAACCAGGAGGCTGTTGGTTCGAATCTAAGAATGAAAATAAGATTTAAAAATAACAAAGGGAACCACATTGTGATACGCATAATATTATATTAGCACATAGGTAACTACATTAACAATTTTTAATGAAATTGCAAGTTAGTATCACCGGAATGTTTGTTCATGCTTGATACCGGACACAATTTGAAGTGTCTATAGTTCGGGCGATGATGCCATAGGATCCCAACAGTAAGCTCAAATGCAGTTAGTTTATTGCGTGCCTGGGCTAAATACAAATGATAGGCAAAAAACAAAATTTGTGAAAGAAATATCAGCTAGATCTCTTATTGTTGTAGTTCAGCTTTCTTCCTCTTGATAAGAACGGTTCTCCCCTGTTTGATTCAGATTTGGAAACTTGGCAGATATAGGTTAATATGAAGTTACCAAACGTGTTTTTACGGCCTTTGACTAGAACTGTGATAGCATGAGTTCTAGTTCGTTCTGGTGCGTACAAGGCCGTACCCAGGGCGGTCCATGGGGTCCCCCCCCCAGATATTTCATTATTTTTTTTTATGCATGACATATGTAATATTGTATGTTGTAACTCATCACCACCACCAACAGAAACAATAACAACATCATCATCATAACATTAATAAAAACATCATCATCATCATCAACAACAGCAACATCATCAATAATAACAATGATAACATCATAATATAAACAACAACATTATCACCACGAATAACAACAACAAAAACAACATAACCTTCTATAATCATCATTTCAGGTGCTAGTCCTAGCTTGGCTGTCAATTCTAGGTGCGTAGAACCGTTCAGTATGCATTAGTCTCCTTTCCTTGTCGAGATAACAACTCTTTTGATATAGAATAGAATACAATTTTTACTTTCAAAAAATTATAATAATTTGATTACAAAGTACATTCCATACGCTATGCTGCACATCCACCTTGTAAGAATGTCAAGAGCCTTTGGTATGTCATTGACAACTGAATGCATGAATGCAGTTCACGAATAATTTCATGGTAACGTTTGTAGCTACCTTACTGATGAGCAACCGTCTCTTCTATTGTTATAAAAAATGAACCCTCATTCCACAAGAACACTGCACTTACATTAGGCTACACTATTATTATTTGAGTAGAACAAAATCAATTACAAACTAAACCTACCAATTTCTAAGTTAGAAAACATATTAAACAACACGAACCCCACTTGGAAGAATATTTTTATCTTCTATCTGCCCTTCCCAATCCAACTTCCCTCTTCCATCTTGACACCAGAAACCCAGACATTGATCCTTCATAATAACGGCTAGACCTAAAACTTGGAGATACAAAGTTCGAAGGTTATCTTAAATTGTTATCCAACATATTGACAACGCCATTTAAACCTATTATGGAAAAGATACGATCATCATTAGGTGACATTATAGGAACTGATGAAATCTCGAAATTAAGAAATATCTTTTGTATGATTTCCTAAGATTACGGACATACAGAGAGTCGCAAGCATCGAAGTAAACCATACTGATAAGCGGCGTGGGCGATTTTACTCCAGAAATAATTCCTTCGATCTGTACCCCTTCTAGTCATTTTAACTGATTAACGCTCAGTTCTCTGAAAATTTTCAAAAACAACTTGCGTCCAATCGTCAGAAAGACATCGCTCAGTTTTGACGCTCAACCGATCACGTTTGATATGGTTAAGAAATAATAAAATAATAAAATTGAAGACGTCCCCGTGGCAGAGTGCGCATCACACTCTACTTGCACCAAGGAGGTTTCCGGTTCGATTCCTGGACGGGTCGAAAATTGGATAAAGTATTTTTTCAAATAAAATTGAAGACGTCTCCGTGGCAGAGTGCGCATCACACCCGACTTGCACCGAGGAGGTTCCGGGTTCGATTCCTGGATGGGTCGAAAATTTGATAAAGTTTTTTTTCAAATAAAATTGAAGAGACTTCCGTGGCAGAGTGCGCATCACACCCGACTTGCACCAAAGAGGTTCCGGGTTCGATTCCTGGACGGGTCAAAAATTTGATAAAGTATTTTTTCAAATAAAATTGAAGACGTCTCCGTGGCAGATTGCGCATCGCACTCGGCTTTCACCAAGTAGGTTCCAGGTTCGATTCCTGGTTGGGTCGAAAATTCGATAAAGGTTTTTTGTTCAAATTTTTGGCTTGGTCTGGTTGCTATTGGGGGTCACGCAGCCTCCTGGGGACAATTGAGTAGCTATGGTAATGGTGACAAGTGGTAGCATTATAAGGAAATTGTTAACGTGTAGCTTAGGCTTAGTGATATTGGAGTGATGATGCCCATTAAAACAGACATAATAACACAAGGAAATATACATTTACATTTTTAAGATTACATTTACATAATAAAATTGAGAAAAAAATGTTGACGCTCTCTATTATGGACTAAGAAGAAATTTCTTCCAATCCAATTGTGACAAACTGGCTTCCAGAGTGCTTGAGATTATAAGATGTTACTGGAGGGTGACATCTTCAAGGGCCAAGTCCATTTTAGCTGATGGTCTTAGCCCTTCAGGTTAGCTGATGGTCTTGACCAACTCTACAGCACTTTTGTTGATTGAAAACTTGAGCAACAAGCAATAAACACTCTCATACATTCAATTTATTTTTCTACAACATTCGGGACCTTCATATTGTATTTCCGCTGAAATTTGAAACTAAGGCGTCCTCCGTTATATCTTGGTCAATGTTGTATTCTATGTTGCTGCTTATGTATTATATTATTACTGACACATTTTATGTTCTCCTTTAATTTTTTGTAGATAGATTTAGGTAGGTGGGTATATTTAGGCAGAGCAATAGTCTATTAGGACTGTTTTTGAAGTTGATTTACTATAGTAAAATACTAAATAGTTCCATATATGTATCACCTCATATTTGACATATATCATAGCAGATGGTTTCAAGGAAAACACTTTTTCCAAGTACACCTATAATCAGTGGCGGACCAGCTGAGAATGACGTGTGTGTGTGGAGGGGGGGGGGAATAATTCCTTCCCACCTGAGAAATGTTTAGCAGGAATATCTGCGTATTTTTTACATTTGTGTTTTTGCGAAATGCGGTTTTCCGTTAACGAAACGGATTTCCTGAAATTGCCGTTTACATTCGTATTATGAAGATATGTAATTGGATTAGGCAGATACCACCAATTTAATGAAACCATCTGTGAACCTGGCCTGACAATAATACAAATGGACGAAGTGCTGAAGGGTTATACTGTTTTTGATGATTGAGATAGAATTCACTTACTTTTCATTACTTTTCACAGGGGANTGTTAACGTCTCTTTTGGTCTTTACACGGGGATTTACCCTCCACTCGCAGGTAACTTACAAACCAGCTACCCACATTTACCTCACACAGCCTGGTTTGGCATATGAGGGCGCGAACCTACGTGAACACCTACTTGGTAAAATCTCGCTGGCCTGAAGTTAAGCCTTCAACGTGCAATAGATGCTGGGACAGACGTTTACATATTGAGGTCCCGAAAACCATTACAGACCCTAAATCGGGTCCTGTTTAGGAAACCATTTTTTTGTGTGTGTTTTTTTTTTTCTTTAGTAGGTCGCTATAATTTGTTATATTGTGTGAGACGTCAGTTTCTTTGATTCTATCTAAGTGTACATGTCAAGGATAAGCAGAAGTTTGTCAATGTCAGATAAAGTTGTATTATACCTTGATATGAACATCTAATAATGAGTCACACCAATAAAATGAGAAAAGGGTGTGTCCCCTGTGAAAAGTAATGAAAAGTAAGTGAATTCTATCTCAATCATCAAAAAATGTTAGGTCGTATGAAATTACATGAGTTTATCACACCGTAAATGTTAACCCTTTTGTCCTGTGAAAAGCAATGACCTGTAAATGTTAACCCTTTTGTCCTGTGAAAAGCAATGGCCTGTGCATTCTATCTCAATCACTAAAAAAGTTGTGTGAAATTACATGAGTTTATCACACCGTAAATGTTAACCCTTTTGTGTACTTTTAAATTTAGGGACTATTAGCAGGTGTATTCCGAACTTTTTTTTGAAGTTACGAGTATACTTCTTTAGGCGCGTTATGAAAAGATGCTGAGAGTGAAATTATATTTTTAAGATGTAATGATGTAACGCCTGACTTTTTTTTTTTTTTTTTTTTTTTTTTTTTTTTTAGATGTAACGCGCGACATTTTTTCTTTTTCACAAAATTGTATGCATTCCGAAACTACTTATCCGATTGCAATGAAATTTGGCACAGTTGATGGGTGCATTCCTGGGAAGATTTTTTTCTAGGTCCCATCTCTCTAGTGTTAAGCTACACCGAGTAAGGCCAAACAATGAATGGGTGACAGCAAAAAAGTTTTTCGACCTAAAACGTCTCTCTATAGGCCATTCGAGTCTGGAGTTTTACACTCCATTCGCTGGAAACTTACAAAACAACAACCCACATTGACCGCAGCCTTGGTTGCTGGGTCGGTAAAACAGCCAACATCACAAGGGCACGATATTACGTGGACACCCACATAGTAACACCTCGCTGGATGTTGCTAAAACTTCAGTGAGCTAACGGGAACTGGTATATTCAATGTGCCATATCAATGTGCTGAGTCATGCATTGTGCATGCATATTTATCATGATTTTTGTGTTATCGTTGCTATTATCATATCTTACATTATAATGTAACTTATTTATCATGATTTTTGTGTTATCGTTGCTATTATCATATCTTACATTATAATGTAGCTTATTTATCATGATTGTTGTGTTATCGTTGCTATTATCATATCTTACATTATAATGTAACATATTTATCATGATTGTTGTGTTATCGTTGCTATTATCATATCTTACATTATAATGTAACTTATTTATCATGATTGTTGTGTTATCGTTGCTATTATCATATCTTACATTATAATGTAACTTATTTATCATGATTGTTGTGTTATCGTTGCTATTATCATATCTTACATTATAATGTAACTTATTTATCATGATTGTTGTGTTATCGTTGCTATTATCATATCTTACATTATAATGTAACTTATTTATCATGATTGTTGTGTTATCGTTGCTATTATCATATCTTACATTATAATGTAACTTATTTATCATGATTGTTGTGTTATCGTTGCTATTATCATATCTTACATTATAATGTAACTTATTTATCATGATTGTTGTGTTATCGTTGCTATTATCATATCTTACATTATAATGTAACTTATTTATCATGATTGTTGTGTTATCGTTGCTATTATCATATCTTACATTATAATGTAACTTATTTATCATGATTGTTGTGTTATCGTTGCTATTATCATATCTTACATTATAATGTAACTTATTTATCATGATTGTTGTGTTATCGTTGCTATTATCATATATTACATCATAATGTAACATATTTATCATGAATGTTGTGTTATCGTTGCTATTATCATATCTTAAATTATAATGTAACTTATTTATCATGATTGTTGTGTTATCGTTGCTATTATCATATCTTACATTATAATGTAACTTATTTATCATGATTGTTGCGTTATCGTTGCTATTATCATATCTTACATTATAATGTAGCTTATTTATGAATTGTTCCACTATTTTTGCACGTAGTTAGTGCGCGTTGAGAATAATTAATATTTTGGAACAATATTAAAATATAATAAAACACAATAAAATATAATAATAATAACTATAAAAGGTGATCTAAATGTTTGAAATCTTTATTTATTGCCCCCTAATTATCTTCAACTTAAAAGGCGTGTCCACACTATGTCTAATTAGGCCAGTCGGCACCATCAGTTTGGCTCATTCGGCTGGGCATAACGTCCACACCTGTTGTGTAGTGTAGCAGACGTCCTGTAAAACCGAACAACTCCTTTGCGTTCTCAAGTACATGTTAAATAATCAAGGTTCAGATTGGGATCAAACATTGATTGATGATGACGTAGTTCAGCAGTTGCTCCTCGTCAGGTCCTGATTTTTTTATACTTTTTATTGAATTAACTTTATAAATAAAGATAGAGTGAAAGGAAAAGAGAAAAAAAGGGAAATTAAAGTAAAGAGAGAGAGAAAAAGTTAACTCAAAGGGCAGGGTTAATTCCCGAGGAATTCTCTTCCACCCAACCCTTTGAAATCCCTTCCAAATAATCTAACCTAATTTATACCTAACTCATGGGGAGGAATTTAATAATAGATAATTTAAGATTAATGATTCAGAGATATCTACTATTTCGAGCAAATGTCTTCCTGCCTGAATTTTAAAATGTAACTTAGGTATTTAAAATGTCACTTATTTATAATTTCAACATCACGAGGGCTCAAACAGACTACCGCAGTCTTAGATTTGTCTTTTTTATTCGGAATTAGTACCGTCCCACCATGTTTGGGTTACAAAGGTGTATGGTACATTGGTACAAAGGTTAAAGATTCTTCGTCTGTTCACTTCACAGTAAAGTAACCCAAAACCAAAACAACATGTATTAAAATAAGTATTCTGTCGACTGAAGCCGATCAGCACGTCCACACTGTAGACTTCGTTTTAATTCGATTCGGTATTCTTTAATCTGGAACCATCCGTTTTGAGTTGAATTCGACACGATTAGGTTCAACTTTGGCAGTCTAATTCGGCTTAAACCGAATGATGCCGATCGTCATAGTTTAGACGCGCCTTAACCTCACACAATGCACTCTTTCAATGTTATCAATGAGGTTTTCAATGCCATAAATAACTTCTCTCCTATTTATTAGATATTGCATATTGCAAGAAAAGTAACGTTAATAATCATAGCACGTTATTAAACGTGATATCAATATCAAATAGGATTTTACTTTACGGTGATCCAATCTCTGAAGGTGACAAAAAAAATCTGGTGTGAACATCAGACTAAAAAAATCTGGTGTGAACATCAGACGACTTTCCTTATCTATAAAGAAAGAAGAAAGTATTGTAATGGGCTGAAATTTTCGATTTCGAGTTTTCAATGCCAAAACACGTTTTGAAGTCCCCAGAGCAGAAATACAATTATATATTACACTTCTTGATATATTACACTTCAACCTAAGTTGTATTTTTCAATTTCTTGTATGAAATTGATATGAATATGCACCAAATTTAAAGTTCTAGTTATTACCGGTCTCATTTTAAGCAAGATATGCGAAAACCGCTAAAAAAACGGCATAAAACCGGCACCGGTGAATTCGATTTGCCGTTCATGACATAAAACTGACATACATACCAAATTTCAAGTATCTAGCACTTGCCGTTCTTGAGATATTTTGTTCACAGACAGACAGACGGATAGACAGACACGCACACGGACCAATGGCTGAAACTCGAGATTTGGACTCTGGGGACCCCAAAACGTGTTTTGGCATTGAAAACTCGACATCGAAAATTTCAGCCCATTACAATATGTACTTTCCTTTTTATAGGATAAGGAAAATAAAAAAATATTGAACAAAAAGGAAATTACTTCAACCCAAGGAAGCTTTTCAGGAAAGAACTAGAAACCCAGACGGTCTAAACAACAGATAAGAAAGCGCAGCATGATCAAAGTGGAAAAGATTAACAAACCAATGGTACCACGAGATTCAGCATAAAAAACATGACTGATTTGATGTATAACTCTTAGTTTTATCAGTTTATTCCGAAGAAAAATCCATATTTGGGTTTGATCAGAGATCCGAGTGAGGAGTCGATTGTGTGTAAAATTTGACGTAGAATTTGAATATGAAATAAAAAATTACCCACTTTTGAGACACCCTGTAGAAATTGTAATTACGCCAAAAATAGACTAATTTGTGCTAGAACTACATATAAAATTTCAAGTCTCTATCTTTTAGCCGTTAAAAATAAAAAAATCCCGGCACTTTTCGAACACACTCTAACTCTGTATACTACTGTCTACAGTAGCGATGGAGGGGAACTTCATAGTGACTCCTCTTGAACTGTCAGAAAAAAATTATTTTACTATCTTCTTAATTTTGAATAAAAGGGTTGCTTTGGCGCCCCAAAAGCTCGAGGCAGTCGTGCCCGGGGCAGCTGCCCCGTTTGCCCCCCCCCTAGTTAGGTCCCTGACAACAACATAAATGGTTAGAGTAATGTTTTAAATTTAATCCATCAAGTCTCTCGTAATATTAATTTAATAATAATTGATACATTTTAATGCCTAATTCAACTAGTATCTAACAAGATTTCACATTAATCCATCAAGTCTCTCGTAATATTAATTGAATAATAATTGATACATTTTAATGCCTAATTCAACTAGTATCTATACAAGATTTCACATTAATCCATCGAGTCTCTCGTAATATTAATTGAATAATAATTGATACATTTTAATGCCTAATTCAACTAGTATCTATACAAGATTTCACATTAATCCATCAAGTCTCTAGTAATATTAATTGAATAATAATTGATACATTTTAATGCCTAATTCAACTAGTATCTATACAAGATTTCACATTAATCCATCGGGTCTCTCGTAATATTAATTGAATAATAATTCATACATTTTAATGCCTAATTCAACTAGTATCTATACAAGATTTCACATTAGTCCATCAAGTCTCTCGTAATATTAATTGAATAATAATTGATACATTTTAATGCCTAATTCAACTAGTATCTACACAAGATTTCACATTAATCCATCAAGTCGCTCGTAATATTAATTGAATAATAATTGATGCATTTTAATGCCTAATTCAACTAGTATCTACACAAGATTTCACATTAATCCATCAAGTCGCTCGTAATATTAATTGAATAATAATTGATACATTTTAATGCCTAATTCAACTAGTATCTATACAAGATTTCACATTAATCCATCAAGTCTCTCGTAATATTAATTTAATAATAATTGATACATTTTAATGCCTAATTCAACTAGTATCTATACAAGATTTCACATTAATCCATCAAGTATTTTGTAATATTAATTGAATAATAATTGATACATTTTAATGCCCAATTCAACTAGTATCTATACAAGATTTCACATTAATCCAACAAGTCTCTCGTAATAATTATTTAATAATAATTGATACATTTTTAATGCCTAATTCAACTAGTATACTATACAAACTTTCCATTTCAAGAATTACTTGAGATTCTAGAGACCAGTCAGTATTTGATAATTCCTTTGGGCAATACTAGATTAAGATTCAAGATTGTCCTCCGAGCATCAGAGAGGTCTGTTCCTAAGCCGTAACTCTCCAACATAACTGGCGGCATACTTAGAGTGAAATTTATACTTTCGTTTAATTAATTTTGGAATTCTATAGACATCAGCGTCAGATGCGAGCACTAACGGCAAATGGTGAGTTCACAGCACATGGGTGTTCTATCAACTTACCCTTTGGGATGTTTATAAATATAAATATCAGCGTTAAATGGTGAGTTCTTAGCACATGGGAGTGCTATCAGCTAACCCTTTAAGATGTTTTACGTTTGTGCGTATAACGAGGTACCACACCTTGATTGTGTCAAGGAGCATTCTCTCTAAGCCGTGGCAGTGTCGTGACTGGCAAAGTGATCGGGATGAGGGGGAGGGGGGGTAACACCAAAACCTCTGCGTGCGTGCGTCATTGTGCTCATAGTGCGAAACATTTGTTTCGTTTTATACATAGGTACCACTCAAGGAGTATGAGAACAATTAAATCTAATGGTGCGATCCTGAAGTAAAAAGTTTCAAACGCTGATCAAACAACCTATAAAATCTAGAGCACGCCTTCGCACTCCGTCAAAGAAAACAATGATAATATTAGAGTATTCAGACAAATGCATGAAATAGCACATGACACATATTTAAGTGTAGCACGGATACTATTTTTTTTCTTTTCTTGGCATCCGCATGATATATATAAAATAATTGGACATTCCCTAATTGTTTTAAATTGTGTGTCATTATCATCCAGCTTCATGATTTCGTCACTTGTTTCACTTTTAATTTTGTCGTCACTTTCTCTTCCATTTGATGTAATTCCACTGAGCTTTATTATTATAGAATTGTTAGGTACATACATCTCGAGATGTCTCAAGTATTACATCCGTATTCTCATTGAACCAGGATGATGCCTCTGATCCGTTTGGAACCGGATTCTGATTTCATCTGATTGTCTGGAAACTGTTATTCTTATTAAGAATCAAATTAGACGATTCAACAGCGGGATCTTTTGCATCCATTCATTATATGAGTGTGTGAACAGGAATGCTCGGTGCTCGGGTATGTTCAGGCAGTGTAAATAGGCCTTTATGTGTATGCGTAATTGAGGCGCTGGTATTAGAATTGTTTGGCACTTATGGATTTTTTTCTCCAAAAGTGACTCATATCTGGCAATATAGGTCATGCTCGAGATGACGTCGTACACTAATCCCATAGCTTTGATCAGCTGACCCTGGGTGTCTCCGGTTTAGTAATACTTGAGATCAAATTCTGCTTAGATTTATCAGGTTTGGCAGAAAGAGCTAAGCCTCCCTCTAACAATATAGACCTACTTTTACCAATTGTATAAAACGATGTAAATCCAGAAAGGGTGGGTCTAACCCCTGAGAACCAACACAAAACACAACAGCAAGAAGGTTGTGAAGATTTCCTATAAATCTGAAAATAGCGAAATTCTTATGAAGGTGTTTCTTCGCAAATTTATCGGAGTACGAAAACTATCACGAAAACGATGTTGTAGCGAGTTTTCGTCTCTGCGCATGACAAAAATTAGCGGAGCTCCGTTTTCGTTTTGGGAGTCCCGATAATTCGACCAGATTATCGGGCTGCTCTTTTCGTAAACGAAAAGGAAACTAGTTGAGAAAATCCCGCATAGTTTAAAAATATATATAATTTAGTTATGATTATGAAACTTTTTTTCTGGCAAGTGTTCATTTTTTTAATTCTTTTTCATCCGAGTATTTGGTGTTTCATTTGTGTAATTAGTATTTGCTTTTCTGTTGTCCATGTAGCGAAATATTTAGAACAATTTTGTTAAAACAAAAAATTAAATTAGTCCCATTTAATTATATAACAACACTAGAATTTATTGAACCTCAAGTTCTTTGAGTATTTCATACGTCTTGCTTTTTGAATACGACTAAAAACACGATTGTGTTGTTCGTATCGAAATGTGAAGAAATTTCTTTAATTATCATCTGGAGGAGCTTAAGTTTTCGTTTTCGTATATCGTGGTGTTGCGAAATCTAAAAAAAATTCCGCCTATGAGACACGAAATCTATAAACTTATCTATCGTTTTCGTATTGATTATGGGGCCCCATAACAGATTTGCGAAATTTCTCTAATAACTGATATACATTGAAGAAGAATCTTATTTCTCATTAAATTGAAATCTTTACGATACCGTTACAATTATTATTAATTTGGTGACCCCAAAATCTTATTCTGATTATAATAATATAGAACGTAATAGAATATCCACGTGTCATTCGAAATTCGAACTAGAATACAACAAACGAAAACAGAAGAGAAAAAAAAAGTCGAAACAACAGATGCTAATATACTTGAAACGTTTCCCCCAAAAATATTGGGGGACAAAAATAGAACTATTATACACACAAACACACGCAACTCACACACCCATGAATTAAATTGATAATAAACAGGGTATCAACGCACAATTGACCCAATATTCAGTCTATATGATTCAGATGTGCCTCCACCCCTCGTGTGAATTATACAGGGTTATGTTAACAACGCGCAATTGATCTAATATTCACTTTAAATTATTCAGATGCTTCTCCACCCCTTGTATGAATTTAATTTACGGAATGTTTAGGAAACGTCTAAATATTTTACGAACGGAAAAAGTAAAAAAAAATATATATTTTAGGGGATATATGAAGNTACTAATGACATATTTCTTTTACAGATTTTAACCCCCCCCCCCCCCCCCCCCCCCAAAGGCTCTTGTGTGGTAAATAACTACCACGCGAGGTTAATGCCCGACACATTTTCTCCAAACCCTTAGACAAATATTGGAAATAATGAGGAATAATACTGCCTTAGCTTGGTATATCAAACACACGTCCCTCTGTATTTGGCTATATGAGTTATATCCAGGACGAAGTCAAGGAAGAAGTCCTCAGGGTGAAGCGTGAAGCCACTCAGTATTTGGCTATGAGTATTCGGGACGATTCTAAGTCAGGTATGTGAAGCTCACCATATTCACATTCAGAATGATTAAATAAAACCTTGAAATACTTCTGTATAAGGTCTAAGTTGGCATGGTGGAATACTTTCTATGTCGCAACTACTACACCAATTCGATTATTCTTAGTTTACTAGGTTTAATCATAATAACAAGAAAAGTGAAAACAATGCTATTAATAATTCTGTGAACTGTAGACATCACTCACTAAAATGACCACCATTTCAAAAACTAATCAGTAGATTCTGTAAATATAATGAATGTCCAAACAAAATTTCAGCAAAATCGGCATAGGCGTACGAAAGTTATTGACAAACACAAAAAAATAAAAAAGTGCTGTTAAAACTAGACCTCACTTCGTTCGGTCAATAATTTCTAACTTCCTCAAGACTAGGTATTTCAAAAAAAAGTCGAGCTCTGTTTTCTCACGTATTTCAATTCTCTTCAAAATACCTACATCATCATTATTCATGCTATGAACCTGGGGTAAAGTGTATCTCGTTTTGGTTACCAAAATTTTCCAATCAGGTTCCAATCATCACCATATCTATACCAATACAAAATCAAGGCTATCAGAGGGTTCTTCAATTGGAAACTTTTGTTTTCAATGTAATCCATGAAAATTTTGGCCATTAGTGGACTTATTGGAGATCCAATGGGGAGACCTTTTTTTATTTCATAGATTACAACCATTAAAAGTAGAGAAATTTTGGTTTAAGTAAACTTCTAATACCATTTCAATTCTTCCCGTATCTCAGTTGTCAAATGGTCTACTTTATATTATTTTTTCCACTTTCGAAATGGGGGGGGGGAAAGATTTTTCACCTCGAAACTTCTTAATTTAGATAATTTTTAAAATTAAAAAAAAATTAAAATAAAATCCATTATTTGGTGTTTTTTTTTAGCTTTTAATCAACATGAGATTATTTTTTACCGAATATTCAAAGTGAAATTTTATTAGATCATTTTTTTACAAGTTCGCTGCACGGTGCCAAAACACAGGAAATAACTGACCGTAAAAGGGATTGTCTGTCTTGTGTTCCTTAGGCGGATCATATAATTTTGGAATTTTGGGCAACAATTTTAGACATTCATTCTTATGCACATCATTTAACCTTGGCTACATATTTGTTTAAAATATGGTCATCTTTTGCTTGTGTAAGTTGTTGTCTCTTATATACAAGTTCATTTTGTTTGTATATTCTAATCTATCAAGTAATGTTATATACATCTGCGATCGGTCCTATTGCCGCCCCCCCACCTGTATCCACTTCTTCTGTAAAGCTAACTATCTGGACGCCTCATCGAATAATGTCTCATAAAATAGTTTCTCTTGTGTGGGCAGATCTCCTACATCTTTGTAGGTTTTTGTTGTTGAGGCAACAAGTGGGTAGGTAGCTGGAAAACTCAAGGTTTTTTTTTTCTAACAGAACGAATAGCTAAATATGAACGAATAGCTAATTCATGACGTAGGCATTTTAAATATGAACGAATAGCTAATTCATGACGTAGGCATTTTAAAAGAGAAGTGATGCACCGGTTTAATGTGTATACCTACTATAATCTAAATCTAGGTTAAATCTTCAAGGACACCGATTTAGACTCACTAGGAATTGGGTGCTAGTGGTAATTACAGAGCGGCCACTTTGTCCCTTTTTAGCGTAAACGATTCTTAAAGCACAGGAAATTTCATTTATTGACCAGCGAAGTGATGTCTAGCTTTCACAGAAAAAAAAAAAATAATAAATTGTTTTAAGGTTTGTCCTGTATCACGATAACTCTCGAACGGTTTATCCGCAGTGGAAATTCGGTATTTTCATAGAATTAGATTACGTTTTGGCTGTATTATGGCCACTTAGCTTGGGGCCAACTTATGGCCAGTGAGGTCTACAGTTGACAGAATTATGCTATTAATTATTATCCATAAAATTTTCTGCCGAGCGTATGGCTTCGGGCTGAAACTGGATCTAGACAGGTCCCTGAAGAAATACTCTGAAGAAATACGCGTATGCTGCCGAGCATAAAATTATAAACACGTTATTATTATTATTTAACTCTTTATTGAATTAACTTTTTTTATAAAATTCACTCTTGACTAGAATATGTTAACTGTTCGACCAAGAAAAAAATAACCCAATCCAAAAAAAAAAAAATCCAAAAATCGGACAACTTTTGTCATTTAGAATTCACTGATTTAAAATAAATGGCATGTAAGCTCATTTGGGGTCCCGGAATTTATTCGTTACTCTCATTTACATATAAAGAGTTCCGTTCTAAAAATATCTTTTTATACCTATTAACCTATTTATTTAAAATTAAACCAATATAATAGCTAAGAGCCAACATGTGCTTTACTGGCAATGTTTGTAATTGGACCTATCTATAGGTCCTTCCATACGTACTTTTAAAACACAAAGTTAAACAATTGCATTGTATCCTAAGTCCTTAAATGTGCTCCAAAGGAACGCATCGGTAGTGTTAAAGGAGCTGTACTATATAGGTACACTCAGGCCCGACGCGAGCTGGGGAAATGGGGGGAATCCCTCCAGGCCCGGGATTTCCTAAGAGGCCCGGTGAGAAAATTATCAGAAGTTTAGCGCCGATAGTGGGCTAATAATAAAGGACAATTGCTATTGCAGGACACTGATTTTACAATATAGTGCGACCTTTCAGCTTGAACCTACAGCAATCATAATTATTTGTATATTTCGTAAACATTAACAGTGATAGGTAATCGAATTATTTGTTGCCAAGAAGAAGCGTACACGCCTTTTCACATCAACTAAGTTAATTGCCTACTTCTACTTTTATTACTGCCCATATGATGATTTTAGATGAAAGAATAATAGAGGGGCCCGTAAATTTTTCCACCCTGCCCGGATTTTCTGTCTACGCCCTGGGGTACATTTATTTTCTTAATTTTTAATTCAAATTGGTTCGTATTAATTTTACACATCACTGTCGGGTTTAAGGAGTATTTTTAATGAAAATAAGGAAGGTTCCTTGGATCGCTTTTAAATTTCCAAAGCACTAGCATAGTTAGAAAAGTTGTACTCCTTATAGAATGCACAAGTACTTTCTATTGATATAGTTCTTCTGATGAGAATTTTCACTTCACAGTACTTCAATAAAATTATCAATATTTGTACTTCAATAAAATTATCTGGGTATCAATAAAATTAATGTTAATATATCTTTGCTTTTTATTCAAATGGGCTATAATATGAAAAATAGGAATTTTGGGTTAATTAAGACTACTTGAAATACCAAGTTTCATTATAGGTAGGTAGTTTGCTGTATGAACGTTATACAGCAAATACCTAAACTAATCGTATTTTTTGAAACTGCGCAATACGTTACTTGCAACGTAAAAAAAAATATGAAAATAGGTACCTATATATTAAACATATTAAACCAAAAAATAATAAAAAATAAAATAAATGAAAAATATTATTTAATAAGCTTCAATAGTTCTATTAAAATAAATAAAATTATGTACTTACAATATAATTAATAATTTAAATACGCAAACAGAAATAACTCCGCAAAAACGTTTGAGAATAAAAATAACACAGTAATTGATTGACTGAACAACAATAATGAACTAAAGTTTGATCGCACCAAAGAAGAGAGCACACAAATCTTACGATTCCAACTTGGAAGAGTATTCCTAGTTGCTAGCAGGCGCTGAAGTAGTATTTTGTAGCAAACTATAATGGACGATCCCGCGCTTTGGTCAGTAGAGAACGAAATACAAAATATAATAAAATTTGGAATGATGAAAGAAATGAACCGCGCCCATTATTAAAAAAAACAGTAGCGAATCTCCTGAAGAGAATTAGCAAATATTGACTGTACGAAATTTTTCAATAATTAATATTTGGAATTATTGGAATTTTGAGAGAACGGGCATATAAAAGAAGAATGGCCCCTTAAAGAGTTTTTAGGCTCACAAATAAATATAAAATGAAAGCGGTATCTAGCGAAGCTCCATAACAAAGGTACCAAAATATGTACTTAACAGGCAAAAAATCCAACATTTTGACATCTAATTTTAAAATGCGTTATATCTTATATCCCTACTCATTAAATTTTTTTGGTACTCTTAAAAAATGTTTACCTATGGTTGAAGCTTCCACACTTTATTTTTTATTTTTTTCAAAAAAAAAAAATAAAAAAAAAAATACCAAAGTTGATAAAAAAAAAATTGCTAATATCACTGAAAATATATATTTTTTTTTCTTTTTCCTCCTCATTAATTTTAGTATTGGACCACATAAAAATAGAGCTCTAAGGGATAGGTGGTAGAAAATGCCTCAGGCATTAACGTCGCCTAGTGGTCTAGTGGTAACATTCCACGCAAGGGTCTATTTAAAAAAAAAAAATAGGTATTTTGATAGGCTGACAATCACAATTAAAAGGACGCCACTAGCAAGTGCGAGAAGGAAAACAGTGGTATTATCTGAGTCCTAGGATGGTTTACTTTAGGTATACCATGCAAAATTAAATTTAGTTAATAGGTCACTTTTATGAAATTTAGTACATAGTTCCCATTTGGGATCCAATTGAGCCCGAAACTTTCGGTCACCGTCAGTCACATATCTAGGGTTCTTTTGCTATGGATCGGCCAACACAAAGTGGCAAAAGTACCCATCACAGCGGACAAATGGTTTTCTTTTGTTCGATTCTTCGCATCATGAAATGTAAAATATAAAATTTTGAGGGGGGGTGGTTTTATTGAAAATAATAAACAAAAACATATGAAGAAAATGAGCAAAGTATTATTGACCGAATGAAGTGGAGACTTAGCTTTTTTATTAACATCATTTTTAATTCTTTTGGTTGTCTTTTTGTATCGCTAATAACTCTCGAAACCCTTATCTGATTTTCATGAAATTTGGTATGGTGGTATATTTTGAATATAGATCCAGCTAAATAGTCAATGTTATGAACGTCACGTTCGCTCAATGGGTCACATTGAGCGAACCGAGGCCTCAAGCTTAATGGCGAGCATTTTAACTCTGTGAGTTCTACAGTTCACAGAACTACAAGTAATTGTCGTTAAGATTCTTTAATCGGGATCGTTCCTGTCCTGTGTTATAGATATTAGAACTTTATATCTACTATTTGACCTCGCGCTTCTGTGAGAGCCTGAATTTTTATTCAGCGTCCATGGAACGTTGAATACACCAGTTCTCGTTAGATCACAGAAGTTAAGCAACGTCCAGCGAGGTTGTTCTATGTGAGTGTCCACGTGGGTTCGCACCTTCCTGATGCTGGCTACTTTTCCCGCCCAACACAGGCTGGGTGAGGTCAATTTGGGTAGCTGGTTTGCAAGTTTCCAGCGAATGGAGGGTAAAACCCCCGTCTTGAATGACCAATAGAAGTCAAAAAGACGTTAAACCAAAAAAAAATAAGGAATTTTGAGATTTTTGGGGATCTTATTGCTAGTTACGGGTTGAGTGGTTGGATGATTCATAAAACTGCAACAAGGATAAGGCTGAAATTCACAACCAACTTTTTGTCTTCCTTTGGCAACTTTTTTCGTAATAAACTAGTGTATAGCTACTCAGATGTCCTTGTATGAGATTCTTCGAGGATACGAACGCGGGTTCACTGCGTGCAAATCCAGTGTGATACCCACTAGGCCAGTCGGATTTCCTAACTATTATTTTTCAAAATTCATTCCAACAAAAATGTTTATTATGACTCCCTCCCCCCCCCCCTCGAAATGTTATTTCCAATGCAGGAACGATAATAGACAAAGTATGTAGAATTTATTTTCCCCAATCCACCACTCTGACGAAAACTAAACTCCATTAAATGTGTGCACTGCGCAGCACATGTGACGAGAATTGATATTCTTAGAATGACGAATCTAGAAGATTACTCACTTTGTGATGGGAAGGTCACTAGATGGATGTCCGGAGTGTTAGAAATAAAATAAGTGGTACGAACGCTCGAATATTTTGGAGAATTTATGAAAGAATGAAAATGTGTGTTTCTTTATTTTATTAGTTAAAGGGTGCTGCAAATAGAACAAAGAATTTATTAAGGCCGTCATTATTGTTGGCAACATTGTTTTTTTCTTTTTATATATCTGTTATCATTTCAGTTTAATGTTTTAGCCATCGTGTGGTCTGCTTTTTTTTCGAAATATTGCCGCAAAGGAACGAAAGGTTTTCCAACAAAGAGAAAGATTCGGTTTTTCTTTTTTTAATTTGGCTTAACGTCTCTTTATCATCTATTGATCATTCAAGACGGGGGTTTTACTATTCATTTGCTGGAAACTTGCAAACCAGCTACCCACATTGATCTCACCCAGCCTGGTAGGACCGGAGAAATAGCCAGCACACGAGGGCGCGAACTAACGCGGACACCTACATGGTACAATTTCGCTGCAAGTTGCTTACCTTCAGTGATCTAACGGGAACTGCTGTATTTAACGTGCCATAGACAATGGCTCCGTTAGATCACTGAATTTAAACTAACTTCCAAGTATTACTTGATGGCTGACTACGTAGGTTCGCGCCCTCGTGGTACTGGCTATTCCAGAGCCAATGTGGGCAGCTGGTTTGTAAGTTTTTCGCGGAAGGTAAAACCTTCGTCCAGAATGAGCAATAGATCTAATAGAAATAAACCCGTTCAGCGAAGGAAAGAAATGGTTCAATGAGCCAACGATCATACCACGTTGAATATACCAGTTCTCGTCAGATCACTGAAGTTAAGCAACTTCGGGCGTGGTAAGTACTTGGATGGGTGACCGCTTGGGAACACCACGTATAGTTGGCTCATTTTTCCGGCCCAACCTAGGCTGGGTGAGGTTAATGTGGGTAGCTGGTTTGCAAGTTTCCAGCGAATGGAGGGTAAAACCCCCGTCTTGAAAGATCAATAGATGTTAAAGAGACGTTAAGCCAAATTAAAAAAAA
>CM022883.1:15666641-15690652 GCA_012654025.1 Pachypsylla venusta
GAACGTGGAACGTGGAACGTGGAACGTGGAACGTGGAACGTCGGAATTTTTTTTTTTTTGGGCCCCGTGGCTCCAAATATTTTCAAAATCCAAAAATGACCCGAAATTTTGAATATATGGCCCAAAAGCAAAATGGCCGAATATATTTGATCTTTATTTTGTCATTTGGCTTCCCGTCAAACAATTTTTTCAGCCAAAATATCTCTAAAATTTCTGCACGAATACAATACTTTATCTTCTATGGAAGAGAAAGTAAAAAATATGTCTTCGGCGCGATAGAGTAGGTACATCTCCTAATAGGCAGAGGCGTAGGAACTGTGGGGCGGACCGCCCCAGATGCCGGTCTTATAGGCTTTGCTACGCCTTTTTATATCTAGAAACATTTGATTATCGTTGGGGGCGGCGCATTTCGAAATCTCGCCCCTGGCGCCTAACAACCACCAGGCGGTCCTGCTTTGAAAACTGTCTTTGTAAAGCCCTATATTAACACTTTGTTTATATTCACTCTAAGAAACTAGATGGGTTCTTTTTTTTTTTAATTTGGCTTAACATCTCATTAACTTCTGTTGGTCATTCTAGACGGGGGTTGTACCCTCCATTCGCTGGAAACTTGCAAACCAGCTACTGACATTGAGTTCACCCAGCCTGAGTTGGGACGGAAAAAAAAGCCAACGATACGTGGTGTTCCCAGGCGGTTACCCATCCAAGTACTGACCACGCCCGACGTTTCTTAACTTCAGTGATCTGACGGGAACTGGTGTATTCAACGTGGTATGATCGTAGATGGGTTCAACGCCACGATGCTGTTATGGTATACATTTTGCCCAGCCAGCCCCCCCCCCCGAAAAAAAATCCTGTGTACGCCCCTGGACTGATCAACGTGGAGCCGAGACTATTAATGCTACAGACTTGGCAGGGACCTTCGTTGCACCATGTAAGTGTGCACTAAGAAAGGATTTTGCAAAATTATAATTTTAAGGGGTAGAAATCGTGAAAAGTAAACAATCCCCATAAGAAATACATTGGAGCGAGACAGATAGCAACTAGCACGGGAACAGCCATGCCTCTAAGGCGCCAAGCTATAGGCCGTAGCGAAGCACGGGCGAAACAGCTAGTATTATTATAAAAGAGTGTTAGTCATACGTGTTCTATTAATTTATAATTCAGTGAAATTCTATAAACAAATGTTCATATCAGCCAGCATGTATGGTAAGTTGAATCTTTGAATATACCGGTTCCCTTTAGGTCACTAAAGATAAGCGTCCAGCGAGGTTTGATCACAAAGCAGTGACAGTGCCGCAAAGTGATTCCCGCTGATTGTGAGCTCACAGTGATACACTGTCACGTGCCGCTCTAGTATGAACATGTTCTTAGTATGAATGCCTCTGAGTGGGTGACAACGTAAGTTTTCACCGAATAAAGGGTAAAATCCTCGTTTCGAATAGTCAATATATGGGAGACGCTATTCCAAAAAAAAAAAAATGTACATTTTAAATTAGCAGCTCTCCTGGGTCAATGGTCACTGTGCTAGTCTCACACTTGGGAGACTCGGATTCGATGCCGGGCAGGGACAATAATCTGTCACTCTGTGGTTTGGATATTAATTTCGGGGCCCCCATCAGCCTCGTGAGGAAAATTAGTAGCTATGGAGATAAATGCGCATAGCGACCCGGTAACAGCATTGTAGGAAAAGTTGAAAATTCAAAGTAATTGGATCATGATTGATATTGGGAAAATCCTACAATTCTGCGGTGAACACCAAAGTTGTGACGAAATGGCTCAACGAAACAGCATTAATTATTTATTAATTTAATGTTCATCAAATTTGAACCTCCCGTTCTAAGGTTAGACAGTTAGACACCTCTTGGATAAGGGTATAAAAATTTATAAGAAAGAAAATATTGTAACCAAAAATATGAACTTCAAAGATAAAAGTTACACCTAAATAAAAAATCATCCCATGTAGGTAAACCGCTCTTTATAGTCTAGAGGAATACATGAACTAAAGCAATTTCTTTCTTTACAGCTAATTATTACAGGGCCACCAAATTTGGCGCGTCCTTGTCACCACAAGGATTTTTTTCCTTTTACTATTATGTTTTTATCTGGTTTTCTCTAATTTTGATCGGGATGGGGGATCTACATTCCATTGTAATGTGTCAGAGGTTAGACACCTCTGAAACATAATGAATAATTAAAAAATAAAAAAAAATGAGTTAAAAGTTAGATCTCACTTTGATCGTTTAATCGAAACTTATTGTTGAGATGAGTGTGATCAACATTGCCATGACGTCATAATTCCAAAGCCCTATTTCAATTGTATACCTACCTACATACTAATATTACTAACTCCATCATGTACCATCTGAGATGACTGTCTTCTGACGTCATCTCGTCATTAGTCTAAATTTATCTGCTTAACTAATACCGGTGAATGAATTAGTTTAACATACAGTACAGTACTTATTCAGTCACGAATTGTTGCGGTATAGCACTGAAAGGAAACCGTATGAATTTGATAAAAAAACAATCCAATTAATATTAAAAACTTACTTTCCCCCCTCCCCCCCCCAAAAANCTATATATAATTTTCAGACTTTCGTGGTACGTTCTCGGCATAAAAAAGACACAAGTGTACCAGTCTCTACCATTTCCCGTTCTCTTTTTTTATGGCGGAGTTTGTGAAAACCGCCAAAAAACAGAAAATACCACCAATAGTAGTTTCTAGCTAGCGTCTATGGTACGTTGAATACACCAGTTTCCTTTAGATTACTGAACTTAAGTAACGTTCAGCGAGGTTGTACCATGTTAGTGTCCACGTAAGTTTGCGCCCTCGTGATGATAGCTATTTTTCCAGTCCAACCATGGCTGGGTGAGGTCAATGTGGGTAGCTAGTTTGCAAGTTTCCAGCGAATGGAGGGCGTAACCGCCCGTCCTGAATGACCAATAGGTGTTAAAGAGACATTAAGCTAAATTAAAAAAAAAAGTTATAATTTCAACCAAAAGATTTTTTATTTGATTTTTGGATTCTAATATAGGTACTTTAGAACGTAAAAAATATCAAAATTAAGGGTATTTTGGTTTATTATTTTCAATAATGAACCTTTGGAATCGTCACGAAAAAAAAAAAAAAAATTACCCCCCCTCAAAATTTGATATTATACGTTTTTTTTCTTCTGCCTCGTGACGATTTCAATGGTTCATTATTGAAAATAATAAACCAAAATTAGGTTCGCATATCAAATGACGAAGCCATTATTATCCTTCAAAGTCACATTCCACCTGTTAGGGATTGTAGAAATAGAAATATTTTTTGCGGAAATTGACACGTGTTTTTTTATGAAACTTTGCAATATAAAAGAATCTAGAAAATTAAAGTTTTAAAGGGGATTAAATTTTATTCTTGTTTGACTGTCGATTTCAAAGGCTAATTTTTGAAAATAAACTAAAATAAGTCACTGGCATTGTGATTGATGATTGTCCAAACGAAGTGAAGCCCAGTTTTCTTTTCTTCGACAATTTGTCTTTTTGAAACACGATAAAGGAGAAATCATATCAATTGCCTGTCACTACAGGCAGTGATCCGCCTGAAAAATTAAATATATTCTTACAGCTTTTTGAAGGATCATGTTCATACTAGACCGACACGTGACAGTGACAGGGCATTACAGTAATTCCCAACCCAATTAGCGAGAATTGGGTTGCTCCTTAACTCTCGTACAATTTGGTTCGATTCCGATGAAACGTGAATATGAACATTTAATTGGTTCATAGAATATTTGGTTCGATTCCGATGAAACGTGAATATGAACATTTATTTGTTTCATAGAATATTTGGTTCGATTCCGATGAAACGTGAATATGAACATTTATTTGTTTCATAGAATATTTGGCTCGATTCCGATGAAACGTGAATATGAACAATTATTTGTTTCATAGAATATTTGGTTCGATTCCGATGAAACGTGAATATGAACATTTTTTTTTTTTTTTTTTTTTTTCCCAAAAGTAGCCCAAAAAAGAGGTTTTCCCCAATAAAAGAGGTTTTTTTTNCCCACATTGACCTCACCCAGCCTGGGTTGGGCCGGAAAAAAGAGCCAACGATACGTGGTGTTCCCAGGCGGTCACCCATCCAAGTACTGACCACGCCCGACGTTGCTTAACTTCAGTGATCTGGCGGGAACTGGTGTATTCAACGTGGTATGATCGTTTATTTGTTTCATAGAATATTTGGTTCGATTCCGATGAAACGTGAATATGAACATTTATTTGGTTCATAGAATATTTGGTTCGATTCCGATGAAACGTGAATATGAACATTTATTTGGTTCATAGAATATTTGGTTCGATTCCGATGAAACGGGAATATGAACATTTATTTGGTTCATAGAATATTTGGTTCGATTCCGATGAAACGCGAATATGGACATTTATTTGGTTCATAGAATATTTGGTTCGATTCCGATGAAACGCTAATATGGACATTTATTTGGATCATAGAATTGACTTATTTCCAAAATTCCGTTTTTTGTTCCACGATAATGCTCGAAAGCCTTATCCAATCTTGATGAAATTCGGTATGGATATACTCTTCATGGAATCTATTTTGATGAAATTCGGTATGGATATACTCTTCATGGAATCTATCTTGATGAAATTCGGTATGGATATACTTCAAATATCCAATAATCTGATCTTGAAATTTGGTATGAACACACTCTTCATGGAAATCATCTTGATGAAATTTGGTATGAACACACTCTTCATGGAATCCATCTTGATGAAATTTGGTATGAACACACTCTGCATGGAATCCATCTTGATGAAATTTGGTATGAACACACTCTTCATGGAAACCATCTTGATGAAATTTGGTGTGAACACACTCTTCATGGAATCCATCTTGATGAAATTTGGTATGGATACACTCTTCATGGAATCCATCTTGATGAAATTTGGTATGAACACACTCTTCGTGGAAACCATCTTGATGAAATTTGGTATGGATACACTCTTCATGGAATCCATCTTGATGAAATTTGGTATGGATACAATCTTCATGAAATCCATCTTGATGAAATTTGGTATGAACACACTCTTCATGGAATCCATCTTGATGAAATTTGGTATGGATACAATATTCATGGAATCCATCTTGATGAAATTTGGTATGAACACACTCTTCATGGAATCCATCTTGATGAAATTTGTTATGGATACACTCTTCATGGAATCCATCTTGATGAAGTTTGGTATGGATACACTCTTCATGAAATCCATCTTGGTGAAATTTGTTATGGATACACTCTTCATGGAATCAGCTGAATAGTTTTTGGCCCAGTACTACTAGTAAATACGTATGCTGAACTCATACGAATTGAGAAAATACGCCATTTGGTAAATTCTTCTTGAATCTGGATGCAGTCAGTAAATTTGTTTTTCAACAATGAACCTCTGTTCAGTTTAACAGCGAACACAAAAATAATATCTTCAAATATCCAATAATCTAATCTTTATATATAAAAGGCAATGTCCTGAGTGGCTGATCAACGTAGAGCCGAAACCTTCGTTGCACCATGTAAGTGTGCACTAAGAAAGGATTTTGCAAAATTTTATTTTAAGGGGTAGAAATCGCGAAAAGTAAGCAATCCCTATAAGAAATACATTGGAGCGAGAGAGATAGCATGATACACGTATATACATACATACATACAACAGCGTACACGCCTACTTTCACAATTTAAAAAAAAAAAGAGAAAATACTATTAGCATGGGAACGGCCATGCCTCTAAGGCGCCAAGCTATAGGCCGTAGCGAAACAGCTAGTAAAAACATTTTACTTTATCGATGAATTTTGAGTAAGAAACCCAATAGTTACAATCTTATAGAAACCAAAATCTAGTAAAAGTGAATTCAAACAACTTTTGTTTCTGTGTGACTCGGTCGATACTTGATAAACAAAGTTTGGATACTTTAGAGCAAAAAATTATAAAATACCTAGATCAAATTACAGTGTTGTAAACAGTGACTATAGATTGCAAAAGTTGAACAAGCTGCGTTTTATCGAAATTGCACTTATTATTTTTACTTTACTTTTGATTTTAGATATTATTATTATTATTTAGGTACCGAAAAATATTATAATATTAATATTAAACCATCTCTTTAGGAGGTAGTGTCTTATCTTAGCGAGATAACCTCATTATAATTATTTATAGATGTTATATTTATGTTAATAAAAATAAATAAGTATATTAAAAATAAACGTCATCGGAACGGAAGTTTTAAAACCACATCCGCCACTGTCATAAAGGTAACTCTGGTCGCATATGATTTACATGCAGACATTAGCATATTAAGCTAGGACTACTGACTGACTCATCTATCTCATATCACGTCATGTTGTTGTTGTTGTTTTAGTTTTAATAGATACAAGTAGGTATCATGGTAACTAAACCCTTTTGAAAGTTCGCTGATCATTCTTGTGGATTATCGTGTCCGATGGTAGCCATCAGATGAATGATAATGCAGCTCTATTAAAGTTGTTGTGTGCTGCTAAAGTTTTTAGTTTATCATCATCATCATACATCTATTTTGGGGCTAATGACTGAAATGAGGAGATGAAGACTATATAGTACGATATAATAATAGTAGGTACTTTATAATACTTTTTTTTATTTTCCTTATCCTGATATAAAAAAAAGTCCCCTGTGGATAGGGGGACTTAAAAAGAATACTTCCAAGGCACCCAAGTCTATGCCCGTCGTAAAAGGCGACTAAGGGCAGTGTCGGAAACGATATCCTTTCCATTACTCATGCAGAAAGCAAGGAGAAGCTACTGCATTATCCGCGAGGATTCTCAGGTATTAACAACTCATGGCGAGTTGTTGCAAACCAGCCCCATAGCTGTTAACATATGATGATGATCCTATAAAAAGGAAACTATTGTAATGGTTGAAATTTCCGATGTTGAGTTTTCAATGCCAAAGCACGTTTTGGGGTCCCCAGAGCACAAATCTCGAGTTTCAGCCATTGATCCGTGTGTGTGTGTGTCTGTGAACAAGATATCTGAACAATTTCCGGGCTGGACTTCAATATACAAAAGCCCTTACTTCCTACTGAGATTGTTTCAATTCAATCTGATTAAACAAAAAAACAGGAGATATAATATCCACAAAATAAACAACATGTAAAGAGTCTTGAGGATGTCCAAGCAACTTTCTGTAGGAAACTTTTCTTAAAATTAAATTATTTTTATCCACACTGTATCTCATACCAATCTCTAAGAGAACAGTTATGTCTTGACTCAATTCATCAAAGACACAAGCGACTCATGCTCGCAAATCTTTTTAAAATTGTCAACAACATTATTGACACGGAAAGTTTCTCCATTTGCCTGGAATACAACATCCCATCCAGTAGAACAAGAAATGTGGGCTTCAAAACTTTTAGCACCTCACGGTATATCTCTCTATCTCCTCTGTACAATGCTGCTGAATTATACAACATTCACCAAGAACGCCTAAATTTGACTCTTCCGCTCAAAAGCTTTGTCTCAGCATTACTTTCCATCTCACTCTAATTTCCCCCTCTTTCCCTCTCTTTGGCGATGGTGATTTCACCTCACCGGATAATATTTACGGTATATATAGGTACCTGAATAAAACAAATTTATGTATTTACAAAATATGTTTGAATTCTATATGCATATGTGCTTCATGTTTGTTTTAAAATAAGCGGCACATTAGTGTCTTATTATTATTATTAACTATTATCAAATGAAGGAACCTTAGTCCACTCCTTCGGTTCTAAATCCAGAACCGTAAGTCCGATTTTCATGTTAATGGATTCCCCGTTGAAACATGCACGAAAAATCATTACCAATTCTATTTTGTGACATACTGGGAGGGAGTACATGCCAAACATAAATCGAAATTTCCACGTAAAATCTTATGGGACAACTAGAGAGTGCAAACCCTGTATGGCGTTCCATATAATAAAAATTTAGTATGGAACCCCACATATATATTGTGACTGACATTGACCAAAAGTTTCAGGGCACGATAAATTTCATCGAAATCGGTCAACGCTATAAAGTGACAAAAGCGCGCATTACGACGTACGGTGCACAAACAGTTTGTTTATTCGACTTTTGTATTCTACGTAACTTGAAACGTAAAATATCAAATTTTGAGGGTTTTTTGTGACCTTATTTCATGTAGGTTATTATGAAACAAGGCCGTATCCCGGGGGGGATACGGCCTCGATATTTCAATCGTTTTTTTTTTTTTTTTTTTTTTTTTTTTTTTTTTTTTCTTTTTTCTTTCTTTATCGTGACGATTCCAAAGGTTCATTNACCATTTTTTTTTTTGTAATGAAAATATTTTTTTTTTTTTGTAATGAAAATACTATACTTTGCACACGACCTATAATATTAAAAAACAACAACAACAGTAGCAACAAAAACAGCAACAGCAGTAACAACAGCAGCAACAACATCACCTTCCATGATAATCATTTTCAGGTGTTAGTCCTGGCTTGACTGTGAATGCTTCGTCCCCCCTCCCGAAAAAAAATTTGAGTACGGCCCCGCAATGAAATGTTTTCTGTAAAACTAGCACGAGATTAATTATGAGGGTATTTTTTTGTGACGATTCCATAGGTTCATAGGTAATTATTGAAATATGCATATTTATTTTTGGTGACCTCTTTTCATGTAGGTTACTATGAAACAAGGCCGTACCCAGGTGGTTCGGGGGTCCAGACCCCCCCTAAATTTCAATCGTTTTTTTTTTTTTTTTTAATGAAAATACTCTGCTCTTTGCACGTGATCTATAATATTAAAAAAAAAAAAACAACAATAACAACAACGAAAACGACAACAACAGCAGCAACAACATGAACATTGGTAAGTAAAAGTGAGATTCTATAATTATTGATACCTGCCGAGAAACATGAAATTAGTTTTGAATAGCACACATGACGTCATGCGTTGAAGTTAAACAATTTGGTTCGGCGGAGTATTTTATTTGTCCCCATTAGTCTCATGTATATATTACCAGAGTAGCATGCACTTATTTACTTGCTAAAATTAAGGGGGGGGGGGTTTAANATACATCCCGAAATGCACTTGTATATGGGGGGGGGGTAATAATTGTGAACGTTAGTGAACTCCACTTTTGACGCCGGTATACATCCCGAAATGCACTTCTATAATTATGTATGTATGTTACGCGATAAAAGCCGCAATTGGCATCCGATTTTGACGAAATCCGATTTTGACAAAATTTTGAAGGCCTCCCCCCGGGGCAGGGCCGGGCCCGATTTTTTTTTTTTTTTTTTTNTTTTTTTTTTTTTTTTTTTTTTTTTTTTTTTTTTTTTAATTTGATTAAGATATTTTTTTCTATTACACTAACGTGAACACCTGATCATTTTGATCCACTATAGTTTTACAGATGAGTATGGTGAAGAAGCTCTACTGACTTACAGTAAACGTATACCAAAAACGTGTAGCTTCCTCATTATTTTTCCTCTACTCATGACACTACATAAGATCAAATCAACAGATGCAAAACATCTGGATTCATGAACAAGCCAGTACACTCACTCAAACAGTGTTTCAGGAAAAATTCCATGACCAATACGCAGAGAAATTATAAATAGGAAATTTCCCTCCAATTATCTCGGAAAAATATGGGATTTTTGGTAAGGCAGTATAGGTAGATAGGTAAATACTTTTTACATGTCAAGTTGTCAACTGGCTCACCTTAACTACTTAAAGTTATTGCTCCTAACTTTCGAAAGAGGGGGAAGCTTTATCATTACTGATGAACAAAAAACCCGCAGCTGCGGTGATCACCGCACCGCGCGGTGCGGTTCGAACGAAAAAAATCGCACCGCACTTGCGCGGTTTTCATATTTCAAAAATTTCACCGCACCGCGCGGTGCGGTTTCCTATTTTTGCACCGCACTACAAGATATACACAAAATACTGTATAATTGGAAGGTATATAAATCCCATCTGTGCTCAATTAGTGCCCCGAAACTTTTGGGTGCAATCGAAAACACCTATGGCGGTTTTTGCTGTGTTTTCAGTATAGTCTGAAAAGTTAATTCGGACACTGCGCGGTTCGTAATTCCTGCGGTTTGCGGTTTTAGCTCTGCACCGCACCGCGCTTTTAAATGTGGTATATACGAGTATAGCTCCACACTGCAAAACGTGTAACTATCATACGAGCTATGGATTTTGAAGGTATGTTTGTGCATGGCAAATGTGTCTTTCTTGATACACTCATATCTCTGAAATAACCAGACCAGAAGCGGATAAGGAGGGGAAGAGGCGGTAGGGGCGATCGCTCCCCCTCGGCTAAGCCCCACACCCCTTGAAAACAGACTTTAGAAATTTGTGTTTAAAAGAAAACGCATTCATGCTTCAATTTCTTTTTTTATTCGGATTAACATTGATGTTGAATTATCATACCATAAGTTATTTCTATTTTCAATAACCTAAAAGTAAGGATTGACATTGATGTTGAATTATCATACCACAAGTTATTTCTATTTTCAATAATCTAAGAGCGAGCTCAAAATCTGTAAATTAAATTCTTCAAGTACCTATATAGAATAATGTTATAATAAATAATAATGTGAGTGATTTGCCAATAAATATCGATAAATGTATCAGAACCTGACACAGACTATAATCTTAATATGAAGAAATGTGAAATAGAAAACAAAACATTCATTTTACACATTTGGTGTGAAATATTCATACTAAGAAATTACAGATTCAATTTCATTAATGAATGTGGCTAAATGCGAAGTCTGTTAGTTAATATAGTCGAGCTATTTTCCTTGAACATCTTGTATAGACTTATTTCCTAAAAAATAATTTTTAATAAGTACTAAATATCACATCAGATTTAAGCTCAACGCTTGATCGCCCCTCCTCAACTGAAGACCTATATCTGCCCGTGCACCAAACAGACCCTGCCCAAACATGAGGCGGAAATATTTGTTAGAGCCTCTCTAACAAATATTTACTTAAAGTGGATTTCAGTAAGTTATTTTAACATGTAATTTGTTCCCCAGAGGTGAAATTGTGAGATTTTTGAGGAGGTTATTTTGACATAGATGCTTGGTGCACGATTTTACTGGTTTCTGTTCAGCTAACCGTCCAAAAGGTACTGGATTTGATCACTGTCATCATCATAGGTTAACAGCCGCGGCCGAGTTTGCAACTACGCGAAATAAGTTGTTGATCCTTACGAATAATGGTAGCTTCTCCTTGCTTTTTGCATGGGTAATGGAACATATATCATTTTCGAGCCTGCATTTTACGCGCGGCATGGGCCCGTGTGCTTTGGTTGTATTCTTTTTAAGTCCCCCTGACCACAGAGGACTATATAAACCGTATGAGCATGAACAATTTAATATATTTTTCCGTTATGTTCGGTTTTGATTTTTCCTCTCTTTTTAAAACTAAAACTCAGCATTTTCATCAAACTGAGATCAATGCTTTTGATATTATAATAAACAGCTTTCCGACGTCCCCGTGGCAGAGTGCGCACTACACTCGGCTTGCACCAAGGAGGTTCCGGATTAGATTCCCGGACGAAATTTGAAAAAGTTTTTTCGAATTTTCTACTTGGTCTGGTTGTGTTTGGGGGTAACTCAGCCTCCTGAGGACAGTTAAGGAGCTATGGTAATAGCGCCAAGTGGTAGCATTATAAGATAAAAATTGTTAAAAGTGTAGCTTAGGCTTAGTGATATTGGAGTGAATGTTGAAAATACCTTGTAATGCTATGATGCCCACAAATATTGTGACATAATAACACAAAGAAATATACATCTTACCATCATAATCATCTTTCCCCAAAAAGTCAATGACCTCGGTTAATTCTATTTTTCCCTTTAGGTCAAAGACCTCAGTTAGTTCTAAACAATAATTATTGTGGATTGTGGATCAGCAAAAGTCATTGACCAATAGAATTCAAAATTAATACATATCGACCAATCAGACTCCTAATAGTTTAGAATCTCACGTGAGATGGATTTTTATTATTTTACATTGATTTTGGATCAGCAAAAGATGAATAGCATTCAAAATTTAAACTTTCAACCAATCACAATTCTTTGGTCGAATCTTTTTTTTTTAATTTGGCAGATTTGGCTTAACGTCTCTTTAACATCTATTGGTCATTCAAGACGTGGGGGGGGGGTTCACCTGCAAACCAGCTACCAACATTGACCTTACCCAGGCTGGGTTCGGGCCGAAAAAATAGCCAGCATCACGAGTGCGCGAACTCACGTGGACACCCACATGGAACAACCTCGCTGGAAGTTGTTTAACGTCAGTGTTTTTCGGGAACTGGTGTATTCAACGAGCCATAGACGCTGGCTAGGTCGAATCCAACGTGAGGTGGTTTATTCTTTAGGAGAAAAGGAGAAGCCAGAGTGCGAAAAATTCCCGAAACAACGTTATTAATTTAATAAGAGAGTCCACCCTAGAAAATGTCCGGTAGCTCCGATTTTGGTTTATTATTTTCAATAACGATTTTTTTTTTTACTTCCGTCGCGTTTGTATCGAATTGCAGTTGCGGCCCGGCTCCTGATCCCCCCGCATTTACTGAGGGCCCAGACAATATTTCCTAAAGAGATTCCAAAACTATTATTTGTGATTTCGGGTCTACGATTTGATAGTCGTAATTAAGATGTTAACATGTGGGACAAGGACAGAAGAATTTTGGCCAGACACAACTTTTTTTAGTGCCTCTAAGCACTTTGTTTTTGACATCAAGGATGACGCACCTATATGTTCCTGAGGGATTATTAAAGTTATACATGAGCTAAGGGCCACCGAAATTATTTTACTATGGGTCCATCAGGGGGGGGTCCCACTTTATACTCCCGGGGGTTATAGAGGTATAGACCGGTGCATAGCCCCAATAACTTTACTTAGGGTCACATTGCTGTGCATGGCCTAAAGTCAGCAGGGGTACCGACTATCGCGATGAAGGAGACGGAAGGGGGGTAAATATCATTTACATTTACCGTTTTACAAGGCCCCCTCGGAGCCCTTCTATTTTACGGCTCCTGTGGGGTCTATCCTGTCCCGAGAGGCGCCACTGAAAATTGCGTTCAAATATGTGTGTTTGTTCCACTTGTTTTTCAAAAGCAATAACAAGTACCCACATGTGTGCCTTATGGACCTAATTATACTATAAACGTCGTCAGTCATCAGCAAACATCACTTGATTTTTAAGTTTTTTTTTTTTTTTTGTTACTTGGTAGTCATTATTTTTTGGTGAAATAGGTAGGTCATCATTAACAATCGCTCCTTACCTTTCGCTTTCTTCTGCTTTATCTCCTCATGCGTGTTTTTTTTTTTTTATTATTTTTTTTTTCTCCCGTCTACATTCCATAGAAATGTGACGTCACAAAGTGAGGTGCACATCTATATAGCCAATAACTGACGGTCATTTTTTCGCGTGTTATTTTTTTTTATCCAACTTCTGACTTATGACCACAAAAATACAAATTTCTTCAACTTTGTCTTTTATAAATCATCAATTAATTTTTCCCTCACTGTTAAATTATTATATTTGTGTTGAGTGTCTTGATGTGAGGGCCTTCAAAAATAAATATCTAAAAAAATGTGATTTAACGAGGATTTAATTTTACTCAGGAAAATTTTAGACCTTTACCCATCCATTAAAATTTATAATATGTGAGGACATCTCTGTCACAAGACAGTAGTAATTCCATCATCGAAGCATGTCACACATGCGTCATTATTCATGTCATTGAGTAATGGTTACAGGACGCACACAAGGGGGGGGGTCGGGTGAGGGTCAGGGTTCCCTCCAATCAACAGTGACCGAACCTAGAACACGGTTAGCGGGTATATACGTAAAAATAGTTTCCTCACAATTTTACCTCTGCAGAACAAATTACTTAAAATAATTTAGAGGAATTCATAGGGTTGACATTTGTTGGAGGGTCTTAACTTACCCCCCCCCCCCCTGAGCTCATGGTTACAGCGGTCCAGACTGTCGATTTTAGGGATAAATAAGACTGTACCAAAAAAGACACATTTGCCATTAACAAACATACCCTCAATATCCCGGATATTCTCCGCCCCCCCCATGTTTTAACCAGACCAGACTGGCGATTTTAGGGATAAATATGACTGTACCAAAAAAAGACATGTTTGCCATGCACAAACATACACTCAATATAGCAGAGATGTCATCAAAATTCCTCAAATTTACATACACTCAATACAGCAGAGATTTCATCAAAATTCCTCAAATTTACATACACTCAATACAGCAGAGATTTCATCAAAATTCTCAAATTTACATACATTCAATACAGCAGAGATTTCATCGAAATTCTCAAATTTACATACACTCAATACAGCGGAGATTTCATCAAAATTCTCAAATTTACATACACTCAATACAGCAGAGATTTCATCAAAATTCTCAAATTTACATACACTCAATACAGCAGAGATTTCATCAAAATTCCTCAAATTTACATAAACTCAATACAGCAGAGATTTCATCAAAATTCTCAAATTTACATACAATCAAACTTCCTCAAATTTTCACATCGAAAGTTAGATAAAATGGGTAGCCTTTATATTTATATTTTAGATATACTCTCTCCCCCCAAAATTCAACCCTGGCTATAACCATGACGGTGAGCGCACATCTTCCTACTAAAGATGAAACGTCGATATGACCCCCCCCCCCCCNGACCCCCCCCCCCCCGAATGAAAATCCTTTGTGCGCCACTGAATAGTTAAATAAACTCACGGTTCCGTACAGGAAGGGGTCGTTTCTACAGCCGACCTTCCCACTTTTGAAATTGTATATTTTACTTCAAAGTTTTGTGCTAGTTTTGTACCGAATTTCCATCATTTAAAAAAATTGTACCTCAAAGGTAAACAGCATTCAAGTGGCGGGTTACCATTTCTAAAGCCCCCCCCTCCCACTTTTCGAATTCTATTTTTTTTTACACCAAAGTTTTACGCTCACTTTGTGCCGAATTGTACTTCTTTTAAAAAAATTTGTACCTTAAATGAAACCCGAGAAAATAGGTGGAGGCTTCCATTTCTACAGCCCCCCCCCCCAACTTTTAAAATTATAATTATTTTTTATACCAAAGATTTTTGCTTGTTTTGTGCCAAATTCACCCCAAAGGAAAATCGGCAAACATCATTTTCCTGGCAAGGCCAGAATTTCCACAGACCCCCCCCACACTTTGGAATTGTATTTTATTTCTTTTCACCAAAGTTTTGTGCTAGTTTTGTACCGAATTGCAGGGACGTAACTAGGGGGGCATTCGGGGCAGCTGCCCAGGGCGCGAGGGGGCGCCAAAACGGGCTGCCAGTTCACGAGGCAGAAGGAGGATGAGTTACCAGAAAGTTCCCCTCCTCCTGCGCCCCTTCCGCTACTGCAGACAATAGTTATTACGCCTATACACCCGTTTTGGTTAGAAAAAGGGCAGACGAACTGAGCGTGTGACGGGCGCAGTGGATGGAGGATGAGTTAACAGGAAGTTCTCCCCCCTTCAGCGCCACTTATTGTTATATACTGTAAACAATAGTTGATACGCAACATTTCCGTTCGGAGTAGAAATGGGTAGGAGTCGTTTATTTCGAGAAATCTTTCTTACAGCTCAGGTTAAGTGTATTGAACTGTTCTGTTATCCATCAGTCCCTGATTACTTTTGACTTTCTTTGAACTTGGTTCTATAGCAGAGGTTCCCAAAAATTTTTTTCATGGACCCCTTTTAAAATTTTGCTGGTTCCGGTGGAACCCCTGCAGTTACATTTCTACCATAGTCTCAAAACTTGACAAATTTGATCCCGATTACGAATTAAGAGTTTTCGAAAAAAAGTGAGAATTGATTGGTTATTAATTAATTGATTGTGCTGTGAGTGGATGTCAAAAAACTAAGTTCATCTAACTTTACTTTTTTGACATCTACTCACAGCACAAGAAACCAATCAATTCTCACTTATTTTAATTAGAAAACTCCCCCTTCGAAGGGATTCACTTTAATTTTCTTTTCGAAATGCCGGAAACAAATGAGTAACGTTTATCCTTGGCATTCGTATTTATATTGGTGAAGAATCAAACTAGTTTATGCAAGATTGCAAGCACACACCTACATTGATAGGTGAAGTCAAGCCAACATTTTAGTTTTTCACTATCGAAACCAGATAAATTTTCGTAAACCCCCGCTTACTAATAGTGAACCCCCATTTTTGGGCACGCCAACGTAGACCCCCGTCGAGTCTCCCATGGACCCCTGGACCACTTTGTCACTGTTCTATATTAGGATACATATTTTGATTCATTTTACTTGAAGTTCAGAATTTAAAAATATATAAAAGTAACTCTGAGCTTCTAGAGTTAATTTGATTCTTTTATTCGAACTTTTAATAACCTAACAGTCATCCATCTTGTATTCTTTTCCACAACTGAGGTCATTTAACAATGTCAGTACTTTAAAAATCTATTACTATTTTTCAGATTTCAAAGTACATAATTATTAGAATGAATACGGGTAGTACTCTGATGACAGCATTATACTGCTGTATTATTATAATCAGCATGTTTCAGGGGAGCTTTGGTGAGTATTGGGTGACATTATACTGCTGCATTATTATAATCAGCATGTTTCAGGGGAGCTTTGGTGAGTATTGGGTGACATTATACTGCTGCATTATTGTAATCAGCATGTTTCAGGGGACCTTTGGTGAGTATTGAGTGGCATTATACTGCTGCATTATTGTAATCATTATGTTTCAGTGCAGCTTTGGTGAGTATTGGGTGACATTATACTGCTGCATTATTATAATCAGCATGTTTCAGGGGATCTTTGGTGAGTATTGGGTGACATTATACTGCTGCATTATTATAATCAGCATGTTTCAGGGGACCTTTGGTGAGTATTGGGTGACATTCTGTCCACTGTGTTTACATAGCTTTTCTTTTTCTCCAAACATCACTTTTGATATGTTCTTTGCAGCTATATTGGGGTTGAAAATTGTAGTTAATTGTTCAAAAAGGGTCCATTATGCTTGAGATAATGTTACTTTCTTTATCTATATTTTATTTTACTGGGCATTGACCCCATATATTAGGACCCCATATAAAATATATATATATATTTTATTTAGTTTTATGAAGGAAAGATTTTTTAGTTTTAATTTAAGTCTCAAAAGACATTTCTAGATCCTCCGGGAATGACCAACGAACCGAAATTGAGAAGTACCTCTTCGGAATGAGTTTTAAAGATAAAATTTGACACAAAGTTGTTCCACAGCACAAAAAATGAAATCGTCGAGTAATAATAATAAGAGAGTAAGATAATTATTTTTCTCAATAGAAGCCTATTGTAGGGGAGATTGGGGCATGACGGGATACGGGGGCAAGACGGGATTGTCAAATAATTTCGATACCAGTAACGCTTAGTTTTATTCTGCAGTGAGATAGCAAAGAAAAGTTAAAACGAATATTGTGATATGTTGGTAGTGTGATCTATTTTTTTTAGGATTTTTGAATAGCTCTTGTGGTAAGTACCGTTTTATTAATTTACTTCAGTCTTTGTAGTCTCTTACATTAATTCCTTTTAAATAATATGTGCTAAAATATTTAGAACCAGTGCATTCCTATTATTTTTTTTTTTTCAATTATTTTAGTCAGTTAATTCCACATGGGGCAAGACGGGATTTTTTCATTGGGGCAAGACGAGATAGTGTCCCGTCTTGCCCCAATAGAACTTTTATGTAGTATCCTAAAAATGTTTTATTTTTTTGTGTTACAGGAGGATCCAAGATGGTACGTCTCTATCAAAGAAAGACGCAGAGGGGATAATGGTCATCTGAAAGCATGGACCGTGCTGTGAGGGTGGTTCTATTCTGAACAATGAAGTGGGGTCCTTGAGCGCGGTAAGGCAGTTTGATGTCCCAAACAGGAATCAAAGATTCAAGAGCAGCAAGTGCTCCCACAACAACACGTAAGACATTGGGTCCATTCTTATGTTGGATCTTCTGTTGGATTACATACTGAAGATCTGTTGCTTATGATTGGCTGAAGAATTGGGAAAAGCGCACTCATTTTCCAAGCAGAGTAAGGAGATTAGCCGGCATGGATTGGTACTTTGGATTCAAAGCTCAACATCCCCAAATATCACTTCGTAAACTGCAAGCGACCAGTGCTGTAATAGCATCTGCTTTCAGTCGTGTATAAGTGTTGGAAAATTTTTTGGACTGTTGACGAACACAAACTCACGTCTGACAGAATTTTCAACTGTGATGAAACTGGCGTAACTATCATTCCTAAACACCGATCAAAGATCCTATCTCTCAAAGGACAAAAACAAGTGGGGGTCTTGACCTCTGCAAAGAGAGGAAACACCATCAGAGCTGAAATCTGTTATATCGCAACAAGCGCACCAATGATTCTGAAACGATCTTTGTTTGTTAACTATGTGGGTAACTTACATATAGTTCTTACGTATTCAAATGACATTTCCCATCTTGCCCCCAGGTATCCCATCTTACCCCACCGGTGGGGCAAGATGGGATTTTTGACTTTTCTAACAAAAAGCTTTTTATCTTTTTTCCTTTTTATCATTAAAACTATTTTTCTTTGATTTTCTAAAAATAAACAAAATTTGCTTTTCTTTAATATATTCCTTTTTGTTGTATAATTTTTTATTTGGAAGTTTTGGCCGCTCAAACCTTAGCTATCCCGTCTTGCCCCAGTCTCCCCTACCAATATTGAGAAGTACCATCTCGGGATGAGCGAGAAATCTGAAATTCTATTCAAAGGTGTTCCTCAGTACAAAAAGTAATATCCTTGAGTAAAATATATCTATAGAATCCGATTCCAACACAGACTACGAAAAATGCAAATTTGAAAACTTTCAATTTCGACAACTCGAAATTGTTGAATTTCGCATCCGTAGCGAAGCACGTTCAAATGGGCAAACAGCTAGTAGTTTATAATTGTTGAATTTAAATATAAATACTTATTTTATTTTATTTCTATAGAAACAAATTCCTTTGATCAACAACTGGAATACCTAAAAGCTGAAAAAAGGGAACTAATTCAAACATTAGCAAGGCAACTGTTAAGTATAGATACGGATTTTGATCAGTTAGAAATAAAGGTGGCAGAAGTCGATTTATTATACCAAAACATTCAAAACAATAACTTGATGTATATAATATCAAAAATAAACACTATTGTTCAGTTGATAGACAGCACTAAGAAAGAAATAGAATGTATTTTTAATGAAGCAAAAAGAATAGAAGACGGTATAACAGAATTGAAATTAGCAATGCAAGAGGAGAAAAGCGATTTGGAAGCTATAAAGTCACACGTCAGTGAAAATAATCGAAAGTTGAATAATATAGAGAAAGATATGCAGACTAAGATTACATTTTTTAATTATATTCTAAATCAAAATGGTAATGATCATAATGTTCAGAATCATAATGGCGATGATAATGAACATCATGGCGACGATAATGATTATAATGGCGATGATAATTATCATAATGACGATGATAATGATTATAATGGCGATGATCATAATGACGATTACTAATCTCATATGAAGTCCGAAATTGAAAAGTACCTGATCAAGATGAGCGAAAAATCTGAAATTTGATATTCTACAGCACGTGAAATAATATTTTTGTATCGATTGCAGAAAATATTGTTGAGTCACGAACGCTTTCGTCTGATACAAATTTTTTTTATAGAAATTTATATTTCATAATGACTGCAAACATCCTAAATACCATCTCTAAATTCCGTAATATAGGTAGTTAAGAATCTTTTATCATTTTTCCTGTGCGATGTATACTACCGACATTTTCGCTTTTACAGTAAAGGCCGAGTTTGATGAAAATTAGCTTCTATCTTCTTCTTTTTCGTTTATCTATATCACATAAACATCACAATTAAAGATGAATATATTCTTTCAGTTTTAATTAGAATTCATATATTAAAACCCATTTATGCCCAAGACTTTTTTTGTCGCGAAAATCGATGAATCTCACATATGTTAATAAGTAGGTCCTAATTAATCATAGAAATCTTGTTTCAGATTTTTCCGACCTGCAAAGGCTGAGAAAATGGCTGGGTCGAAAACGACCCCGTGGGATTACGCATGTACAGAAATATAAGAATAAAATAAAAAATCGTAAAGTGGCGTGGGTCGTTTTCGACCCCGTGGGCATAAATGGGTTTTAAACAATGGAACCGGTTCAGTGGTATGCCAAAAGACAGGGCCGTACCAAAGATTTTTTTTCGTGGTGGGGGGGGGGCGAAGTATTGACAGCCAAGCCAGGACTAACACCTGAAAATGATGATCATGGAAGGTGATGTTGATGTTGTCGTTTTTGTTGGTGGTGGTGATGATGAGTTATCATACAATATTACAGAAGTCATGCATAAAACAAAAAATAATGAAATTTAGGGGGGGAGTCTGGACCCCATGGACCCCACTCTGGGTCCATGTAGTCCAGACTCCCCCCCCTAAATTTTTTTAGGGGGGGGGGCTAACCATGACCATGGCACGTTTAGGAAAATAGCTATAAGAATCTTTTATCTTGTTTTGTGTACTTATCAATTCTGTATTGATATCTTCGCTTTTGTTTGTTTTCTTTCTCTCTTTCTATTTCTAAAACTATTTCAATTTCATTGAATTTGTTTCTCTCTTTTGTTTAATTTTATTTTTTCATGTTAAATTTATAAAATATAAAGTATTTCTGTCATATTAAGTATATTTTTTAATGTTTTTCCTTATGCATCGCAGGAAGCGTAAGGAAAAGTATGTTTTTTCAAATTACGGGGTATGAATGTCGTGACCATGACACGTTTAGGATTATGGGTTATTATGGACATTTAGCTTTGTTTATTTTTTATTGTTACCATTCGATCCAGTATAACGAGAGTCGAAAATTTCTCGACACTGAAAAATAAAAAAATATTCGATTGAATGTAGAATTAGATGGAAAATTCAATTATGTAAAAAAAAGTTCATTCTGTTAAAAAAGAAAGAAAGAAAGTTAAAATGACTATGAAGGACAACCTTGACAGATAGCATGATCACCGCAATAATTATGTCCTTCTTGATATCGTGACATTTTGTCAGAATAGATTTTTTTTGTATTCAGCAGAATAGTTTCGGAAATATTTAGATTAGACTGCGTAAACAACATGCGCGGATATAGATGAGGTTCCCGGGGGCACGCCCCCCCCCAGTTTTCTAAGCGATCGGTGTTTTTCAAATTCCATGATACCTAATCACGTAATTTTTTTAAAAAAATTCAAATGAATGGTGATCCGCCGTGTCTTTTATCCCATTAAGAGGGGGGCAACTAAATAATTCCCAATCCTGAGACTTAATAGAGATACGTAAATAAAAAAAATTCAAAATAAAATCGCTTATCACCCTTGAAAGTTATTTGTGGTAAGCTCTACAGTCTACAGCTTTTAACAATTTAGGTATCGTACCTCGTTGAACATTGCATTAAAAAGTACTGTCCAGGACTCGAACCACCGGTCTCTAGGTTATGAGTCCCTCCCCCCTCCAAATTTTCTATTAGGTATATTGTGCNNNCCCCCCCCCCCCCCCAAAGAAACAAGAGGGCTATATCCGCGCATGGTAAACAACAATGCATTTACTTGAGCAAATGCTTCATTTTTATGCATACTACTCATTGTGTTGAGAGTAGCTGTAATCAAAGAAAAAAAAAAAATAGACTTGAGTGGAAGGTAACCAACCTCTAGGCGAGGTTAATGCCTGGGTCATTTTCTACCACCTAACGCTTAGAGTTCCATTTTCATGTGGTGAAATACTCAAATGAATGAGGAAAAAATCCTGCCTCTGCTGGGGATCGAACCCACGCCCTCCTGTTTACCAGGTGAGCGCTTAACCACTAAGCTACCGGGGCAGGTAGCTCAAGACTTGACTCTCAAACTACTTTGTTTTTTTGGCTTAACTCTTTAACTCAACTTTACTACTTAACTCTTCAAAATTGTTTTTATTCGACGATATTTCGGACGCCTCGCTCGATTTTGATGAAACTCTTTGGTAATGAATGACCTTCCTTCCGCTCATAGTGGTGGCCGATTAGTTTTTTGCAATATTGAGTTTGTTATGTTTTATGTCTGCTACAGGGGCGTACACAGGATTTTCTTTCGGGGGAGCTGGGCAAACCAAGAACTAGTTTCACAGAGAGATAATGTAAACAAAGTGTAAATATAGGGCTTTCCCCCCCCCGATAATCAAATGTTTCTAGAGATAAAGGGCGTGGCAAAGTCCAATAGGACCAGCATCCGGAGCGGCTCGCCCTACCGTTCCTACCCTCCTGCTTATAGGTGATGTTCTATGGCGCCCAAAATATAGCTTTTTTTTCGAGAAATGTTTCTCCCTCCATATGTAGTAAACATTTGGGCGTTTTTTTTTTTTTTTTTTTTTTTTTTTTTTTTTTTTTTTTTTTTTTTTTTTTTTTNTTGTTTCAAAGTTACCATCAGATCGGTTCAATGAAAACCTGCCTGTTAACTCTCCTGTTAACTTTTAAGTCTCCTGGTGAAACCCACCCAGCCTATTTTAGTTAAAAATGTAATTATTGGGCGGAGCGAAGCGTAGCCCTATACTCCCTACAAACAGCAAACTTTTGTTAACCTACTCCTCCGAAACTACTCAACCGATTTTTACCATTTTTTTTTCTTCATATTCTGCATAAACCCAAGGGTGCATATATCTATTTTCAGAACGATATATTTACCCGTTTCTGATTTTTTGGCCGATTTTCCGATTTTTTACCAAATTCAGAGAGTGATGATCCGATATCTTAAATTTTGTCGCGACATCATATCAAGTCATAACGAAAAAGTTTTAGGTGGCTTCTCAATTCTTAATTTAGGACATAATTTACTAAATTTTGACAAACCATTCCAGAGTTACAAGTTCGAATCCGGGATCGGGCAAAAAAAATTTAGGAAATACTAATAGTTTAGCCAAAACGGTAAGAGATATTGAATCTATCTATATATATAAAAGAGAAAGACACTGACTTAACACTCATCGCGATTTCTCCGCCCTGGTACGTCCTAGGAGGCTGAAATTTGGCACGTACGTCGCACCTGGGTCTTAGATGCGCACTAAGAAAGGATTTTTAATTATTCCAATTGGGGCGCCCGCCGCTGGAGAAAAAGGGGCGCGTTTACATATGACGGTCAAATTTTCATCACTGTTTCTCCGTACCGGTACATTTCCGGGGGCTGAAATTTGGTATATAGGTTCGCTTTATTTTCTAGATGTGCAAGAAGGAAGGATTTTTTAATATTCCAACTGGGGCGCCCGCCGCGGGAGAAAAAGGGGCGCGTTTACATATGACGGTCAAATTTTCATCACTGTTTCTCCGTACCGGTACATTTCCGGGTGCTGAAATTTGGTATGTAGGTTCGCTTTATTTTCTAGATGTGCAAGAAGGAAGGATTTTTTAATATTCCAACTGGGGCGCCAGCCACGGGGGTAAAGGGCGCGCCCACCAAATATTATCACATTTTCATCACTGTTTCTCCGTACGGGTAAATTTCCGGTGGCTGAAATTTGGTATGTAGGTTCGCTTTATGTTCTAGATGTGCAATAAGAAAGGATTTTTTAATATTCCAACTGAGGCGCCAGCCACAGGTGTAAAGGGCGCAAACGGCGCGCCCACTAAATATTATCACATTTTCATCACTGTTTTTCCGTACCGGTACATTTCCGGGGGCTGAAATTTGGCATGTAGGTTCGTTTTATGTCCTAGATGTGCAATAAGAAAGGATTTTTTAATATTCCAACTAGGGCGCCAGCCACGGGGGTAAAGGGCGCGCCCACCAAATATTAGCTATCACCTTTTCATCACTGTTTCTCCGTACCGGTAAATTTCCGGTGACTGAAATTTGGTATGTAGGTTCGTT
>CM022883.1:15694566-15719900 GCA_012654025.1 Pachypsylla venusta
TCAACGGCATGATGCATTCAAGAAAGGTGCAGTATTCTCAAAAAATATTGTTTTAACGGAATAATGGAGCAATATGCTAAAGTTTATGTGGTGCCCGAAAATTCGAGTGAAACGTATGGCTCCGCCCGTTTTTGTCCACGGACACACCTAGTTATTAAACACTGTAGTCAACTAGCTAACACATAACACAAACCACAAATAATAATAGGTTAGATGATATACACTCGCGTTTCACATTTGATGGCTTATCTCGAAAAAAATTTCGGGGGGGGGGTAATNAATTTCGGGGGGGGGGCTATAGCCGGCCAACACCCCCCCTTGTGTACGCCCATGGTCTGCTATAACTGTAGAGTAGTCTGACCAGCCGGCGTACCCACATAAAAATAATTAATTGGACCCCTTGCGTCTCTTCACGGTTTAGTTTTCTTTTTTCAAGCACATAAGTTTGTCAATTTGCGTTGATACATGAATAATGTTACTACCTAAAATTGGCGAATTTGGACGAAAAAATTAGCTTTATCTAGAAACGGAATGAGTTCTGAAAATTTATCGCCTAATTTTTGGAAACTCAGACCACGGTTTTTCAAAATCATATTAAATTAATGGCATAACGCAAAACATGTTTGGCCAAAAACGGAGGTCATATGTCACGTTGCAGTACTGTAAATGAAGTTATTATCCATTTTTTATGTACCGAGATACCTATCTATTTTTATGGAAATTCAATTATTTTGCTTATTACCTATTATGATTGAGGGGGGTCTGAACACGGGCTGGAGTGTCTGGCAACAAAAATTTCAATTTTTTTTTAAACTAATTTTTTTATTGGTCGTCATGGGTCCATACCAAATAGGGGCATGGCCGTATAAACGTTCCTAACCTCCAGGGGCGGATACAGGTCTTCAGTTGAGGGGGGGGCGATCAAGCGTTGAGCTCCAATCTGATGTGATATTTAGTACTTATTAAAAATGATTTTTTTAGGAAATAAGTCAGTCAATCCTTGCTCTTAGGTTATTGAAAATAGAAATAACTTATGGTTGATAATTCAACATCAATGTCAATCCGAATAAAAAAAAATCGCGAAATTGAAGCATGAATGCGTTTTCTTTTAAACACATTTTTTTAAAGTCTCTTTTCGATTTTCGAGGGGCTAAGCTGAGGGGGGCGATCGCCCCTACCGCCCTCCGGTATCCGCTTCTGTTAACCTCTCGAATTGGGTTAAAATTGTTTAAAATGTTCAATGGGTTGCCAGACAATCCTCCCCAGTTCCAGGACTTGATTTGCGCGTCATAAATTTTAACATATTTGAAGGCGTTTTAAGAGTATACAAAAAACATGATATTCTTTTATTTACATTAATCAGCTGATTGCTTTGAGAATCTTTAAAATATTACGTCGCTACTCGGCGAAAACAATTTTTAGTATTAGCCGGACTCTAATATTTTTTCATCGTTCGGATTCGAACAATTTTCAATTTAGTTGGCTGTGATCTTTTCATTGAATATTTTCGTTCGAAATGATAGTTTAATTCTTTTTTTTTTTTTTTTTTTTTTTTTTTTTTTTTTTTTTTTTTTTTTTTNTTTTTTTTAAATTGTGTTTTGTTTAAATTTTAGTGTTTTGTGAATATTTACCATTAGAACCATGGTGTACTGTACGGGAGTTTTGCATCGCCAGGTAAATAAATAATTAAATAATTGCTCGATGTGTTCGAATGTTTTTCGAATAACCTCTTTGAAAAAAATTTTTTTTTTGTGTTTTTTGGCATTGCTTCAAATTTAAATTATTATAACATAGAAATGTTTTTTTATTTATTTTTTAATATGTCCTTTTGATTTGGTACAAAGGTCACCACAATAAATAATTTCTTCTTGAATTGATATACCTACCTAGTAACTTCATTACACACGACTGAACTTCGTAGGTATCTGCTGATAAGATAACAGATGCATTAGAAACGGGATCATGTTTTGCGTTGCATGATCATGTTCACCTAGATACCTACCACACCTATTAGGACCGATCCTACCACGACGTGTTTTCAGGGAGTTTCATCTAACACTGTGTCAACCTGTGTTAATACAATGCCTAAACCCGAGTGTTTCAAAACTTGGCTTTTGGTAGGACCGGACCTTAATTGCCTATTTTTTGTAATCGAAAAAACGACATGTTGGAATATAAAAAAATTCTCCAAAATGTACAGTGTTGATTCTTTTTTTATCATCAATTGATTGTGACGGCATGTCCTTACGGAATTCCGGTAATTATGCACTTAAGTGTAACTTTACAAAACTTGTCGAAAAAAAGTTTTTTTTTTTTCAATTTTAACCCAATTAGAGAGGTTAGAAAACGTGTCTAAGGCCATGCCTCCATTGCGTATGTATAACCGTCCAACATGGACCATAATGGATAATAAAAAAGCGAGTTTAAAATTTTATTTTTACATATTTACCGGAATTCCAAGTGCTGAGTCCGCTAGCAAACAAGCGTTGCCTGGCCTCATTGTTTCTTATGTTGGTCATTTACATAATTCCGCATTTTAACGTTCTGGACTTTTTCCTGTTGGGGCTTTTATAATCTGGGGTCTTCATGAAGAAGCAATCTCACAAAAAATTATCATTGAAAAAAGGCCAAGTTCCACTTATTCAACCAAAAAATTCTGCCCATGAAAGTATTGATATCTATTATTGGGGCCAAGTTTATTGTTGCTGCTGTATATCAGATAGATACTTGATCGTCATGTTCTAAGGAAGAACAATTTTTTTTTTATTATTATTATTAAAGAAGAAGAATTTTAACGGCATATCAATATAACACCAGAAACTCAAGTCAATTAATACCATCAAGAATTGCTATGTTTAAAAAATCTTTCTTGGACACAGGAGTTAGACTATACTCACACTTTGATGAAAATATTACAAATCTACCTCCATCCAAATTATAATCGGAATTGAAAAAGATATTGGTCGAAATGACATCATACTCCCTTTCAGACTTAATGCAACCATTCCAAATTCACTTTCACTTTCCTTATACTCATAATCCTACTACTCGTCTGCTCGTTACATACAGGGCCGGATTAAACTTCCGCCGGACCCGTAGCACTTTAACAGAGTGGAGATCCTAAATAATATTCTAGATTAAACTTCAAAGGGATAGTAAGAGGGTACCTAGTGTACCTACACTAACCAATTTACTTATGTTGCAATACTCGTTTCTTTATTAGGTTCCTAGGTAGTAGGTACCTACTTGTAATTTCCTAAATTAAATTTAACTACATACTTTGAAGAGATGGGGGCCCCGTCAAGTGATATGTTTTTTTCAATTGTCAACCGAGAAATGTAGAAACATCTAGTGTAAGTTGTCAAAGCGCGGGGCCCGTAGCACGTGCTACAAGTGCTACTATTGTTAATCCGGCCCTGGTTACATACTCATATCTAATCCCAAGGAAACACTATTATAAATTTATAGTGTTAATGGCATACAAAAATTAACAAGGTAGACAGAACTCTTTTAGGCTAGGTTCACAAGACCGCGCGGTATCATATGAAGAAATCAATACAAGTTTGTAGAAGTAGTAGCGCGCGGTCATTCACAAATAAATGGGAATTCACAAATAGTAGTTATGTTGATTTTTGTTTTTATTTGCAGGTTCCATGGAAGAAGGTGTGTGTGGAAGTCCAACAGAGATGTTTTCATCAGTCCCCTTTAGCTTATGCCTCTGGCAAAGTTGCCATGAGCAAATTTGATAAAGCACCTCTTCCTTATGCCAAATTAGAACAGAATCTGCAAGTCATTCGTAAAAGGTATGATTTTCACAAAACTACCCCCTAAGTCTAATACAAAATTAAAATATATATATATTTTTTTTTACATTACTTCAGGGCACTCCTTTTTACAGCCATGTCATCCCGAAATGAGAAAATTCGATCAGAATTTTTTTCCTCTGGTCGGAATTTGAACCTGCAACCTCTGGACCAAGCGTCAATGGTCTTAACAACTCGGGCACGGAGATCGTCAGAGTGACAATAAGATTAGTTGGAAATACTCATACTAGTAGTTCTGTGAACTACTCCTTACTGCTCGTTAGTATAGATTGTTTGCTAATATTAAAGAATTATTCGACGAATGTGGAAGAAGCAGAGTGACAGTGAGATTAGTTGAATATACTCGTACTAGTAGTTGTGTGAACTACTCCTTACTGCTCGTTAGTATAGATTGTTTGCTAATATTAAAGTAATTATTGGACGGATGTGGAAGAAGCAGAGTGACAGTAAGATTAGTGGCATATACTCGTACTAGTAAAGGTCTTATTCCAATTCAATGGCCCCATATGGCCCAGAACTCATCAGCTACTTTCATGAACGTAAGTCAGTCAATCAATAGTGGCATCATACTGTCTGATGGTAGCCACATAAATGAGGGTGTAGCTACAAAGAAGTTCTTTAAGTTTTTATTATATCTTCTCACACATCTAATCTTGGAGTCTAATAATTGACTTGAACATAATAAAAAATAGTCATCAGTAAGCTAATAGAAAAATATTAGAGTTGCTTTCTGTGTTATTTTACATCATCAGATCGGATGGACTCGGCTAGTGAGAATGTCACACTCAAGTATGTCCAATTTTTCTTCTTTTTGTTGTAGTGGTTTTCCCTTTAAAACCAAATATTCTCTCCATTTCAAGATTCAGGTTTGAAAGATGGATAGAAATAGGTGGATGTGAGGTTATCGAAAATGTTGGAAATAGGTTGATATGGGGTTACCGAAAATGTTAGAAATATGTTGATATGAGATTACCGAAAATGTTAGAAATAGGTTGATATGAGATTACCGAAAATGTTAGAAATAGGTTGATATGAGATTACCGAAAATGTTAGAAATAGGTTGATATGAGGTTACCGAAAATTTTAGAAATAGGTTTATATGAGATAGTTACCGAAAATGTTAGAAATAGGTTGATACGAGGTTACCGAAAATTTTAGAAATAGGTTGATATGAGGTTACCGAAAAGGTAATGCGATAATGTAAACTTTGAACGTATAGAAGTACATTCGTTTTATACGGAAATGATCAAGGGTGATCCGAAATTAACTTTACGTCGAACAATAATTTCTATTGGGATCAAGGTTATCAAACGAGGAAGCTGTTGCCTTTCAGTGCATTATCAGTCATTCCATAGTAAACGAATGATCCCATTTTATTTCTCCGCCATATAATAAAATCAGAACTACTTGGTTATGTAAATTGTAGACTTCACTCAGTTCCGCCGAATAAATAAATGTGTGTCCCTGGTGCCTGAAGAGATTGCGCGGTCGAACGAGTGCAGGTTCGTCCGCTATTTGTTTAATAAAATAAATGGGTTCTATCCGAAATATCCCCACTATATAGAATACGAACTGCTGATTGAATATTTGGTTCTTGAATCCCTTGAAATTAAAGCTACAAGAAACCAAATTTCATTTCTTCACCAATTCTAAAGAACAACATCCGCAGTTCATATTCACTCGAAAATGTCACCCTTAAGGTGTCTAAATCGAACCTATGAAGGGACCCTAAAACAACGTTCATGGTGCCACACAGAGGATATATAGGTATATCTCTACAGATCCCCCGATGGTAATGGCCATGGACAAATATAATAAGCTTGAGGTCCAACCTGACATTTTTCTTCAATCCATAGAAAAATATAGCATTAAGTCATGTCAAGTATTGAACATGTTTAGTTCTCTAAAAACAAGCAAATGTGTTGACATTTATAAAACCACCCTTAGCCAGACTGTAAATTCATAAAACTTATAAGTTTTGTATTACAGGCAAAATGCATTTATTATTCATAAAACTTATAAAACCACCCTTAGCGAGACAGACTGTAAATTCATAAAACTTATAAGTTCTGTATTACAGGCAAAATACATTTATTACTGTCCCGTATGACAGGCAATAACACTAAAATGTTGAAATTTAATTCCGATAAATGCATTTTGTCTATAATACAGAACTACTGAGTTTTATGAATTAAGTTCCTGTTTTTTCTTTTAATTTGTCATTAATTTATACAGAAAAGAATTTAGCCACCGAGGGAAGCAAACCAGTTTCATTAGGTCTTAAGTCCGTCTAAATACGGAAGGTTTGTTGTTCGGAAGGGCCTTTAATACTGAGAAATCATCATCCAAAAGCTAGTTTCTACGCAGTTTCAATTGATACTGTGAGAAGCAAACTAGGGATACCGTGCCAGGAAAGGGTTAAGCTAAAGAGGGTAGACACTGAAAAAAACTTGTGATAATATGGTAGAATTAAGGAAAGCAGCGCCAACTCCAAATAGAATTGGGAAAGGGTGAAGTTAAAGAAGATTCATACACAAAAGCTGCTATGCGGTTCCTGATGGCTCTGTAAGGGACAAAAAGTCATTAGCCAACTCCATGAACGTAATGAATGTCCGAAGACGTGTAATACCTTTTCTTCTATTATGACTTACTAACTTCCATAAGTCATACTTGAGATTGTGAGGGTGACATCCCCATGGTTCGAGTAAAACTGAGCTGATGTAAAAAAATACTGAATGCAACTCTGTAATATTTTCATGTTTGTGTTACTGACGTAATTATATTGCAGTGATTAAAATGGTTCTGAGATCCAATTATTGTGAACGTTAGTGAACTCCACTTTTGACCCCATATAAATCCCGAAATGCACTTCTATATGTGTACCTATGCATGTATGTATAATTGGATATGTATGTTTGTTTGTTACGTGATACAAGCCTCAATTTTCATCCGATTTTGACGAAATTTGGTATGCATATTTAGGACATATGAAGGAAATTTGCTAAATATTTTTTGGGGTGCTGCCCTCCGGGGGGCCCCAGGGGTGCCAATATTTTGTTTTTTGAAAATTATTTTTTAGAATTTGATAAAGTTATATTTTTTTCTATAAATAACGTGAACACCTAATCATCTTGATCCACTACTTAGAATCCAAGGTTGGATGCATTCTTTGGAGGTGCAGTCTCATACCATCGGGAACAATGAGTCCACAATGGTGGAGAAAAACTTAAGCAAAAAACAACAACTTCATTAGAACTTGAGTGTCAATACATCTGGCTACCATGGCAAACGATAATGTCATTCATTATTGATTGATTAAATTCCCCCACAAATACCACTCCGTGCTATAAAAATTCCCAGCCAAGTCATCGCCCCCAGTACTTAGTCCTGACCATTGTGAAGACAATCTGCGTTTCTGTAAAATGTGTATTTGTGTTATAATAACATTAATTATCAAGTAATTAGAATAATCACTCGTAGCCAATTTGTGTTTGACCATGAACATCGCACGCCGGCACCTCACCTCACCTCACCTCACTCCCAGATAAAGAGAATAATACAAACATGTTTTGATTTCCTCTTTAACACACTTGAAATGTGATAAAACTAGTGGATCAATATGATCAGGTGTTCACGTTAGTGTTGTAGTCATTAATAGAAAAATAATATATTAATCAAATATAATTTTTTTTTTTTTAAAAAAAAAAAAAAAAAAAAAAATATGAGGACTCTCAATTTTTTCGAAAAGCCCTTAACACCAGCCATCACATATCAAAATTTTACGTTTCTGCAACAAACTGCTAAAAAGATAATATAAATCATAAACACGATTACATTTTGCTCATTTCAGATTGAACCGTTCTCTTACTTTGTCAGAGAAAGTTCTCTATTCTCACATCGATGATCGATAATAAATCATTAACACGATTACATTTTGCTCATTTCAGATTGAACCGTCCTCTTACTTTTTCAGAGAAAGTTCTCTATTCTCACATCGATGATCGATAATAAATCATAAACACGATTACATTTTGCTCATTTCATATTGAACCGTCCACTTACTTTGTCAGAGAAAGTTCTCTATTCTCACATCGATGATCGATAATAAATCATAAACACGATTACATTTTGCTCATTTCAGATTGAACCGTCCTCTTACTTTGTCAGAGAAAGTTCTCTATTCTCACATCGATGATCCCCAAAATCAAGATATCGAGAGAGGCGTCTCCTATCTTCGTCTCCGACCCGACAGAGTTGCCATGCAAGATGCCACAGCTCAGATGGCAATGTTACAATTTATTTCTTCTGGATTACCTCGAGTGGCAGTGCCATCGACCATTCATTGTGATCATTTGATTGAAGCTCAGGTTTGTCAAGTCTAAAAAAATCTACCTATGTATTTATTATCTTTATAGATAAAAGGCAATGTCCTGAGTAGCTGATCAACGTAGAGCCGAAACTATTAATGCTACAGACTTGAAATTTGTCAGGGACCTTCGCTGCACCATGTAAGTGTGCTCTAAGAAAGGATCTTGCAAAATTTTGATTTTAAGGGGTAAAAATCGCGAAAAGTAAACAATCCCCATAAAAAATACATTGGAGCGAGAGAGATAGCATGATACCTGCATGTATATAATACATAAATACAACAGCGTAGAACGGCCATGCCTCTAAGGCGCCAAGCTATAGCACGTAGCGAAGCACGGGCGAAACAGCTAGTAATAAATAAATGCTGTTTCTTTGTGTTATTCTGTCACAACTTTGGTGCTCACTGCAGCATTGTAGGACTTTTATATATTAATTTATCAAATTACTTTGAATTTTTCAACTTTACCTACAATGCTGGCACCGGGTCTTTATGCGCATTTATCTCCCTAGCTACTCATTGTCCTCACGGGGCTGAGTTGGTCCTCGAAAACATCCAAACCATAATAAACCAAACATTGCCCTCGTTAGTATTCGAACCCGGGTCTCTCGAGTGCAAGACTAATGCAGTGACCACTGAGTATCATTTTATACAAATTGATTTTTATTGGATTTTTGGATTCGAGATATCTAATTTCCACGTAAAATATCAAACAAAAATATTCTCTCTCGTGACGATTCCAAGGTTAATTTTTGAGAATATTAAACCAATAGAGTCGTCCGGATGATGTTGTATTCATTTGGCTCGGTTTGCCCTCGGACACCTAAATAATTGATTGACATCAAGCGGCTCTCCATGTCATAAGCTACTCTCATTCTTCACAGTAGAATCCAATCTGTTGAGGTAGGTTGGCGAGCCAGAATTCTGTTTGGTTTGGCTTCATGATTGTGTAACATAATACGACTAAAGCTATAACTACATTCACATTTATTGTTTCACTTCAGACTGGTGGAGTGGAAGATTTGAAGCGTGCCAAAGTTCAAAATGAAGAAGTTTACAAATTTCTGAGATCTGCTGGTGCCAAATATGGAGTTGGATTTTGGCATCCTGGATCTGGTATCATCCATCAGGTAAGCACTTCAAAGGTTGCACAAATGTGTTTGGTTGCAATTTATTATCTTTGAGGGTAGGTATGTACTGGAGAACTTTGTACTGTAGCGAGGTAATATATCTTTACATCGCTATATAGTCCAGTCAAAAAGAACCGAGCTTGGAATTCGTATAAAGCGGGAGATGATTTTATTATTCCGAATAATAGTAATCTAAGTTTGCGACGGTTTCTGAGCTGATTTGTTTTTTCTCCGCAAAGTCTAATCTCTAGTATGCTTTCTTCTACTACACTTTCGGATTATTCTTGAGAACTATGCCTTCCCTGGTCTTCTCAATTATCTGACCACCGCACCGTTGGAAATGATGTTCTCACTATTGATTGATTAGTTTTTCTNATTTTCCAGGTGTGGAACTTTTCTTGAAGGTGGAGCACTAAAGAATTACAAGATTTGATTTAAACTTTAAAAAACGTTATGTAAACTTGAAAAAAACGACGAGCTATACTTTTTATGTACTGTTCAGTCAAGGCGCTGTTGCCACTCTTTCTCACTATTTATTGATTAGTTTTTCTCCGCAAAGTCTAATCTCTAGTATGCTTTCATCTACTACACATTCAGATTATTCTTGAGAACTATGCCTTCCCTGGTCTTCTCAATTATCTGACCACCGCACCGTTGGAAATGATGTTCTCACTATTTATTGATTAGTTTTTCTCCGCAAAGTCTAATCTCTAGTATGCTTTCATCTACTACACTTTCAGATTATTCTTGAGAACTATGCCTTCCCTGGTCTTCTCATGATTGGTACTGACTCTCACACCCCCAATGGAGGTGGACTAGGAGGCCTGTGTATTGGTGTTGGAGGAGCTGACGCTGTTGATGTGATGGCTGATATTCCTTGGGAACTTAAATGTCCTAAAGTAATTGGTGTTCGTCTTACTGGAGCTCTTAAGGGATGGACTTCGCCAAAAGATGTTATCTTAAAAGTTGCCGGAATTTTGACTGTCAAAGGTGGTACTGGAGCTATTATAGAGTATCATGGACCTGGAATTGACAATATCTCTTGTACTGGTGAGTTGCTGTGGGCTAAAGTCCAGGGGTGGAAGTTGGTTTGTTTATTTGTCGAAAGTAGTAATCGAGAGATTATAAATTCCAATAATCAAAGTTTAAATTTTACGTTAGATTGGGCATTGCCTCTAGGGCGTAAATCAAGGGGTACTTATCATTCAGTTGAAAAATAATCATTTTATGCGGGACATGGCCATAAAAATCTGCTGTACCCTTTGATTTATTATTTTCTCAATATTTGATATTTTACGTTATAATGTACGTAGAATCCAAAAATCGAATAAAAACCCTGTTTGTAGGTACGCCGTTAGTGACTTTTTTCGTCACTGTCTGTTCTATGCTAAAATTTTAGTTTGTAACCCTATATCTGCTGTACACTTAAGTTAGGTTAGTTTAGTTAACAGAATCAAGGACTAACTTTAAAACTTCTAGTTAAAATTCAAACCACTGTTGGTGGTGAATCGTGCTTAAATAAATTAACGGTAAGACTTGAAATTTGATATATATTTATGTCATTTTCTTTTTTTTTTAAAGAAAATGACATATTTTAAATAATGAACGAAAAAAAAAGTCCCTCCATCGGAATTTGATATTTTACGTTTTAATGTACGNTGTTCGTGGCCGAAAAAACCCGATGTGCCTTATTTTCCGTTGACTTCAATACATTTTTTGCATCATTTTGGCAACAGCCCCATCCCCGTCAAAAAGTAGTTGGAATCTTTACAGTCAGATACTCTAAAACAGTTGACCTGATTTCTTCATCACTCCATTTTTTTCACGCAGATCAGATTTCAGTTTTGAAAGTAGATAATAATCACTGGGGGGTGCAGGTCTGAGCTGTAGGGAATTTGTGATATCTTAGTGAAGCCAAACTCACGCACAGCAGCCGTTTCAATGAGGGTGGTGCTGACAGGGCTGTTTCATGGAGCTGAACACTTTCTTAAATTGTAATAGAAAACTAAACAAAGACGACCTATCATAATAGTTAATAATAATTTTACCTCGTATTAACATTAGACTTTGAAAGACATGTAAAAATATTATCAGAATTACAATACATTAACCCTTCGTTGGTCGGGCAACAAACTTTTGGAACCACCCTCGGACGTAGAATTCAAAAATCAAATCCGTTCGCCAGCTGTCTCCCGTACGACGGACTTTATTCAGCATATAACTGATTATAATTATTTGATTGTTGCATTCTAAATAACTTTGGGTCAATTCCAAATGTTCATTATTGAAAAAAAACTAAAATTTGTTGAGATGTAAATTGCAATTTCTTACTTACTTTCCGTGTCCATCACAGAAAGTGATGGTGGTGGAAGGGTGGGGTAGCGTGTTATGCTACTCTCAGAACGCCCGGACTAGATACTAGATTTTGATAATCCCGGCCCCTTCCATCTCCTCAAATAGTGGTAAATATCTCAAATCAATGAGAATAAAATTCAATGGGTTGGCTGGGTTACCATTACACCACCAACCCAAATTGCAATTTATTACTGTCGATAATAATTTGAGAGTTTCTGTTTGTCACTAGGTATGGGTACTATTTGTAACATGGGTGCTGAGATTGGTGCCACCACATCTCTCTTCCCCTACAACAAGAGAATGTACGACTATTTGAAATCTACCCTTCGAGAAGACATTGCCAAGGATGCTTTGAAATACCAGAAGAGTTTGTTGACTCCTGACGAAGGAGCTCAATACGATCAGGTACGATAGGTAGAGAGCGAGAAACACAAGTGGTGCTGATAATCATGTTTTTACTGCCAAAATGAGAAATGGTTTTGTGACTATAAACATTATTTGATCATTTAGAAGCTTTGCAAAAAAAAAACGAGTTTTTCTTTGATAGATAAAAGAAAAAAAAATATATTGTATCTAAAATTTCCCGTCAATTGGTTTTGAGCTTTCATAATAATAGATAGATGACTTTAAGATTCTTCCCCAAATGAAGATATATTTCTTTGTTTCAGTTGATTGAATTGGACCTGACCACCCTGGAACCGCACATCAACGGACCATTCACGCCCGATCTTGCTCATCCAATTTCTAAAGTTGGAGAAAATGCTAAGAAAGCAGGATGGCCAACAGAAATTAAAGTCAGTAAGTAATTATTGGACTTGTTGGCGCTACTGGGTGGATCTGATGAGTAGATATTTCGAATTAGCAGGGTTGGAGTACTAAAGGCTGCTGTATTGTTGTAATCAAACTTGATCAAATCTTTGGCTAAAAATAGGTTTTTTGTTGTAATCAAAGGTATACTCTGGGACACTTGGTCTGTTTAGATCTTACTACCCTAGTAACTAAAGGTGACACTTGGTCTGTTTAGATGTTACTACCCTATTAACCAAAGGTGGACACTTGGTCTGTGTAGATGTTACTACCCTAGTAACCAAGGTGGACACTTAGTCTGTTTAGATGTTACTACCCTAGTAACTAAAGGTGGACCCTTGGACACTTGGTCTGTTTAGAGTTTACTACCCTAGAAACCAAAGGTGGACACTTGGTCTGTTTAGATGTTACTACCCTAGTAACCAAAGGTGGACACTTGGTCTGTTTAGATGTTACTACCCTAGTAACCAAGGGGGACACTTGGTCTGTTTAGATGTTACTAACCTAGTAACCAAAGGTGGACACTTGGTCTGTGTAGATGTTACTACCCTAGTAACCAGAGGTGGACACTTGGTCTGTTTAGATTTTACTACCCTAGTAACCAAAGGTAGACTCTTGTACACTTGGTCTGTTCAGATGTTACTACCCTAGTAACCAAAGATGGACCTTTGGACACTTGGTCTGTTTAGATGTTACTAGTAACCAAGTAACCCTGGTAACCAAGGTGGACACTTGGTCTGTTTAGATGTTACTACCCTAGTAACCAAAGGTGTACTCTTGGACACTTTGTCTGTTTAGATGTTACTACCCTAAAATAACTTCCCACAATCTTAACTACGATTTGATGCACGTTAATATTTTTTTTCATATCCTTCTAAGGTTTGGTATCCTTACATCTTACCCTCGTGAGCATTTTTAGGGTAATAATGTCATAACGTGCCGAATGTCCATCAAGAGTACCTTTTGTAACCAGGAGAAAATCTATCTTTAGCATGCTTCCCGAAAAAGCAACAAATATTGTTTTCTAATGCTTAACTAGCGAATCGAGGAAGCTTGGTTCTCCAACTGAAGTTCACCTACTCAGAGGTTTTCACGATTACTTGGGACTCGTGTTTAGTCGGCCAATGATACTCACACACCAATTGTGGGGGCGGGGGGGGTCTGTAATCAAAGATATTATGAGATACTCTTTCCTCTTCCTTCTCATATCATGTATACACAATGGGTTTTCCCTGAAGATGTTTCATGTTATGTAGATGTTTTCTGAGAGTTCAATACTCTGTTATTAGTTCAGTGACTAGTATAAGTTGTTCCCGATTTTGTCGAATAAGATCACTAAAGGATGTTAATGGTCAAATTTATTTGTACAAATTTAAGTTCTCATATAACTTGAAAATAATGTAACGATAATATCCCAAAATCTTAAAATTTGGTATGCTACCACATTCATTTTGATTCCTCTTCTCCTCCAGGTTTGATTGGAAGTTGTACCAACTCCAGTTACGAAGATATGGCTCGGTGCGCCAGTATCGCCAAAGAAGCAATGTCGCATGGTTTAAAATCTAAAACTCCATTCAATGTAACCCCTGGATCAGAACAAGTTCGCGCTACCATTGAAAGAGACGGCATTGTAAGTTTTGTACTGATGGGCACACTATCGTAGTCCAGATTTTCGTCGGGCGAATTCTGAAGTCGGTGATTTTAACAAGGATTGTACCTATACTGTTAGGGAGATGTTTTTTTTACTAACTTTTGTTTTGGTTATAAAAAAGTATGGAATGTGGGTCGGGCCCTCTGTTTACGGTCATGTGCGGGCACTTCTTTATTCAGTTGTAAAAGCAGCTTAAAATGTTTATCGTTTTTGACTCAACCTGTAGAGATAATTTCAAAACTTTCCTTAATTTAAAGATAGTTATTTTGAAATACTAACTCTCTGCCAGTACCTACTTTGCTTCTGTTGGGACAATTTCGTGGTACATTCGCCTGGAATTGGCGCCTATTTTAAAATGAATATTTTACTCAAAAATATTATTTTCTTGACTGCGGATTTACTTTCTATCAGTTTTCTAGCTCATATTGAAATGCATTTAACAATTTCGATATTTCAGAGAGCAACTGAACATTTTATTTTTATAAGGTCCTGGGATAGGTTTTTTACGGTTCGTGCCCGGTTATTTTTCTTTATCTCCTTTATTTTCTCCTGAAAAAAAAAATGACAAAAACGCTTAAAAGCTTGATTTTTGGCGGTAATTCGCTTCAAGTTAAATTTTTAATTTCTTATTCCGCACCAACAACATACTTCAACGATTTTTCACGTCAAAGTATAGCCATTGTGGGGCTAAACCATCCGACGTACGTCATTATACCAACTGGCTTTGATTTTTATAAATACTCTTTTTTTTACTGAAATTATTTCAATGAAAGTATTCCATAGCTGAAGCCCCGCCCCGACACAAAATTCCGCCATTAAAATTTCAGTCACGAGATTTTTGAAATGAGGTGTATGACCAAAAACTATTTGTTACTTCATGTGCATCTTTATATTCTAAGGTTATTTCATTATAATATATTTGGGTGTTCAGTTAACTTAATGGATATTTATTATTTCTCAGGCTCAAATCCTACGTGACTTTGGTGGCACCGTATTAGCCAACGCTTGTGGACCCTGTATTGGTCAATGGGATCGTACAGATATTAAGAAAGGAGAGAAGAACACAATTGTTACGTCTTACAATAGAAATTTCACCGGAAGAAACGATGCCAATCCTGCTACACATGCCTTTGTCACATCGCCAGAATTGGTGACCGCTCTAGCTATCAAAGGATCTCTAGAATTTGATCCCAGAAATGATACTCTTAGTGGAAAAGACGGTAGGTTGTAGTATGATGTACATTTGAAATTCTCTTTCAATCTTGTTAGAGGCCGTTTAAACTAATCAGACGAGTCAGCGCCATTTGTCCGTGTGTCTGTCTGTAAACAAGATATCTCCAGAATGGTGAAGGAAAGTTTTGGTTGAAATGGAATCAACCGTTAATGGCTTTTCCGCTTTTTAGCGTTTTTTCATGAATCCTGCATAAAAAGGGAAACGCTAGAGTTTGTGCTTAAAACTTGGTTCCTATTCATATCAATTTTATGCATTAGGCAAGGACACTTTTAGTAGAAATCGATTCTAGTTATGTCAGTTGTATATATTGGATGCGTCATGAAAATCCTGCCTAGCAAGACAACGACAAATCCTACGTGAAAAGAAAACTGGTTAGTATGTCAATTGTATATATTGGATGCGTCATGAAAATCCTGCCTAGCAAGACAACGACAAATGCTACCGTTTTTGAGACATTTTTTTTACAAAAACACAAACACACACTCTGACCAATTACTGAAACTCGAGATTTGTGTTCTGGGGACCTAAAAACGTGTTTTGGCATTGAATACAATAATTTCTTCCACAAAAAAATTATAAATAAGGAAAGTCGCGTGCATCCACCAGATTTTTTTAGTCTCACCCCACCCCCCGTATCTCGAGAATGGCTGAAAATATAAGAAAACGCAAAAACACGCATCCCTTAGATTTTAGGGGGATTAATTTTAGACTTAAAAAATTTTGGCCTCGGCTGGCCGTTTAGTCTGGGCACAGACCGGCTTCAAAAGTGCGGCCGCAAAGGGTCCATGTCACATGTTCTAAAATTAATTCGTGAACGGTAGATTCTAGAGAGCTCTGGTTTTCTGTATTGAACTCGTATTAGCGAGACCTTTAATACAAGGTGTTACTTGATATACCTTCTCATTTAAGATTTTGAAGCCAATCGGTGCCCAGCCTAAACGGCTGGCCGAGGCCAAAATTTTTGAAGTCTAAAATTAATCCCCCTAAAATCTAAGGGATGCGTGTTTTTGCGTTTTCTTATATTTTCAGCCGTTCTTGAGATACGGGGGGTGGGGCGGGACTTTATGGACACCCTGTATAATTAACGACTTCGGGTTTGTAAATAATAATTTTTGACGTCCATTTTGATCAAATTGATTTTTGTTTCAGGCAAAACATTCAAACTGAGCAATCCATTTGGTGACGAGTTACCAGCCAGAGGTTTCGATCCAGGCGTAGATACTTACCAAGCACCTCCATCTGAAGGCACCAGTCTTCGTGTAGATGTTGACCCAAAATCAAACAGACTACAACTTTTAGAGCCTTTTGATGTTTGGAATGGCAAAGATTTAGAAGACTTGACCATTCTAATCAAGGTGATAATGGTTCACTTTACAAGAAATGAAAAACACTAACTTGTCTTTATGTTCTACAATTTTAATATATTATTCAATACGCGTATTTCGGATTTTACTCAATTATCAAGAACGACCATTCCGAAATACGCGTATCGAATATCAATAAAATTGTAGAACATGAAAACAAGTATTTTCATTTCTTGTATTTGTTAGGCAGTTGGTAGTCTTAAAGGTTCTCTTACTTCAGTTCAACGATTGGTGATTCTGCACACCGGAACGACCAAGAAGTATAACATTGCCAAAGGTCTTTTCGGTAACCTAATATTTCCACCATTTTTTCAAGCCTGAATTTGATTTACAAAAATGTTAAGGATAAAATAATACCTATTTAGAAAAAAAAAGAAATAATGTCTTTGGTTTATAAAATTTACAAAAAGCAGAAAATTCAAGTGGCTCATATCTCTCCTAAAACAAAGGAAGTGATATCATATGAGTGCCAAGTTCAGGTTACCTGAAAAATATTTACCCCACAGGATTCGAAAGCTACAAACGTAGCTTTCTTACGATCAAATTTTTGCTCCCGGGCACTTAGCGCACATTTTTCTGATTAATAATGCGTGCTTTTCTACCAATTTCGCTTTAAGAGTACGCTATAAATATTATACTAAAATGTGCGCCAAGTGCCCGGGAGCAAAAATTTGGTTGTGGATTTTGTTTATAGTTTTCAAATCACCTTTGGGACAAATATTTTTCAGATGACCTGAACTTGGTACTCATATGATATCACCTCCTTTGTAGGCCAATAGTTTTGGGTAGACATGAACTTGGCACTCATATGATTTCACTTTCTTTATGACCATATTTTTAGGAGAGATATGGGATATGAGCCACTTGGCTTTTTGTAGACAAAAAGGGATTTTATTTCTTTCTTTCTTTTTCCCAATCGGAGATGTTAGGAAAGTTTTTACAGCCTTGCGTCGTTTGCATGAGGGACTTTTTTAGGGAGTCGACCCCTAATTAGTGCCCAAAGGCAGAGTAAAAAACGGGGTGCGCTTGTTGTTGATCTATCCCCTAATTTTTGATGGTTTGTGTTTTCAGGTGAAAGGTAAATGTACAACCGACCACATCTCCGCTGCAGGACCCTGGTTGAAGTTCAGAGGACATTTAGACAATATCTCGAACAACATGTTCCTCACGTGAGTAGAAATTCCATCCGACCATTCTGATTTCACACAAAACATTTTCGACCGTCAAAAAAATCTCGCATTGTGTTTTCAATAAACTGAATAAAAACTAACCTTTTTATAAAAGAATATGTCCCGAAACTGCTTTCGCAAATACGTACCTGAAAAATATTTACCCCACAGGATTCGAAAGCTACAAACGTAGCTTTCTTACGATCAAATTTTTGCTCCCGGGCACTTAGCGCACATTTTTCTGATTAATAATGCGTGTTTTTCATGAGGGACTTTTTTGATAACTCTAGTTTGGCGTTAACCGGAAAGGTAACTGTGCTTCTGTTTCATCAAGCTTGGTTTGCTAAACTCTCCAGAACCAAGTGAACATCTAGTTTTAACATCATGATTTTCCTTTGTTTGCCTCTTTGTACCAGAATAACTCTCGAACGCCTTATTAGTTTTTGATAAAATTTGGTAAGGATATTTTTTTGGATAAACGTCTTTTAACATCTATTGGTCATTCGATAAGGGGGTTTTACCCTCCATTCGCTGGAACCTTAAAAACCAGCTACCCACATTGACCTCACCTAGTCTGAGTTGGACCTGTAAAATAGCCATCATCACGAGGACGCGAACCTGCGTGGACACTCACTTGATAAATATCGTTGGGCGTTGTTTAACTTCAGTGATCTAACGGAAACTGGTGCATTCAACGTGCCACAGATGCTGGCTGGTAAGTAAGTATATCTTTATATAATGTCCTGAATGACCGATCAACGTAGAGCCGAAACTATTAATGCTACAGACTTGACATTTGGCATGGACCTTCGTGTAGAAATCGCGAAAAGTAAACAATAAGAAATACATTGGGGCGAGAGAGATAGCATGATATATCACATAAAATATGCGCGGGCGAAGCCGCGATCGGAGGGATGCCAGTTTAATATATTTATAGAATCAGCTGAATAGCTTTTTTGTCCTTATGATCCACATGTGGCCAAATTGTGACCATTTTAAGTGAGTGAGGTCTGCAATTGACAGAACTACTATTAGATTCGGGTCAAGGACTAGACGTCATATCCAGTCCAAAATTACTCTAAATGCTGCTGCTTGGAGCTGGCATAGAATCAAATGTTTAATACAAGTAGAGCTAGGATCAATCTAACAATATAAAACCATTGTCGGAAATATAGATCACAATAAAATAATTTATTTGAATGCAACTCTTACCAACCTTGAACATAATATTTATATTAACTTTTAAATGAATTAAATTAAAACAAAACACTTACCAAAAACACTATTTATTTTAATTTATGAAATAACTAGTTTCGAATCATTCGATTCATCATTAGTCTAGTCGATTCTAAGGATGGAAGTCTCGACTAGACTGATGATGAATCGATTGATTCGAAACTAGTTTCTTCATAAATTAAAATAAATAGTGTTTTTGGTAAGCGTTTTGTTTTAATTTAATTTATTTAAAAGTTAATATTTTTTAACACTTATAATTAACATGTTATTAAAAGATAATATTTATATTCTGGAGTGATTCTTTTGGTACTGAGGCCCTCCTTGGTCTTAAAACAGAGTAAACATTAACAGAAACCAAAATTGTTGATTTTAGAGCTACGAACGCTGAAAACAATGAATTGAACAAAGTCAAAAATCAAATCACAGGACAATATGGCGCTGTCCCTGATGTAGCTCGTGCTTACAAAGCGGCTGGTGTCAAATGGGTAGCTGTAGGAGATGAGAATTACGGAGAAGGAAGTTCTCGGGAACATGCTGCACTGGAACCGAGACATCTCGGTGGACGTGCTATCATTGTAAAGTCTTTCGCTCGGATTCATGAAACTAATTTGAAAAAACAAGGCCTGTTACCTTTGACCTTTGCAAATGCCAGTGATTATGATAAGATACAACCCACAGATAAAATTTCTTTACTAGGATTAAAAGATTTGGCTCCTGGAAAGGTAAGTACTCAAATGTTAACTTTACCTATGACCGTGCTTCGCTACAATTCTTATATTGCTATTTTTGTTTTCCAAGGACAATGGAAGTTCGGGGGGTATTGGTTTGTGTCCACCCTGTATATCGCACCTTTAAAAATCGAATCTAAACGTTTCACCAGGCGCCTTAGAGGCACGGTCATTCTTACTTTTTAGTATTTTCTAAATTTTATTTTACCCGTTCCCGGTTTCGAACTCGTAACTCTGGAATGCCTGGCCATACCTTTGCAGAAACTGTCCTAAAATAAGGACTAAACAGCCACCTAAAACTTTCTCGTTTTGAGTTGATATGTTGTCGCGACAAAATCTAAGATATCAGATCATGACTATCCGATTTTGGAGAAGAAATTAGAAATTTGGCCGTAACTCGAAAACTGTTTGACATATTTTAGTTCTGATAATATTCCTGGGGTCTCATACACAAGTAAGATACGTAATATTTTGGTACCACGATAACGATAATAAAATTTGGCATTTTTTTTTACCTGGTATCAATAGTTGTTAAGTGCCCGTCTGGTAAACAGCGAGGTGTGATTCAATCTCAAGCTAGGGCAGGATTTTTTTCCTCATTAACTAATTTGAGTATTTGAGTACATAAAATTAGGGCTCTATAGGTTAGCTGGTAGAAAATGCCTCAGACATTAACCTCGCGTAGGGGTTACCCACCACTCAAGAGTCTATTTTTTTGTTGTTGATATTATTATGTCCATTAAATTGGCTGATTAGTTTTGGGCCACACGGGGACAAATTATGACCATTTTTGGTGAGTGAGGTCTACAGTTCACAGAACTACTAGTAGCTGCAGAAATGTAATGTACTGTATCATTAATAGTTTCACCAAGTTTTGTCGATTCACTGTTTTCTGCAGTTGAAAGCTTCATCAATTTTGTCACTTCGCTAGGATTGAGCCACATAAGATATCAGTATTGTGGTGTTTACTGGGGTGTCCTGGATTTTATTTAAATTAGCATCCTGAGCAGACCGACTTAGTACGTAAGGGAGTGAACGACATTTTGAGAATTGTTGGTTGTTGTTAACGTTCTCAACGACTCTCACTGTGTCTCCAGGCCAAGAAGGCCTCCCCAACAAGATCTGTCCATAATGCTGACGGCTCTAGATTTGTTGGGTTTGATGGATAGTTACTGGCTGCTCATGATTTACATCATGAGCAACCAGCATACATAGACGACAATGATCAGATACTTCATGGTTTAGCAAGGATTTATATACCAACTCTTTGAAGAAGTATCCGGAGCAGCACGGCTGGAATGAACAGCTCCAACAAAGGAAAAACATAGTGAGTTGTCGTCGGAATGGTGTTGATGGTCTTTGCCGTGACCGAGGGCACGAGTAGCCCCGGTGCGAAAAGCCAGAATTGTTGGTATTACCTTCTGGTGGAAGAATTGGGTAACATATTATGCTACTCTGAGGACTTACAATAGTGGTAAACATCTCAAATTCATGAGGATGGGAAAGATGTCTGGGTTTGAACCCACGCCCTACGTCTACTAGTCAGAGCGTCTTACCACCAACCCATTTATTGTTCTAATAGTGATAGTTTATTTGTAATTGGTAAACTTCAATGTAAAATAAAATCATTTGTTGCATTCAGATTGTTTTAACTGCCTGGTTGTATTATTTTCAGCCTGTCACAGCTAAAGTCAAACATCAAGATGGTAAAGCAGAGGAAATTAAATTAAACCACACTCTCAACGAGCAACAAATTGAATGGTTCAAAGCCGGCAGTGCTCTTAACAGAATGAAACAAATTGCAAAGAAATAAATTAATTTAGCAACAAATCTATCAATTTATCAATCAGTATGTACTACCAATCAAATTGTATGCAGTTCAGATCCATCATGCTGTTTCAAGGTACCAAATAAGCTAAGAAGGTTAAAATTACTATATCTTTACTTGACTAAAAATTAATATAAAAGTTGTTTTATTCAGGGCCGTAGACATAAAATCCGGGCGGGGGGGCAAAAATTTACGGGCCCCTCTACCCTCTATGGGCAGTGATAAAAGTAGGCAATTCACTTAGTTGATGTGAAAAGGCCTGTACGCTACTTCTTGGCAACAAATAATTCGATTATCAGATATACCAATATTTATGATTGCTGTAGAAGCTGAAAGGTCGCACTATATTGTAAAATCAGTGTCCTCCAATAGCCATTGTCCCATATTAGCTCACTATCGCTAAATTTCTGATTTTGTGTGTTTGAAATTTTCAAAACTTTTAAGTTGATTTATTTATTATTCAGAAAAAAACATGAAAAATGTCATTATGATAATTTTCTCACCGGGCCTCTTAGGAAATCCCGGGCCTGGGAGGATTCCTCTCATTCCCCCTCTCCCTCTCGTCGGGCCTGGCTCTATTTACCATCTTTTATAATTTTTAGTCAAGTGAAGATATAGTAATGTAAACTTTCATTTTGGTTTTATCTGATTAGTTTCCCGAATTAACGAACTTGCAAAAGTATATTTTGTTTTAAAATTCAAATCCAATGTATTCCGAAATAATACTCCGTAAAAGGTCATTTCTAAGTCAGGAGTTGGCAAAATTATTTCGTAATTTTTTTTTAATAGAAAAGTATTCGCACTCTATTGTCGCGTTCCGGAATAGTCATTACAAAGAGGAACCTCTACAGCTACAGCAATTTGGCAGTTATATTTGATGCAAAGTTCCGGTTATAAATTTAAATTTTGGGTGAATCATCAAAATTTCACAATAAACTACAAGATAATATTACTTCTCTTGTACTTGTAATACTAAGTTGTAGTTTATTAAAAAAAATAAATAAATAAAATGTATACAATCATGTTGAAAGACTGTAAAAAATGTTAAAAAACTCAATATGAAAATTGTAGATTTTTTTTTAAATCTCATGTTTCCCTTCAAAGTTCAGTACATTTTCTTCTATTGCTACCGAAAATCATAATTATTTTTATTGTTTAATATCTCTCGACGCTTAGGAAATTTTCATTTTGTAAATATTTTTCAGTTTGTAGATTTTTTAAAATAAAAAAAGAAATAAATTGTTAACAGATAAATATATTTTAAAATAGAGGGAAGTTTTTTTTTTTTTTTTTTTTGAAAAATGGTGAAATCAGTCTCTAAAGCCGAGAGGTGATCTAATACAGGAACTTGTAGCTTTGCTACGGCGTTCTCAGTGACGGGAGTGTTCAACTTAAGTCACTTCTACTCGTCGTGGTGCGTAGAACCTGAAACCCATACCATCACAGTTCTGGCTAAGGGCTATCTAAATCATATAATGCTACTTCTATTATTTTTCTAAAGCTCAATCCATGAATGAGAAGGCAGTTCATTTTTCAAACAATATGTACAACAGAGACTGTAAGATTTATCTTTACTACGGCGATATAGGTAACGGGAGTGACCAGTCACGCCCGGTTCTACGCACCAGAACGACCTGGAACGCATATCATTACAGACATCAAAACATTTTTGTCACCTTAATTTAAAGCTATTTCTACTATTTTTCTAAAGCTTAATCCATGAATAAGAGAGGGTAGGGCAGTAGTTGATTTTAAGAAGAACACTGCTACAACAAGAACAACAACTACCAGCCTGAGGAAAAACATCACAAACACGTATCTTCCCAAACTGAACGACACCCTGCCTCTCCAAAACCTTTGCCCTGACAGCTACAAGATCTTTATGCAGCAAATACACACAGATACCGTGTGCCGTATTACTGAAGAATATACCCCCGGCGCTAACGAGCCTTTAGATATAGATGAGTGAGAAGAGCTACTCTCGAGGTCGACTAGGTCTTCCTTGGCCCAACTTTGTTCGCGATAGTGTCGTCTACTGAAAAATTTCATGGCCAGACTTGAACCTTCTCCCGACGAATTATGTCCTTTGCGCAGTTCACGATGTTTGCCATCCGTTCAACTGTACGTCCAATCCCACCAACCTAGAACCTACATGCCTATGGGCAAGACCTATTGAAGTGGTTGTTTTTCTTGGTGTGGACACGAGTGATATGGATTCGACGTTGTAAACGTTAACAACAACAACAACCATAACTAGCCTAGGACGTGACAGGTGGTTGGTTCCACGTACCCAGTTCACTCGGATCTCTTTCCGACCAAAGATCGCCAATCTTTCGTTCTGACGACAGCATCCCTCCGTTTGTCCCAACCATGGAGCGGTTGATTTCAACTGGGATACTCCGAATGATGCTACGAGTATTTAGATCTGGCATTGAATCAAATCTTAATTACCAGTGGAGCTTGGATCAATCAAACAATATAAAACAATCGAGCTGCAGATCACATTAAAAATAATAATACTTGAATGCAGAGCTTGCCAACCTAGAACATAATATAATATGCTGGAGAGATGCTGTTGGGACTATGGCCCTCTTTGGTGAATGTCGTTTGTACGGCTGACAAGGCCGTACCCAGGAGGGGTCCAGGCCTCCCCCCGAAATTTCATTATTTTTTTATGCATGACTTATGTAATGTTATAAGGTGTAACTCATCAGCACCATCACCAAAAACAACAACAAGAACAACAACATCACCTTGCATGATCATCATTTTCAGGTGGTATTAGTGCGGGCTTGGCTGTCAATCCTTCGGATCCCCCCCCCCCGAAAAAAATCGTGGNCCCCTCCCCCCGAAAAAAAATCTTGAGTACGTCCCTGACAGCTGATATAAACGTACCAATAGTTGTGTGAACTATAGACTTCACTTAAATATTGGACCACCATGAGTCACCTAATGCCCAATACAGATGTTTAAAGGAAAATTGTGGTGTTAAAATCAGACATCACTTTGTTCGGTCAACTATAATTAAAGTTTCTCAATTATTTAGAAAATTACATTTCGTAACTCTCTTCTTCCCCTCGCCCTCGGTGTAATATCCAAAATGAATAAATTGGGCTTCTCTGTTGCCCTTTTCTCTGCTCCTCACTGTCTAACTTTATAATTTAAACTTCTTGAAAAGCCTACTCGTAGTTTTATATAACTGACGGATGACTAGTATAGAGGGTGGTTGTAGTAGGTGCTCAGGAATCAGGTAGTATAAGGTGTTCAGAATATAGCGTCCAATTTTAAGTTGGTACCACAGTCACAATGATCGGTTCTCGCACCATGGCTACCTTTAACGTCGCATACCATCACAGTTATAGCCATGTACCATCTAAACCCTTTTATTTATTTGGTTGCTACTTCTTTTTAGAAGATAGCATCTATATCAGATTTGTGTTTCCACACATCTCTTGCCTCAGCCAAGCCACCTATACACAATGACTTCCACCCCGGAATATATATTTGGCTTATACAGGGTGTTTGGCTATAAATGGGACCCCTGAATATGGTGGGTAGCTGAGATCAAATGGAACATTTTTTACGAAATTCGTTAGTGAGCCAGACGAAGCATAGCCGAGTTACAGGGTGGAGAATGCATAC
>CM022883.1:15720153-15733438 GCA_012654025.1 Pachypsylla venusta
CTCTTAACATGGGAATTGAATTTTTTGTTCGATTTTTCAATTTTTTTTTACACACAATATCTTAGAAAGAGACGCTCTTTTCATCAGTTGAATCACATTTGAGAACACACAAAAAAAATTGATCACTTTTCAGGTTTTTCCCCATTTTGATTTTGTGTGTTAAATTTTTGATGACATATTTGAAATCACCGCCATCAAAAACTAGGATTTAGGGTCCATCTCCTTTTTGTTCGGTCACACAGAACCCACCAAGCGACGTTGAAAGTTGTACAAAAATGACCTTCTCCACCCTGTAACTCGGCTATGCTTCGTCTGGCTCACTAACGAATTTCGTAAAAAATGTTCCATTGGATCCCAGCTACCCACCATATTTAGGGGTCCCATTTATAGCCAAACACCTTGCATATACATAAGTATATATTTTTCATAGGCGCCCTCTTTTAAGATTCTATTTTCAATCTTGTGTCGAAGAGGGGGGACGGAGTTGGACCAACAGTCTCCGCCTCTACCAACTGAGCTTTTGAGACTGTTATACAATTTTTTTCTAATATGGGGAGAACCGTTGATATTAGGAGGAACATCGCTACAACAAAAACATGGTTGGCATACACTTAAGATTAGATGCTCATTGTCAAAACAAACAAACAAAGGTATATTGACTTTGTACAGTTCAAATACAGTTGGTGGTCCTCTTGAAAATTACTGATTTTGGCATTTGTACATTTTTGTTCTAATTACAACGTTTGTTGTTTTAGCAGCGTTCCTCTTCAAATCAACAGTTCTCCCAATTTCTACATTCAGGTTTGGAAAAATTGTAGAGATAGTTTGGTTTTAGGTTTCCGAAAAAGTTTTGATGGCCCTTGACTTGTGATCGTATGTGTTCCAAATGGGACCGTGCGTACAACCGGCTATCGTGAGGAGAAATTGCAACGATAAATAATTCCGTACCTCTGCTAGCGGTAATTTTCCAACTTTAATACAGTCTATGTTTTCCTCTCTAACCTAAATATACTGAATATAAAACTAGAACTCACTGCGTACGATCAATAATTCCGTACCCCTGCTAGCGGATTGTACGCAGTTTTTCAACTTTAATAAATTCTATGTTTTCCTCTCTAACCTAAATATTATACTGAATATAAAACTAGAACTCACTGCGTACGATCAATAATTCCGTACCCCTGCTAGCGGATTGTACGCAGTTTTTCAACTTTAATAAATTCCATGTTTTCCTCTCTAAACTAAATATTATACTGAATATAAAACTAGAACTCACTGCGTACGATCAATAATTCCATACCTCTGCTAGCGGATTGTACGCAGTTTTTTCAACTTTAATAAATTCCATGTTTTCCTCTCTAACCTAAATACTATACTGAATATAAAACTAGAACTCACTGCGTACGATCAATAATTCCATACCTCTGCTAGCGGATTGTACGCAGTTTTTTCAACTTTAATAAATTCTATGTTTTCCTCTCTAACCTAAATATTATACTGAATATAAAACTAGAACTCACTGCTTACGATCTATAATTCCGTACCTCTGCTAGCGGATTGTTCGCAGTTAAATTCTATGTTTTCCTCTCCAACCTAAATATTATACTGAATATAAAACTAGAACTCACTGCGTACGATCAATAATTCCGTACCCCTGCTAGCGGATTGTACGCAATTTTTTCAACTTTAATACTAACCTGTATGTGTGTGTATGACCCAATGTATGTTTTTCTCCCTAACCTAACTTTAATGAATGTTTACAAAAAGGTGTAGGTACAGACAAAAATTATTTACCTACCTTAGGAAAAGGCTTTGAAATAGGTAGACCATGGGCGGTGAAGAGGGGGGGAACTAAATGAAGCGTGGTGGGGAGACCGAGAAAGAGGGGAAATATATATTAAAATAGATGAACTGATTCAAAGGTTCCCCCCTCCTCGACACACATACAAGGTGGATATGTTGTTTTATATCACTCACTTGCTTGGAGTAGTTACTGGGTGGTGGTGTTCCTTTAGGAGGACATGGCCTAGGCCCGGATTAACCATATGACGAATGTGGTAACTGCCCAGTTTATTATGTTATTGACATAATTATCGCAGTGATTGACATGGTCCTGCGGACCCATGTCAATTATTAGCCATAAACATTTAATGACAATTAAAAACTTTAGCCGTAAATTACTTTTTTTAGAGGTGCGTTCCCATACATCTGGCTGCCATCGAAAAAGATGATGGCGCTACTGATTGATACCCAATCTAGAATATAGTAGTATTACCCAAAATAATATTTTATCATAATATATTTGTCATAATAACGTGGGTCAATTATTAGCCTACAAGATTAGATGTATGATGCCCAAAACTTTTATCATAATATATTTGACTAGTAATTGACGTGGGTTAATTATTAGCCTACAAGATTAGATGTATGATGACCAAAACTTTTATCATAATAGATTTGACTAGTAATTTTTATCATAACTTTTATCATAATATATTTGACTAATAATTGACATGGGTCAATTATTATCCTACAAGATTAGATGTATGATGACCAAAATTTTTATCATAATATATTTGACTAATAATTGACATGGGCCAATTATTAGCCTACAAGATTAGATGTATGATGACAAAAACTTCTTGATTGAACCCATTACAATACACAATGTGAATTTTTACATGGCTACTTTGTTTTTAAAATATATATATATATATATATGCATATATTTTTAATAGGCGCCCTCTTCTATAGATTCTATTTCCAATCTTGTGTCGAAGAGGGGGGATGGAGTTGGATTGGAACCAACAGACTCCTGGTTACGAATCCACCGCGTCAAACAAGTGAGCTACTGAGGCTACTTCTTGCCGTTCCCTTAACCCTTCAATTCAAAATATGGCACTGTCTTACTGAAAATCCACCCTGTAATTTGAAAACGAAAAATATTAATTTCAGTGCCATTCAATGTAAGATAGGAATTACTTGTGTCGAAGCGGAGGGGGGGGCATGTTTTAGGTTTAAGTACCTTTATTTACCAGGGATTTTTCTTTTCAACACTTTAAGAGGGATCGACAGAACGAGCGGGCCGGGCCGGGGCGGTGTGGTGGACATTAAGGCAAGGGGTTATCATCAAGTCTAGATTTTCTTTTATATTTTTCGAGGTGGCTCGCATCAGATAGGTTAGCCTCGTTGAAAATGCATTTTCTTTTATGACGTAGGTCGTTATGTAAGCAGTGACTATTTACGCGGAAAATGATTTCTCCCTTTCATATGAACATCATTATTAGGTGATGGCAGTGAATGCTCCTTTAATGATAAGTACCCTTAATTTCTACTCCGTAGTTAGTTAGACCACAAAGTTTCTCCTTCACTCTCATCCTTCTTCATTATCATCAGTGGGTAGCTTCTTCGTATTCGAAGGTTGCTTGGACCATGTTTTGAATGACCTCTGTCCATATTTCTCGTTGTTTTACTTTTCTTTTACATTTTCCATAATTTTCTGTATTCATTACTTCTTTGATGTCAGCTATCCATTCCCTTCTTTGTTGTCCACGACTTCTCTTTCCTTCTAATTTTCCCTCAACGATATTCAACAATAATTTCCCACTGGAGCCTCTTAGTATGTGTCCAGCATATGATATGTTTCTTTGTAGGATTTTTCTTAACAGTTCAAGTTTTGATTTTCCAATTCTTTGTAATACTTCCTTATTAGATATTTTCTCTTTCCAGCTGATTCTTAGTAGCCTTCTGTAACACCTCATTTCAAATGCTCTTATTCTTTCTCGTATGTTTTGGTTCATTGTCCAATACTCGCATCCATATGTAAAGAATGAGTGTACATAGGTGCTTAGTATTCTGAGCTTGGTGCTAATATTTATATTTCTTCTGAGTATTTCCTTATGTTTCCAAAAAGCTTTTTTGGCGATAGCTATGCATCTTTTTATTTCTGGAAAGCAGTGAGATCTCAGCTCCAAAATATTGGATCAGATGTAATCTCATCCTTCAACTCTTGTTAAATTGAGTTTTTCGAACATTTGCCAACTTCCATCTTTTAACGACACTTCCACAAAATAAATCTTTTGGATGGAAGGTGACGTTGGTGGGTGACAGGAAGTGTAGGTAATAATAGCTGTAAAAAAGAAGCACATCAGGTTTTGGAATTTTTTATTTGTTTCGAGTTTGAAGGCAAATGTGAGGACCATCTGGTGCACTAGTGCTAGTCAGGAACACATATTCACTTACAATGCGGGTATGTCAGCAACTCATATTCCCTACAATGCGGGTATGTCAGGAACACATATTCCCTTACAATGCGGGTATGTCAGGAACGCATATTCACTTACAATGCGGGTATGTCAGGAACACACATTCCCTTACAATGCGGGTATGTCAGGAACACATATTCCCTTACAATGAGGGTATGTCAGCAACTCATATTCCCTTACAATGCGGGTATGTCAGGAACACATATTTCCTTTCAATGCGGGCATGTCAGAGGAATGTGTGTCCTATATTATTTCATGTATTAGGTCAGTGGCATAACCAGCTGTGCAGATATGTTCCCTGGGGCCCCGTGACAAGAAAAGATCCCCAAAACCTGTTTATTTCCTAAGTCGCCACACTAAAGCTGCCTTTTTACTCAAAATGCAGACACCAATCGAATATCATGGCATTGAAATTCACGCGCTTTCCTGCTGAAAAAATATCTGGGGCTCCCACTGTCATCGATACGTCACTTTTTTAAGGTTGATCCATCGTTGAGTTATAAACTTTCTTACCCTACCCCAAATTTCTATGGTCAATTTCAACAGCCTGTATGTATGTATATATTTATTGTGTGCTAAATTTTTGTTATTTTTGCGACACATTACAATTTAATAAACTACGGAAAAAAAAGTACGATGCAAATTTTAAATTGATGGATTGATGGAGTCCCTAAAAATTATATATTCCGTATATAATTAATAATTATAATCCCCACAATATAAGAATAAAAGGAGAGAAAGAAAAAATAATTACCGATTCGTCCACCAAAAATTTAAATCTAAATACCAAAGAGATTCAGAGCTAAAGGTAATATTCAGAGGCACCCAACCGACCACTGCCAGACCACAAATGATGATCCCATGAAAGCCTATGTAGCCACGGACCAGTTCATATCGCGGCAAGTAGCTAATAGATTGTTAATACCATCATCTGAATGTAGCCACGGACCAGTTCATTCCGCGGCAAGTAGCTAATAGATTGTTGGTACCATCATATGAATGTAGCCACGGACCAGTTCATATCACGTCAAGTAGCTAATAGATTGTTGGCAGCATCATCTGAATGTAGCCACGGACCATTTCATATCACGTCAAGTAGCTAATAGATTGTTGGCAGCATCATCTGAATGTAGCCACGGACCAGTTCATATCACGTCAAGTAGCTAGTAGATTGTTGGTACCATCATCTGAATGTAGTCACGGACCAGTTCATATCACGTCAAGTAGCTAGTAGATTGTTGGTACCATCATTCGAATGTAGCCACGGACCAGTTCATATCACGTCAAGTAGCTAGTAGATTGTTGGCAGCATCATCCGAATGTAGCCATGGACCAGTTCATATCACGTCAAGTAGTTAATAAATTGTAGGTAGCATCATCTGAATGTAGCCACGGATCAGTTCATATCACGTCAAGTAGCTAATAGATTGTTGGTACCATCATCTGAATGTAGCCACGGATCAGTTCATATCACGTCAAGTAGCTAGTAGATTGTTGGCAGCATCATCCGAATGTAGCCACGGACCAGTTCATATCACGTCAAGTAGCTAGTAGATTGTTGGCAGCATCATCCGAATGTAGCCACGGGCCATTTGCGATAAAATAAAATTAGGCTGGAGTTTTCAGCATCAGTTTGCTAGAACGCAATTAATATTCAGAATTTTTCCCACTGAGACAAACGTGGCGACAGTCTGGCGACACAATTATATTTTCAGGTAGAAATTTTATTTATTTTGACAGAAATTTGATTGACGGGTCCTTTGTTATTCAAAAGATAAAAATCTAAAAATAACAATTTTGTTTACCAAATAAATGCAAGATAGAAAGAACAGGGTCCCGCAAGCAGAGACTCGATAAACTTTGAATGGATTTCTCTGATCACTGATCTCAGTCAGCAGTCCCTCTGGTTCACGTTTGGTACCTGCTATTGACAAAAATCTTGACGAGAAGAGTATTGATAACTGTCACATGAGACCTTCCCTCTCCCCATGGATATCTCCAACAGCCCAAATCAATGAATTGTAAATGTATATTCTTTGTGTTATTATGTCACAACTTTTATGGACATCATAGCATTAGGATGCCCGCATAACTAGTATATATGCAAGAAAAAAAAAATACACATGTTCTTATGAGAGTCCGCAGACCGAGCAATTTACAGACTTGCATATATATGAAGATGTTTGGTATGCAATAAGATAAGTAAGTGTAGGACTCTCTGCGAACACCCTAAGAAGGTATTTTTTTTTAATTTGTATCCGACAAGGATTTGATATTTGCAAGGCGAATCTGACGCAAACGAAGCAATGAAGATATCGGATGCTTTTAATTGAAGTACATTCAATCTATCCCGCAAGAGTTGTTTGAATAAATATTTCCTCATTCTGGACTCGAACTCTCACACTCTTACCACATTACCCGAGGGATTGGATCTGTGTTCACTGATACAATAGCAGATACAAATTTGTAAATCTAACAGAACAACGTGACCAGCGATTTATCACGTCGGATTCACCAGTTCCCGATAGAACACTGAAGATAAGGAATGTTGGGCGTGGTGCTCACTCGGATGGAAGGCCGCACTAGACCGCTACGTATTGGTAAATTTATCGTGTGTACTCAGCCTCGCGAGGACGACTCAGTAGCTGTTGCTGATTACAGGGAAACGGCATTGAAGGTTATACCTGAGTTAACCTAATTTTAAAAAGAGGTGCGCCAGCATCTGTGGCACGTTAAATACAGCAGTTCGCGTTCGATCACTGAAGTTAAGCAACGTCCAGTGAGGTTGTTTAACTTCAGTTTGATGCTGGCTATTTTCCGGCCTAACCCAGTCTGGGTGAGGTCAATGTGGGTAGCCGGTATGCAAGTTTCCAGCTAATGGAGGGTAAAACTCCCGTGTCGAATGACCAATAGATGATGTTAAGTCAAATTAAAAAAAAAAGGGTGCCTTCCCACGGCTGCTCTAAAACTATAGTGAAATCTAACAGCCCAGCGTGACCCCAAGTCCCCTGTATATTAAATTAATATAAAAAGGTCTACCTGATTTTGGTTTTGATTTATCTTCCCACCCCTGTCAACCCTCATCAGCAAAATTTTCAGCTCTTATCTTTTGTGTTACTCACTTCTAACTTTAATCTTCTCGCACTCAGTTCATTTTAATTAAACATAATTCAATAAGTAGGTACTAAATTTTTTTGGTGCGTAAAATAAAATAAAGTTCTGTAATGGACTTCGGTATTTTCAGCTTTTTGTTTATTATTTTCAATAATCAACCCCCCCCCCCCCANAACCCCCCCCCCCCCTCAAAATTATATATTTAAGGTGCGTAGAATCCAAAAATCGAATATAGTTTTTTAGTCGCGGGCCTTGTAAATTTTAGATAAATTTTGTTCGAATTAAATTTTAAATAAATATTGTGTTAGTGTGATGTATTTGCAATGAAATTGTTGACGCTTGTAAAATGTCCACCGTAATATCTTCCTCTCGAGGTAAGACATATTTTATTATTATTTTATGCATGTATTATTATTTTTTTTACTTTCCTTATCCTTAAGACTAGGATCACATGACCGCGCGGTACGAGGAACCGCGCGGCAGAAGATCTATGTAAATAGTGCATATTGTTTACATGACCGCGCGGTACTAGTTCTACAAACTTGTATCGATCTGATAATATTATAGGTAATGGACTGAAATATTCGATGTCGAGTTTTAAATACCAAAACACATTTTGAATTTCAGCCATTGGGGTTGGAAGGTGTTTTTTTTAACGATTTTTTTTTTAAACCTCGTAGCCGTTTTTAGCCATGCCTCGCTCACTGATCCATGTATAGTGTAAACATTTAATACAACTATACATTGATGTGCGAGGCATGCCCGTCTGAACGTAACCTAGCCATGGATCAGTATTTTTTAGAGCGAGGTGTGGCTAAAAAAAATCACATTTCAGCCCCTAAATCGATTTTAAATGATCCAGGGTAGGGTTTAAAATCAAACCCCAGGTTTCAAGCTTCACAAATAAAGTTTCAAATAAAATAAATACCTACTTTCTAACCGTTTCAGCCATTGTTCCTTGTTTATGTCAGTTACAGATTGTGTATGTCGGTATGGTGGCCTTTTAAACTGTGTGAGGTCTACAGTTGACAAAACTACTATTGAAATTTTCATGACGTCTGACCTCAAAATCACTAATTTCAGATTAGGAGATTGAAGGGAACGGTAATGTTCAATGTCATGATTTCTGTTAGGAAGGATGGCAACTAATTATGCAAATATCAAACTAATTTCCCCAAAGGATGTCTCCCCCCTCCATTTTGAATTATAATTTCCTCTCCCACCCCTGAAATTATTCTGTCAGAATCCTTGCAGCATAATTACAATGTTTGTCCTACTGGGATTAGAATTGTCATTGAATTGATTGCGAGCAGGAAGGGTGGGGTTGCTGCCTCAGCGACCACTTTTTCGGTTTCTCAATTTTTATTCGTTGTTAAAGCATTTTTTTTTTTTTTTTTTTTTNGTCATTCAAGACGGGGATTTTACCTTCCATTCGCTGGAAACTTGCAAACCAGCTACGCACATTGACCTCACCCAGCCTGGGTTGGGCCTAGAATAGCTAGCATCACGACGCGACGGCACGAACCTACGTGGTGACACAGTCGCTGGACGTTGCTTAACTTCAGTGCTACCTAACGGGGACTAGTGTATTCAACAAGCCATAGGCACTGGCTTTAATGAAGGTTAAAAATTACTTTATTTTCACTTGACTAAAAATGATTAAATATGTTATTTAGAGCTAACTAGTTTCGTCCTAGCCAACGCTCATACCACGTTGAATACATCACTTCCCGTCATATCATTGATGTTAAGCAACGTCGGGCGTGGTTAGTACTTTGATGGGTGACCGCTTGGGAACACCACGTATCGTTGGCTCTTTTTTCCGACCCAACCCAGGCTGGGTGAGGTCAATGTGGGTAGCTGGTTTGCAAGTTTCCAGCGAATAAAGGGTTAAAGAGACGTTAAGCCAAATTAAAAAAAAAAGTTTCGTCCTCTCCTGAGAACATTGTCGGGGCTAGTTTGAGATAAATAATCTTATGGGGTATTGTAGTGTGCCTATAGAGTAGAGAGTGTTTGTTTGTGAGACATAGTATAGTGAGTGTTTGTTTGTGAGACATAGTATAGTGTTTGCTTGTTTGTGAGACATGGCATAGTGAGTGTTTGTTTGTGACACATAGCATAGTGAGTGTTTGTTTGTGAGACATAGCATAGTGAGTGTTTGTTTGTGAGACATAGCATAGTGAGTGTTTGTTTGTGAGACATAGTATAGTGTTTGCTTATTTGTGAGAAATGGCATAGTGAGTGTTTGTTTGTGAGACATATATAGTGAGTGTTTGTTTGTGAGACAGAGCATAGTGAGTGTTTGTTTGTGAGACATATATAGTGAGTGTTGTTTGTGAGACATAACATAGTGAGTGTTGTTTGTGAGACATAGTATAGTGAGTGTTGTTTGTGAGACATAGCATCCCAATTGACGTAGATTATTTTCCAGAAAATATTTAATGTAGCGGACAACTCAGTTTCATGATCCGAATAAATGGTAGCCAGATCAGCAACTCACCCTAACCGACTCGGAGCCCAAACAAAGTTACCTAAAGTTACCACATTATAAAATTACCTAACAGAAATCATGACATTTAACATTGCCGTTCGCTCCAATCTGAAATTAGTCTGACCTCAAGTCAGGTGTCATGAAAAGTATACTAGTGAAATATAGACCTCACTCAGTTCAAGAGACGGCCAAAAGGACCCCCGTGTGGCCTAAACTTATCACCAATGTCGCTACATGGAAGACACCCTTTATTGCTCGAACAGAAATAAGAACACAGTGGTGGAGTAAGGGGGTGCATCTGATAAAGTTTCTCAATTTTAGCATGTTATAGAACACAATGCGTCAATCAATGAGGTGGACTTATTCTTCGTGTGCTACCACTCTACCCTGCATTCTAATGTCCTTGACAATGAAATGGGAGGATACCGGCAAAGCACACGTTTTATTGTAATAACAGTAATTGTATACGTCAAACAATAGTGATGTACGAGTATAATCGATGGTAACCAAGCTCCAAGTTTATGTCAAATGTAGACTTCACTCAGTTAACATGAACCCAAAGTAGATCCGGGTGGACAAATAGGGTCTGAAATCATACCTTTTATAGGATGAGGAAAGTAAAAATTGTAAAAATGATCTTTGGATTGACCGAAAAAAAAAAAAATATATTGGCACTATATCAGAAATAGTTTTTTTTTTAATTTTACTTGGTAAGTGACTTTTAAAACTACAAAAAAAAAACTTTTTTGCACCAGCCTTGAAGAAATTCGAGGGGGAAAAAAATAACAACAAAAGTTTTGTCAGAAAAAAATCAGGTGGGTACCTTTCTGCCTAACTAACTTAAAAGTTATCTTGTAAAAAATTAAAAGTTACCCATTCATATTATTGAATATGGGGAAAAGAAATAACAAAACTTTCGCCAACAAAAAATCAGATAAATATACAGTGTGTTAACTTTCTGATTGTCCCATGTTAAATACATGGAATTTTATTTTATGGCCTAAAAATTTCCCCAGTAGGTACCAAAGGTAGAACCATGTATTTTTTATCGAGAAATTCAATTAAACTATATTGAAAATCCGATGAATGATTTTCGTTTTGGAACCGATTTTGAGGCCCTAAAATTAACAGAGGAACATCCCAACTAATTTATAAAATTCTCGTGTCACAGTGTTTGTTACCATACTTTTCAAAACAGCTTAATTGATTTTAATGACATTTTGTATGTACATTCGGTAGATCTGCGAATAGGTTTTTGTCTATAATTTAATAGAATTGAACACCAAAAGTTAAATTCCAAAAGGTAGGACGTGTTCTGAGTAGTATTGAGTTAGGTTCCAAAAAAAATAATATGTGTGTTGAAGTCTGCGCAAGGTTAGCGCACCTTGCGCAGACTTCAACACGCATTTTTTTTTTTTTTTTTTTTTTTTTTTTTTTTTTTTTTTTTTTTTTTTTTTTTTNNNGTCTCCGTGGCAGAGTGCGCATCACACTCGGCTTGCACCAAGGAGGTTCCGGGTTCGATTCCCGGACGGGTCGAAAATTTGAAAAAGGTTTTTTCGAATTTTCTACTTGGTCTGGTTGTGTTTGGGGGTAACTCAGCCTCCTGAGGACAATTGAGTAGCTATGGTAATAGTGCCAAGTGGTAGCATTATAAGGAAATTGTTGAAGTACAGCTTAGGCTTAGTGATATTGGAGTGAATGTTGAAAATACCTTGTAATGCTATGATGCCCACAAACATTGTGACATAATAACACAAGGAAATATACATTTACATTTACTCCCCATGTTCTCACATCTTCTCGAAACAAAGTTCGTGTACAAATCCGTTTGTCCGCCGTCCGCCTTGGATGGGCACTTTTTCCACTTAGCGTTGACCGATTTGGATGATTTGGTTGGTATATAGGTCCCACCTGGGCTCTAATTGTCCCCCGAAACTTTTGGGTGCAATCGAATACACCCTTGGTGATTTTCGCCGCTTTATAGCGGTTTGCAGTATTTTTTGGGGGGAGGGAGGGGGGCAAAAAAGTTATTTTTTGCCACAAAAATAATAAAATCAAATTGGCAGATTTTTTTTTTTTATTCTCAGTCTGATTTTCACAAAAATTTCAGACTTCGTCACTAATCTAAAGTATAGGTACGCCACCTTTTTACCCTGAGGTTTGAGGTTATATTCTCGATCTGAGAAGATTTCCATGAGGTACTTAAATAAATAAAATACACCAAAATAGCTACCCGGTATATAGAAATATTTATTCGATACCTATACACACGCGTACCTTGGCTCCCCACTCCTCTTTACTTATTCCTCAATTTTAATAATAAAAAGACGAACTTTACCATTCGACATTCAAAATTTACGACGAAAATGTTGTTTCCAGTCACGCGAGAAGTGTTTTCTTTTTTATAAGTACCTCCTATAAGGAAAATGAATAATTCTTGATGAGATTATGAGGGTGACATCCTCGCGGACCGAGTTGAATAACAGAGAATAAACTAGTAGTATTGTGAACCGGTGCAAGACAAAATTACTCAAAAACAGGGAAAATATACCAATAAGCGCCCAGAAGTGTATCCAAAAAGCGTACAAGTTTGGCTCATTTTTTCCCAAAAGCGCACAACAATATCACCGTTTTATTTGCATCGCTCTGTACATTTCTATTTGAGAGAGCAACGTCATTTAGTACTATTCCTTACGTTTGCACTAAAGTTCCCCTCAACCAGATAGGTTAGTAAACGTTCATACGCGGCTATGCCTCAGTTACATGGTCACTAATCGCTGATTTCTATGGAAATCAGGTACAATAACTCTTAAAAATGGAATAATATCAATGAAAGTAAATTTATGTTCGAAAATTCGACGTTTGCCAATGAGAAAGATTAGAAGGAAATGCCTAAAAACTTGAAAGCTCAGATTTGTAGCACAAACAAGAGCGCCTTTGGGTACTTGGTAAGGGTCAATTTGGACATAAAATTTTGGAATCATGATAAATAGTGTGATACCACTTTAACAATTAAATAACTTTTATATCTATGACTATTTCAATTTGGACATAAAATTTTGGAATCATGACAAATAGTGTGATACCACTTTAACAATTAAGTAACTTTTATATCTATGACTATTTCAATTTGGACATAAAATTTTGGAATCATGACAAATAGTGTGATACCACTTTAACAATTAAATAACTTTTATATCTATGACTACTTCATTTTGGAATCATGACAAATAGTGTGATACCACTTTAACAATTAAATAACTTTTATATCTATGACTATGTCAATTTGGACATAAAATTTTGGAATCATGACAAATAGTGTGATACCACTTTAACAATTAAATAACTTTTATATCTATGACTATGTCAATTTGGACATAAAATTTTGGAATCATGACAAATAGTGTGATACCAC
>CM022883.1:15734432-15744960 GCA_012654025.1 Pachypsylla venusta
AATTCTCTATTGAAATGCATTATGCAATTCTCTATTGAAATGCATTATGCAATTCTCTATTGAAATGCATTATGCAATTCTCTATTGAAATGCATTATGCAATTCTCTATTGAAATGCATTATGCAATTCTCTATTGTAATGCATTTTCCATTTTCACACCCTAACTTTTGCATTAGATCATTATTATTGTTGCATGTCGTGTTTCAAAGAGAGAAAAACATTTTATTTCTGCTTTGAGCGTCGAATTCCAAGGTCGCTAGAAAGCTCTGTTCTTGAAAATGTATTAAAATCATTACGTGAGGAAACATTTTGAAAAGGAGGTTAGCAGACAGTGGCGAGGAGGGGCGTTCAGACAGATTGAGGTACTGTAGGTGTAGGTAGCCAGCAACATGTATGTCTGTAGTGCACATTTTTGTGGGCATCACAGCATTGCTAACAGCCTCATATACTCATAATCTCTTCTTCTTTAACTTCACATTTTCCCTGTTATATTTGTGGTTGTCTTCCTTAATTCTACCATGCCACAACCTACTTTTCAGTGCCTATTCCCTTTAGCTGTATCCTTTCTTGGCAAGGTAACCGTCGCTTCATTCGCATAGTATCTATACGCAGATTACGCAGTCACTGCAATTTTCTGATGACTTTACACTTTTGGTTTGAAGCAGAATTTTTAAAGGATCCATGCCCTTCCTAACACCAAACCTTCTCTATTTACACGGTATTAGGACCGTCACCTAATGAAACTGGCTTGCTTCCCTCGGTGCCTACATTACTAATATTCTAAAATCTCTTTACACTGGCAATACCGCCACTGTTGGACGGTTAATATGAACGAACTGTGGACTCAAATATTGAACCACCATGAGGCTTCTGGTGGCCCAATAGACACTAAAAAACAAAACAAAAAAAAGCGAGGTTAATGCCTGAGCATTTTCTACCACCTAACCCTTAGAACTCTATTTTTATGTGGTCAAATACTCAAATTAATGAGGAAATTTTTTTGCCTCATCTGGCGATTGAACCCACGCCCTCCTGTTTACTAGGCGAGCGCTTAACTACTGAGCTACCGAGACAGGTTCAGTTAATTAAAACAAAATACTTAACAAAAACATAATTTAAATTTATTTACTTGACGTACTCAATTTAATGAGAAAAAAAATCGCTAATGAGCAAAATTGTATGAGAATAATAATTAATGATTGTAAATAAAATTTCATCAAAATCGGACAACGATTTGGAGATAATTGTCACGGAATGAACAGACTTTTAAACAAAAACTGTGCTGTTTTATACGAAACTTCACTTCGTTCGGGCAGTATTGGGGTTTTCCGTTAGGTACTTTAGACACAAGAACACAAATATAGATTCGGTACGTTACGTCCTGCTTCGTTCGGTCTATGATAGTGCTCGGTCAGGCACCATTCAGTCACGATGACTGTCAGAATCTGCGTCCCTGCTTATTTCGGCATATAATAGGACTCCGCTAGGTACCCTTTAGGCTTCTATAAAAACGACTTAGAATCTGCACATTACGTCACTGCTTCGTTCGGTCAATGATAGTGCTCGGTCAGGCACCATTCAGTCACGATGACTGTCAGAATCTGCGTCCCCGCTTATTTCGGTATATGATAGGACTCCGTTAGGTACCCTTTAGACCTCTTTAAAAACCGCATAGAATCTGCACTCTACGTTTCTGCTTACTAAACACTCATTAAGTTTTTCAATTATTAGTTTGCGAGTTTGTAGGTTTATTTAAGTTTGTTGAAATTAATTAGTAACTTGCCACTATCTAATTTGTTACCTAGGTCAGGTACCTTGCTTGTTGTCTAAAACTTTGATGTAAGATAGCAACTAATTACTCGTATACACGTCCATAATTATTGTGGAAGAGGAGGAATTTTCAAAAAAGAAAAGGTACCTTCATATCTAACCAACTTACAAATATCTGTAAGTGAACCTTTGGAATAGATAAAAAAAAAATTGCTATTTTATGTGAGTAATCCCAATTTAAAAGCCCATTAAATTATTGAGATCCAAAATAAAATATGACCAAGTCGTCAAATCATCTTACCATCAGAATTGGCCTTTAGTTCAAGTTAAATCTTTTTATACCCTTTCTCACTCTTAATCCCGCTCCTTGCAAGATCTTCATTTTCATAATGAAATTCCAAAGTTTCGTTTCGAAATGTCAACGTTTTCATGATTTCAACTTGGTAAGTTTTTAAGAATATCATTTAGCTATAGATACCTATAGGTATTTATTGAGCTTTTTATTGTAACGCTTTCAAATTTCCTATGGGACTTTTTATGGTGGCCCTTTTGTTATATTTCTAATTTGACGTTATTGTCATAATAAGAAGTAAAGTCAGGAGGGTGTGGAAATAAGTGGGAAGAGCTTCGTGTAAAAATACCTACTCACTTTGTGCGTTAGGCCGGAACTGCCTTAGGCCTGGCGCCGTGCGCCTAAATCAAAAATCATAATATATAAAGATATTATATGTTTGTAAAATAATAAACCCATGAAAATTTGACGAGAAAGTGGGGTCTAGCTTTAACACAACGATATTTCTTTTATTTGTCGCTTTGTCTTTTCGTACCACAATAACTATCGAACCCTTTATCTGATTTTGATGATAATTCATAAGAAAATTGATTATATTCATCGAATTAGCTGATTAGTTTTGGAGCCATATGGGGCCACCCGGTGCCAAAAGGCGGCCATTTTAGATGTTTGAGGTCTACGGTGCACAAAACAAAAGAAGTTATTTAATTTTCAGTATCTCTAAATTTATTTTCTTAAAAAAGCTAAGCAAGCGCAGTCCACAGCAAATTTCCTATTTTTCAGAACTTTTTGAAAAACTCATTTTACATGAGAGTTCCCCAAAGTTGACTTTTGAAAATTTTCGAAACGTGTTTTTATTCAGCGAGACAAGGTTGTCGAAAGATGTAGTTGGAACAGTGTTTTGTAAAAAGCAAATATTTTTAGACTTTATTTTATTTTTTATTTTCACATTTTTGTACATTAAAAATTTACGTATTTTTTTTATTTTTTTTTTTTCGGCAGTTTTTATTTTTCGATTTCGGGTTTTTGAAAAATGTAAAATATTTTTTTTCTATTTTGATGTAAACTGAACTTTGATCATTTTTTTCTCTAAGAAAACTACTAAAGGTATGATGTTTTGTTATTATGTCTGGATTTCGAATATTACATTGAAATTGTCAGATTTGGCTTCCTATGTTTTTAATCGACAGTAAAATATAATATGAGAAATGAGACCAGATGGATGATGTATATTGGACCAGGAGATCAAGAGGCGATTTTTCATTCTCAACAACCAGAACAAAACAAACCAGATTGTCTGAGAACAGACCAAATAAACCAACCAACTCTCCTTCCCCATTGGGGTGGCCTTGTCGAGTTTACATGGACTGTTTTCCCCCTTTTACACATACACACATAGTGTATGTGTAAATATATATATATATATATATATATTTATGTGTGTGTTATGATTTTTCTATCTTTGTTATGATTTTTTTATGTTATCATAACACATATATCTTTGTGTTATGATCAATTTCATAACACAAAGTTTTTTGGGTTGGTAAGAAAAATCGCCTAATGAGTGTCTGGTCATCTGATGTGTTAGTTCTTTAGCGTTATTCGGGGGTACATCACGTAGGGGCGAACTAAAATTCTACTTCGGACAATGACATAGGCCTAACGGAGAATGACATAGCATATTATAAATATTTTTATAGAAGAATCGTAAGATAATAAATAAATCTAATAATTAGACACTATCGATTTGGATTAATTAAAGTTGGCAAGCTTTCGATAGTACTCAGACTATCATCGTCAGGCCGATGTTGACTCTACGGTGTTCAGAGTAAAAGAATGGGTTGGTAAGAAAAATCGTCTAATGATTTTTATGATTTATGATTCTTATGATTCAGATTCTTATCATTAGAACACACAGTGTCTAATGATAGTGTGTTCTACTCTGAACACCGTAGAGTCAACATCGGCCTGACGATCATAGTCTGAGTACTATTGAAAGCTTGCCAACTTTAATTAATCCGAATCGATAGTGTCTAATTATTTGATTTATAGCATATTATTTCCTTGAATGTAAACTAGTGCCTTCTGTGAATTGACGATCTCACTCACTTAAATGGCCACCTTTTGGCTCCTGGTGACCGAATATGATTAAAACTACATTACAATACGTTGTATTGTCTTCCCTAAAGCGACACCGTTTTGGAGCACTTAAAAATTTTTAATTTTCGGATTTTTCCCTTTACCTACTTGGATGTCAATTGCTAACTTCATGCAAAATTTCAGCGCTCTAAGTATACGGGAAGTGCCTGAAACTTTTGATGATGAGTGAATCTGTTAGTCAGTAAGTGCGTATCCAAAAGTGCAAACTCTGAAATTACCTATCTCCTGCTATACTTGTACTATACTACGGAATGTATGTTCAAAATTTCTATTACTATGTTCTGCTATGGGGCACATCGAACCCTCTCAATCGTATAAGCTCAAAAGAATACAAAGAACTTTCGTTAAAAGGCTTCACACCCGTTTATTAAACAACAAAGTGTGCTATTCATACGATCGTGTGTGTTCTCATTACCAAATAGAAAAACTTTTCCAAAGAAGAAATTTCGCCTTGAACCCATAGGTACTTATTAAAATATCTGCACAACCTCTGCTATTGTGAATCAATATTACAAGAATTTAATCTAATTTTAAGATCTAGATTTAGCGAAAATTCAAAATATTTTTAAAATTCCTGACTGTGGAATCAACCCTTGGCACTTAATATTAGGAAGTGGCAACATCCCCCCAATTGTTTCTTGCTGGGTTGGGAGCCTTGGATTGATTGCTTAATCTTTTTTTACTTTCCTTATCCTATAATGAAAAGGAAAGTATTGTAATTGGCTAAAATTTTTGATGTCGAATTTTCGTGTTTGTGTCTGTCTGTGAATAAAACATCTCAAGAACGGAAAGTGCCAGAGACTTGAAATTTGGTATGTATTTCAGTTTTATGCCATGAACGGCAAAATAAGCTTTTAATGGAAATCGAATATACCGTATAGCTAGAACTTTAAACTTGGTGTCTATTTATAATATCAATTTCATACAAGAAATTGAAAAATACAACTTAGGTTGAAATGTAATTTATTATTGCCCGCTAATTAGAGGTTGAAAGCCGCTCTTTGGCGGCTCTGCCTAAAACTTGTGGGCGGTTCTGTCTTTAATTCTCTCGTATGTACCCATGTAGTTGTGAATCTACGATATTTCAATGACCTATCCCCTCTAGAAGCGGATATCTGACGTTGTGAAAAACCCGCTGAATTGCTTCGTGTAAAGATACACTGGTGCTTTCCGGAACTTGGGAAACAAATCACTTGAGATGGCCTAGTTACGCTTAGCTTTGTGGATAAAAACAAGATAAAATTTATAATCCTCCCCTCTACCGGTCCAAAAAGCGGTGCAACTTTTTGCATCACTGTTTTAACTTTAATACTAACCAGATATTATATGCAGATGTCGAAACATATTGGATCTCCAAAGTTTTTGACGAAGTAGAAGCAAAGGGGGGGGGGGGGGGGAAAAAANAGTGAATGGACCATGTTGTAATATACGGGTGACCGAATTTTCTGAAAATTTCTTCTCCGGAACAGTCTTTGTCTTTCTAAAGCACTTTTTCAATCCCATTTTTTCTCTATTTTCGTTCATCGCTTGAAAGATTGCTCTTTTGATTATTATTGAAGAACAATCCTCAAGTGGAGTGATCTTGCTTCCTCTTCGTTGAAGTCAAAGAGAAAAGGAAGCTTTCTATTCAGATGTTGAATGTGTTAACATAGTTGTTAACTAAGTAAACTTTTTAACTTACTTATCCGTGGCTGGGACCTTAATGACCATATACGCCTTCAACAATATGTCTCCACTGATGACGATCTTGTGCCATTTCCTCCGAGGCCTCTGGCTCTCTTATTGTAACTTTGTTGTTTTACATTTGACCTATTTAACAACCAAGTTAATTCAGCTATAGCCTTCGCCTACGTTAGGTATCACCAAAGAGGACCTTGCAAAATGGTGAGTAGATTTAAAAATTCAGGTAGTTGTGAATCTACAATAGGCATAGGAGCTCCAGATATTGTTTTCGGTAGGAGGCCCTTTATCTGGAAAAATAAGACATACAGGGTGTCTCAAAAAGACGAATGGAACACACAAATAGGATATACAGGGAGTCTCAAAAAACGAATGGAGCTCACAAATAAGATATACAAGTTGTCTCAAAATAACAAATGGACCTCACAAATAAGATATACAGGATATCTAAAAAAAAAGAAAACTTTTTCAAGTGATTTTCCAAATTCGGGTAATTTCAGTAGAGACTTCAAGGGGAATCGACTTAGAACCACCCCTTTTATCCCTGAAGTAATTCGAAAGTGTTTTATATATAAAATAAATGCCTCTTTTATAATACATTTTGGTTCATTATTTTCAAACATGAACCTTTAGAATCTTTACTAAAAAACACCCCTCCTCATTCAAAAAGTAAAAAAAAATATTGAAGTATTTTGAGGTCGGTACTCAAAACAGGACCAGAATTATTCCAAGTTGAAGTTCAGCTTTTGAATAACTTTGCCATTACTCTTCAAGTGTTTCGGAAATTTTAAAATGCTGAAACCTTCCTTCCTGGAAATAAAACAACACGCGTTGCACCCGTTGCAATGTCTTTTGAACTCTGAAATGGTATTCTAGATAGGAGCATCAATTGGACGCCTTTAATTAAATTTGGAGTTTTCTTTTTAGCCCAACTTTAATCTTAAACAAGAGGTGAGTTGTGGTAGCAAAAGTGTTTTGAAATATCAACTTCAAAAGGAATATATTTGCCCTTTACCCTGTTTTAAGTACAGGTCTCCAATAGTTTCAAATATTTTTATTTTCAAAAATATAATACAAAGTGTTAGTCCTATTTAAGATTTCAAAGTTAACCCCCTGGTTAAAACCGATAGGAAAAGAAGGTAAAAAAAGCATTAGCTACTAAAAAGTAGTAGCTACATCGCCAATTTCAAGTACCTATTTCAAGAAGTAGAACCAGATACGTTGGCACAAAACAGATGATTAGAGAACCACTACAATATAATAATTGTTCATTTTTATAATGTACAATATACAAAGTTTGTACATCTCTAACACATTATACCTTAAACTAGTAAAAGAACAATAATAAGATTCTTTAAAAAAAGAGATTAAAGAATCATTTTAAGGTTCCCAACCCAGCAAGAAACAATTGGAAGGTTGTTAAAGTGCCAAGGGTTGAATCCACAGTCAGGAATTTTAAAAATATTTTGATTTCTCGCTAGATCTAGATCTTAAATTAATTCTTGTAAGATTGTTTCACAATATCAGAGGTTGTGCAGATATTTTAATTAATAAGTACGTACCTATGCGTTCAATGCGAAATTTCTTCTTTGGAAAAGAACATACATAGTAGTATGAATAGCATACTTGTTGTTTAATAAACGGGTGTGAAACCTTTTAACGAAAGTTCTTTGTATTCATTTGAGCTTATACGATTTAGGGGGTATGATATGGCCCACAGAAGCATATACTAATTCTCTGCTTTAGAAATTATTTTACATAAAAAAAAGAAATGAATATGTTTTCGTATATTTCTCACATAAATTGATAATCAGACCGAAGTGGGAGAAACATTTACTGACGGTTATAAGATATGTTTATTATGTAACTAGGAGGTGTAACATACTCACTTGGCTGAAAATGTGCAATGTCAGTCTAGCATTTTCATAAATATTGTTAAGGTCGTATTAAACTATTTGTACAATTTTTGTATTTTTTTTTTTTTTTTTTTTTTTTTTTTTTTTTTTTTTTTTTTTTTTNACTTCAAACAGTAGCAAGCAGTGTATTTGACCAAATTCGCTATTTGATTGTATATTTGAGTCCCGTAGGGTTTAAGTTTAAACGCATGACAAACACGTTTGTCATTGTTTGATTTCATTGATCTCATACCTTCAAGAAATATTTCTGAGGCCTCTGTGGACGCCCAAGCTTAATTATCGCACAAGTGAAGGAAAACTAAATTGACTTTCTGTATTTTTTTTTTATTGTAAAATAAACCTTGTTCTTGGGCCAGCTTGTCGAGGGGAGTGCGGGGCGTTGTTATGACGTTCTATATGTGGAATGTTTTATTTGAATTCATAAAATCATTATGTCTGATTGTATTTATAAAATCAAAATGAAAAAAATATTTATGCCATAATTTATTTAGTGGAAAATTACTGTATAAATATTCACACTTGATCTTGCCAAGGGGGCTGTCGCCACCCCCGCCCCCCTTTAAATCTGATCCTGCAAATATATACCAAACACACAAATTCAACACATTTTGTTATAAAATGAAGAGAGGTACCACACTCACACCGAGATTCAGAGATCAGACTAAAATTCTTAAATCGGATGGATTGTGCTAAAATGAAATCAAAAACAATTGGTCTGATGTTTTCCAGAACCATTATATTTGTCTGTTCATTTTTCTTCTCCAATATCTTCATTATCATTTATGTTAAATAGTTTTGCTCCATCATTTATTTGTTCAGTTGTTATTGTTGTACTTTGGTTGTCTTCTCCCCCTCCCCCCACATCTACTCCTGCCATCCTCTACAGCTTCACCGCAGTCTTGGACATCTTGATTATCATTGTTCCTGACGTCTTCTTCCTCTGAAAAAATACAATGAATATAAATTTATGAATAACTTTTATTCTTGAAATAAAAAGAAAAAAAAAAAAAAAACAGAGTGGTTCAAGATTGTATGCGACTGAGTAGATATTCTATCTCTTTTTGAGGCATCACTCTGGAACAGAGGTTCCCAAACTTGGGGGCGCTTTTCCCTTGGGGGGGGGCGTGAAGCAAGCCAAAGAGGGCGCGAGACCAGTTGATTTTAATATTGGTAATTTTAATATTGAACATGATTTTTATAAAGTTTTAATGGGATAGCATTTAGCAACACATTAGCGTTCTGAATGAAATGGCATTCAGCAACACATTAACGTTTAGAATGAGATAGCATTCGGCAACACATTAGCGTTTTGAATGAGATAGCATTCAGCAACACATTAGCGTTTTGAATGAGATAGAATTCAGCAACACATTAGCGTTTTGAATGAGATAGCATTCAGCAACATATTAACGGTTCAGAATGAGATAGCATTCGGCAACGCATTAGCGCACGGGTCGGCAATAGGCGGACCGCGGTCCGGATCCGGACCGCGAAGCTGAAATGTCCGGACCGCGGACATATTTCTATTTGTTTGAAAAAAAAAACCTTTAAAAACCAATATTTTTCTTCTCCTTCTAGATTTTTTTTTTTTTTTTATATAGACCGGGAGAGAGTGTGTGTGTGAGAGAGAATTAGAATTAAAATATACTTACCTTGTTTATACTGAAACTGAGTAACTCAGAAGGAGGGGGGAGGGAGAGAGAGATAGCGGAGATAATGAAGAAACAAAGATACTTAAAACAACCACTGCTGCATATAATCAATCTGTCCTTAGAAAAATGTGAATTTCCAACTTTTCTAAAAATAGCGAAAGTTACCCCAATTCCTAAGATTGTGGGTACCAGTGAGGTATCCGAATTCAGACCAATATCCCAACTGACCTGTTTTGCAAAAATTTACGAGGCTTGCATTTATAACAAGCTTGCGCCCTTTATTAAATCCAAACTTGTGGAAAACCAACATGGTGCCTTGGCGGGTAGATCCACCGTCACAAACTTAATGGACTCACACCAATTATGCGCCCAATACCTCGAGGAAGGGGCACATCAGGTTGACGTCTTGTACACGGACATAAGAAAAGCTTATGATCGAGTTCACCATGACATCCTGCTGGGAGAATTGTGGCACATAGGTCTGTCTCCCAGTTTGGTAAACCTTTTTGCATCATACTTGCAGGGGCGACTTCAATATGTGGTATATGAGAAACACGTATCTGACTCTTATGAGGCTGTCTCAGGGGTCCCCCAGGGGTCAATGTTGAGCAATTTGAACTTCTCAGTGCTCATAAATGGCATAGGAAGGAATATAAAATACTCCCAGTACAAATTATTTGTGGATGATTTTAAATTAATAAAATCAATTAGAACAGAGGAAGATTGTCGTCTGTTACAGGAGGACATTGACTCTAGCATGGAATGGTTACGGACGCACCTGCTAGAGTTTAACCCGGACAAATGTGAGATCCTAAGCTTTACCAACAAGAAAACGCGTTTGTCCTTCCCCTATGTCATTGGTTCTGAGTTGATCCATAGATCCCAGAACAAAAAAGATCTTGGAGTTATTTTCCAAGAGGATCTTAAGTTTGATTTCCATATTGACAACATGGTCAATAAGGCATATCAAACACTCAATTTTGTGATGCGACAAGCTAAAGACTTTCAGGAAGTTGACACTATTGTCCTCCTGTATAATGCCTTTGTAAGGTCTAAG
>CM022883.1:15755756-15773906 GCA_012654025.1 Pachypsylla venusta
TTTTCCAGTATTACTAACTAACGTGCCTGATGAGGAAGCTATAGTGAGCTGACCTAGCTGACAGAATTATTTTTTCCAGTATTACTAACTAACGTGCCTGATGAGGAAGCTATAGTGAGCTGACCTAGCTGACAGAATTATTTTTTCCAGTATTACTAACTAACGTGCCTGATGGGGAAGCTATAGTGAGCTGACCTAGCTGACAGAATTATTTTTTCCAGTATTACTAACTAACGTGCCTGATGGGGAAGCTATAGTGAGCTGACCTAGCTGACAGAATTATTTTTTCCAGTATTACTAACTAACCTTGTTAACCCAAGACTTGTCTTCAAAAAAGATGCTTGCAAAACCATAATAGCACAAGAGACTCAAATCAGCAGTCGAATAAAAAATTCACATCCTTCTTCCATGGCACGTAATTTCTTAATCATGTGATGTCTGTGTATACCAGAGGTTCCCAAACTAGGGAGCGTGAAGGCAATCCAAGGGGGGCGCGAGGCAAGTTGAATTATTATCATTTAGTTGAATATATGTACATCATTTTTTTCACAAAGGTAATTTTATTGAACATGATATTTAGAAAATTTGAATCAGATAGCATTCAGCAACACATTAGTGTTTTGATTGAAATATCATTCAGCAACACATTAGAGTTTTGAATGAGATAGCATTGAGAAACACATTAGCGTTTTGAATGAGATAGCATTCAGCATTAGCGTTTCGATTGAGATAGCGTTCAGCAACACATTAGCGTTTTGAATGAGATAGCATTCAGCAACACATTAGTGTTTTGAATGAGATAGCTTTCAGCAACACATTAGCGTTTTGAATGAGATAGCAGTCAGCAACACATTAGCGTTTTGAATGAGATAGCATTCAGCAACACATTAGCGTTTTGAATGAGATAGCAGTCAGCAACATTAGCGTTTTGAAGGAGATAGCATCGTTTTGAAGGAGGGCGTGAGAAGCTTTCATTTCAAGAAAAGACGGCGCGGCGGTACCCAAAATTTTGGGAACCCCTGGTGTATACTTTGTTGAAATGCTTCTTAAAACTTTTATTTACCCAGCGCTCAATGTCGGTTTTGTCTACAGGCAGAATCAAGGAGCAGACTGTAAGAAGGGTGATCATCATCATCATCATCATAGGTTAACAGCCATGGGGCTGGTTTGCAATAACTCGTAATGAGTTGTTGATACTTGAGAATCCTTACGGATAATGCTGTAGCTTCATAAATAATTACTCAGACATCACTTTTGAAGTAAAATGTAAAGTTATTTTTGGATTGAAATGTACTGAAGTCTGACAAATATGCCTATAATTTAATGCCTACTATTAAGGTTTGGCCAGTTGCCTACTATTAAGGTTTGGCAAACCACCCAACCTAAGAACGACCAAGTTCAGTCTCTAAATTCTAGGTGTTCGGTACAATTAGGGGTTGTGTAGTCCCGCATACTTTTCAAAATAAAACTTTCGGTCCCTCAAATTGTTCTGAGCTTATCGCAGAATAAAACGGTGGCCGAGGAGGGTCTTTCAGATTACACATTAGTAGGTGGAATATGCCATAGCACGTTGAATACACCAGTTCCCGTTAGAGCACTGAAGTTAAGCAACGTCTACCGAGGCTGTACCATGTGGGTGTCCACGTGGGTTCGCGCCCTCGTGATGCTGGCTATTTTTTCGGGCCAACCCAGGCTGGGTGAGGTCAATGTGGGTAGCTAGTTTGCAAGTTTCCAGCGAATGGAGGGTGAAAGAGATGTTAAGCCAAATTAAAAAAAAGTACGTGGAATAGAAAGCAAACCCTATTTTATGAACCTTTGAAATAAAACATGGTGCAAGATTGTGGGATCTCGTAATATGAAATCCAACATTTGCAGTTTGCAGGGTTGTCAAATTATGCGGAATTCGGCGAGACTGTAGGTTTGCGACCTCTACATACCACATCATTTATGGCCTACTTGGTACAAAATTAACCAAATGGCCAAGTCCCAACAATGAAATTGAGCAAAGCATTGACTTGTCAAATGCTAATACAACGTGGATATGAGTCTATTTGGAGTCACCCTCTATCCCGACACTGTTCAACATTTATTTCTTATAAAGGTCCATTAAATAAATACAGGGTGTCCCAAAATTCCGATACCACCTGAATATCTTTTGAACGGCTTTATGTGGAGTTTTGAAATTTTGCATGGTATTATATCCAAAATGAAACCACCTGTTGGTGTAACCAATTTTTCAGGGGCGTATCCCATGAGGTCCCAGGGGGTCCAACTTTTTTTTAAAAAAATACGAACCCCCATCTTGTGATACATTTTTAGAAAGACAATACAATTAGAAGTACTTTGCAAAATTTACACGTCTAGCATATATGGTTTCAAAATGGCGGCCATTTGAATTTTCCAAGCTATGACTTCCAAGAGTGTCTAAAACTAGGCGAATTATTTGCAATTGGATATTGAATGATTGCATAGGACACCAATGTCGAGGAACCTGTTTTTTAGACGCTTCCCCTACTTATAGGAATAATTCGCTAGTTTTAGACACTCTTGGAAGTCATGTCTTGGAAATTTCAAATGGCCGCCATTTTGAAACCAAACACGCTAGACGTGTAAATTTTTTTGCAAAGTACTTCTAATTGTATTGTCTTTCTGAAAATGTTTCAGAAGATGGGGGTTTGTATTTAAGGAACAAAAGTTAGACCCCCTGGGGCCTCATGGGACCCGCCCCTGAAAAATTGGTCACACCATCATGTGGTTTCGTACTTTTGTGACGCGCAGTATTTATTTGCGTGTCCCAATGTGTTCCATGATATCACTGCATGTGTTCATATATTACTCATGCATGTGTTCCTTTCCTATATCATTAGAGGAAAATCATAAGAATTTTAAATAAGAAAAATCCTGTGGTATTTTGCTTTAAGGTATGAATTCCAAAATAATATCTTTATGAGAGGAAATGTATTTCTGGGAAGGAAGGTATTTCGTGAGCTTGTTTAAATTAAGGCAATAAAATTTTTGGGTAGGTAGACATTTCGGAGTTCATATTTTAGGTTTGTGTTCTTTTGAGGCAACTGTAGGAAGCACTTCTTACAGGCAACCCACATAACACTCGTCCTTGATTTTAAGGAAAGAGCACGCTGATGCGGCCTCAAATGTTGATCAACATACTGTACTCAATCTTTCCTATATTGAACGAAGGATAATTTGGCTTTTTCATCAAAACGTGAAAATTTATTGCCAAAATATAAATAATCTGTAAGAATTTATCTCTTGTATCCTCAATAAAGAATGAATGTCTGAGTGATCACCACACAGATCCATTTCACTGTGGACCACTTAGGTGAATTGTTATAAAGTCCGAATTTAACGACATCAAGCACAAAAATGGAGAAACACAACCAAGTCATCAAAAGAAGATCTGATTACAGAATGACGCAGACTCAATATGACCCCAGGAACATGGTTTGTGCCTGGTCATATTGGGTTTTAAAACTACTTCCATGAATGTACCTATGTCATATGATAAATAAAGAAATAATCATAATAATAGAATTCTGGAACCATTTTTTTTTACCAACGAAAAATCAAATTTGATAGCAAATTTCGGGCCCGCGACGAGTAATGCAGTCGCAAGTTTTATGTTCAGCACTTGCCGTCATACGAGTAATTTGAGCGGCTCATATGAGACTGAGTGCGATTAACAGAACATGGATGAGTTAGAGAATGAGGGTGAGAATTACTCAGTGAGAGTGAGAATTATTGAGTCTATGGGTGTGATTGAGTGAGAAAGTAAGAATGAGGGTGATTATGAGAATGAAGGTGAGTGAGAAAATGGAAATATTTCAGTGAGAATGAGAATCATACCCATACCCATATAGGTGTGATTGAGTGAGAAAATGAGAGTGATTATCGGAATGAGGGTGAGAATTAGTCAGTGACAATGAGAATCATTAAGTATATGGGTGTGATTGAGTGAGAAAGTGAGAATGATAATGATTATGAGAATGAGGGTAAGTCAGTGAGAGAACGAGAATTTGTCAGTCAGAATGAGAGTGATTATGAGAATCAGGGTGAGTCAATGAGAGAACGAGAATTTGTCAGTCAGAATGAGAGTGATTATGAGAATCAGGGTGAGTTAATGGGAGAATGAGAATATTTCAGTGCGAATGAGAGTGATAAAGAAAATGAGGATGAGTGAGAAAATGATAATTTGTTAGTGAGAATGAGATCTCTCGTCCACTCGGAGTGAAAAGTTGCAAAATCAAATTTGTCCGAATTTGCGCGAAAGTTCCAAACACATGGCTCGGTAGGGGATCGTTTCCACTCGGCTCAGCATCTTACGATGGCTTTCGTCCAAACAGAGACGAAGCCTGCCTGATCCCATCCGTTCTGCCCGGATTTTGTTGGGAACGGGAGGAAAAAGTGACAGTGAAAATGAGAATTATGAAAATTGTGGGAGAAAAAAAAGCCGGAGGTAAAATGAGAATTGTGAAAAAACAGTGAAAATGAATACGTTAATTTTGTCATCTCGAGTAATTCGAATCCGGACGAATACTGACGCGATGGACGAATCGATAAGCATTGGAAGGATTATGTACGAACGGCATTCGCCGGAATTCTTTGCTTCACAGTTAACAGCTTTTTTTCGTCCAGAGGTCGAAGGGCCTGATAGTGATTAAGATAATGAGCTGGTGTGAGAATATGGGATTGAGTGAGAGTACCAGAGTATAAGTGAGTTATAGATTGAATGAGCGAGTGAGAATATGGAATTGAGTGAGAGTATCAGAGTAAGTGAGTTATAGCTTGAGTGAGCGAGTGAGAATATGAAATTGAGTGAGAGTATCAGAGTAAGTGAGTTATAGCTTGAGTGAGCGAGTGAGAATATGAAATTGAGTGAGAGTATCAGAGTAAGTGAGTTATAGCTTGAGTGAGCGAGTGAGAATATGAAATTGAGTGAGAGTATCAGAGTAAGTGAGTTATAGCTTGAGTGAGCGAGTGAGAATATGAAATTGAGTGAGAGTATCAGAGTAAGTGAGTTATAGCTTGAGTGAGCGAGTGAGAATATGAAATTGAGTGAGAGTATCAGAGTAAGTGAGTTATAGCTTGAGTGAGCGAGTGAGAATATGAAATTGAGTGAGAGTATCAGAGTAAGTGAGTTATAGCTTGAGTGAGCGAGTGAGAATATGAAATTGAGTGAGAGTATCAGAGTAAGTGAGTTATAGCTTGAGTGAGCGAGTGAGAATATGAAATTGAGTGAGAGTATCAGAGTAAGTGAGTTATAGCTTGAGTGAGCGAGTGAGAATATGAAATTGAGTGAGAGTATCAGAGTAAGTGAGTTATAGCTTGAGTGAGCGAGTGAGAATATGAAATTGAGTGAGAGTATCAGAGTAAGTGAGTTATAGCTTGAGTGAGCGAGTGAGAATATGAAATTGAGTGAGAGTATCAGAGTAAGTGAGTTATAGCTTGAGTGAGCGAGTGAGAATATAAAATTGAGTGAGAGAATCAGAGTAAGTGAGTTATAGCTTGAGTGAGCTAGTGAGAATATGAAATTGAGTGAGAGTATCAGAGTAAGTATGTTATAGCTTGAGTGAGCGAGTGAGAATATGAAATTGAGTGAGAGTATCAGAGTAAGTGAGTTATAGATTGAGTGAGCGAGTGAGAATATGTATGAGATTGAGTGAGAGTGTCAGAGTGAGTTTTAGTTTCAAGAATTATTCATACTATTCATTTTTGCTAAATTTATTTATTACCGAAAACAAAATGATTTTCTTTTGTTTTTCTTCAGGTCCCCCTTTGTCTTTGTTTATCTGTTTCCTTTCTTTGTCTTGATATTTCTTTATAATTAACCTTTTATTAAGTTTCCCTATTCTTGCACCACGTTACTCTCATCATTTTACTTCCTCGTTACTAAATTAATGTACGGTAGGTTTGTATTCTCATGAAGAGTTCAAATATTGTTTTCAGAACAAAAATCGGTGTCTAATATCATTGTTTTCTTGTAACTGACACAACTCTATTATGTAATTACCAATTTGAATAATATTTTTTAGCCTTGTCAGAGTGAGCCTAACACTGAGGCCAAAATGTTCATGTTTGGCCTAAATTTGTATTAGTACTTTCGTGGGCACATGAGTGGAACTCATTCATATCGTAAGTTCCATTTCATAGTTCCAAATAAAACTAAAACTTGTTTTACTTCCGGGAAAATTAGGGGTTCTCTCCTTTTTTCCCTCCTTTTTGGCAAAACTAAATATCTGCATCCATGCAAATAATAACTTCACAAAAACATGAACATTTTTTTTTTTTTTTTAAATGCGCGTACGCAACCCCCGAGATAGCAAAATACTCTCATATTTTTGTTTTCAAAAATGAAGCGGGTAGTTTTATTTAAGACCCCTGGGGCCTCTATAAGTGCCCAAAATTTAAAAACCACTAAAAAAAAAATCCTCTCAAACAAAACCAAAAATAATACCTACGTGTCTCAGCGTTTTCGTAATTTGTAACTGAGCTTTTTTTTTTTTTTTTTTTTTTTTTTTTTTTTTTTTTTTTTTTTTTTTTTTTTTTTTTTNACTTGCAAACCAGCTACCCACATTGACCTCACCCAGCCTGGGTTGAGCCGGAAAAATGAGCCAACGATACGTGGCGTTCTTAAGCGGTCACCCATCCAAGTACTGACCACGCCCGATGTTGCTTAACTTCAGTGATCTGACGGGAACTGGTGTATTCAACGTGGTATGATCGTTGGCGAAGTAACTGAGCTTAAGATACTGATTTTTAAAACACCCTGTATAAGAGGCACTGCGTGTAAAATGCTATCTATTTGATGGGGCCTTTGGGCAAAATTTGAAAAGAAGAGGGTCTGATGAGTCCAAAATTTGATTACGTAGAACATTAAAAACAAATTTCATTACCATGAACGGTTGCTATCACACCCCAAAAGCTCGTTCTTTAAATGAAAACATCTCCATCCCGCAACAAACCCCTCCACCGTCCTGGAATCTAATATTCCGACAAGGTTTTCAATTTACAGTTTCAGATAAATTGGGTCGGAGCAGGAACATAAACTAATCTTACAACACAAAGAATGTGCTGGATGGATATTTTTGAAAATTATCATTTTAACATTTTCAGCAAAACTTATCCTTATCCTTTCTGAGAACAAGATAATGAAAGTCTTTCATCCAAAAAACTTCCGCGTGAGCACAAGTTTTGGGCCAAGTTTCCAAACAAAGGTTTGGACTTCTTCTTTAACTTCTCATTTTTCCAAGAAAGTGAGGAAACTCTCTGAATTTAACCCATGATGCGGTGTGGCAGTGAAACTCTAGCGCTAATAATATCAAACGGTTTGGGAGCAGTTCAGGGCTGGGGAGGAGCAATGTGCAAATTTTTGTTTTAAACTCGCTTTTTTATTGGCCGTCATAGGTCAATGTACATAGGCAATAGAGGTATGCCGTAAAAATGTTTCCTAACCTCTCTAATTGGGTTAAAATTGGATAACAAAAATTAATGCCGCATTACTCCTGCCCGGTACCAAGTCCTTCAGGGTTTGTTATCAGCAAATTATCCTATTGATTTATCGATAGCTGCGAAATTGATTTTTCCGTTTTAAATAGTTACCCACTTATTTTTTTCTTTTTAAATTAAATCTTCAAATATAATTATATCTTTAAATTAAATTCATTTAAACCTTGAACATAGATGAAATTTTCACATAAAGTTTTTTTTTTTTATGTCCCCCTTGAAAAACATTGCATAGAATGTACAGTTCTTTATTCTACAGCTAAAGCACCCTGTAGCGGCTACTCACATGTAACTGCATGAGTTTCCCCACCATCTGTTCTATTCGTTATGACTCTATCATGCCACGTACTTTTGTTCGGTGCCTACTTTCTTTAGCTATACTGTTTCCTGGCATGGTAATCATCGCTTGCTTCTCACAGTATCCCTGCGTAGTAACTCCTGATGACTTTCAATCTTTGCTTGGAAGCAGACTTTTTCAAAGGTTGGATACCCTTCATATCACCGAACCCTCTGTATTTACACAGGCTTAGTACCGTCATCTAAGGAAACTCCCATTGCTGGCTGAATTGAAAGGTTTGAACCATAGTTGGTGAAAGAATAAAATTTTGGTGAGGCATTGATTGTAAAAACGAATTCTGCAAGGCCTATCTATACATTTTAGAAAGTACAGGGAGGCCCAAAACAAACGCCCGTTTTTTTAAAAAAACTTTGATTATTGTGAGCGTAGAACATCGTGTGTGCACAGAACAGGAGTATATTCGAAGTGAATGTTCACTGGGAAAGTGATTTCTCGCTTCGGAGATATTCCACGGTCCCGCCGCTCTCCCGATCTCTCAGCTTGTGATTTTTTCCTATGGGGGTACCTTAAGGCAAAAGTTTAGAAAGTTTAGGACCCCGAACAATTGCCGAATTGGAGACAGCAATAAAAAATGAAATCTCTCTAGTGCCACGTAACATGTTGGGTCGGGTAATGCAGAACTTTCGAGAGCGTCTTCAAAAATGTAAAGCCAACGAAGGACGTCATTTTCCGTTCATAGCAATCTTCCTTTCTTATTTTGATTGTGTATTAATATTTTTCCAAGTACACACTATGATTTGAATCCGAGTTTAACCCTCTAACGTCTTAACTATTCATTTTATACAGTAATCAAATTCGGGCGTTTGTAATTTTGGGATTTGTTTGTGAGAGCGATACTCAAAACAGGGCCGGACTTATTCTAAGTTAATGTTGAGCTTTTTAATCAAGAGTTTTGTTTCCTTAAAAAAATGATATTTTTTATATACATACTAGATGTTTCGCCCGTGCTTCGCTACGGCCTATAGCTTGGCGCCTTAGAGGCATGGCCGATCTACGCTGTTGTATTTATATACATGTATCATGCTATCTCTCTCGCTCCAATGTATTTCCCATGGGGATTGTTTATTTTTCGCGACTATTACCCCTCAAAATTAAAATTTTGCCAGATTCTTTCTTAGTGCACACTTACATGGAGTGTGGACTATTTCAAGTCTGTAGCATTAATAGTTTCGGCTCTACGTTGATCAGTCACTCAGGACATTGCTTTTTATAATGTGTAAAGATTTGAATTTGTACGCCAAATATTGTTTAAATAATGCGCTTAATTTTTTTCTCCCTATAAATTTTCTACCCATGTACCTCTACTCACTTCGATAGAAAAATGTCATGCGCATACGGAGCCTTGCCCGAGACTACAACTACTATGAGCGAATTTGACTATAGTCTTCGAATGATCTCTTTATCGCTTAAAGTCGCTCGTAGCAGCGTGTGATTGCTCTTAGCCTCTTCTAGAGGACGATCACTCCTACATAAGACAACAAAGGCTGTGTTTATCATCACATCCCCCTTCCCTCAGCCTACTTCTATCTTCAACTTATTCAATTTCGATTGCCTCCACAGCTTTGGTCTCGTGGTATATTTCCAAAGCAGGTCTCATTTATTTTCATTTGGTGGTTGGTTGGCAGAGCGGAAACTTTCATCACTTTTAAACTTCAAAACTTTCAAATTTCTTTTGAAAATAAAATTATTATCGGATATATATATAGAGCGTAGCTATCTAATAATACACCCTGTATATCTTTTAGCCCTAGGTTTGTCAACCTCTATTTCAATTCGTGCATTGCCAAGGGGGGAGGGGGGGGCAAATAGTACCCGCGATTTAGCAAAAAGGCTGCAGTAATAAAATTATGATACTTATTTTAATGATAGTTGTCATAAACAATATTTTTCAATAGATCTTTAATAGTTGTCACAAACAATATTTTCCATCATAGTATATAAAAATATGAATGTTCTAAGCCTTCTAAGGGATGATATAGAAGCCAANGTGGAAAATATTGTTCGTGACAACTATTAAAGGTCTCATTAAAATAAGTATCATAATTTCATTACTACAAGCTTTTTGCCAAAACGCGGGTACTTCCCCCCCCCCCTCCTCCTTGGCAATCCTAAGGTTAATATATATTTTCTGTGTCAACTGATAGGCGGTATCAATCAATCAATAGTGGCATCATCGTTTCTATCTAAAAGAATTTGTTGTTTGTTGCTGCAGTTTTTAATCATCATCATACAGATCATACACCTTTAGTAGTATAGATCAATGTATTTCTTATGGGGATTGTTTACTTTTCGCGATTTCTTCCCCTTAAAATTAAAATTTTGCAAAATCCTTTCTGAGTCCACACTTACATGGTGCAACGAAGGTCCTTGCCAAATTTCAAGTCTGTAGCATTAATAGTTTCGGCTCTACGTTGATCAGTCTCTCAGGACATTGCCTTTTGTGTATAAAGATATTTAGCGTCCATGTCCATCAGTTTGTAGCGGCACTCCTAAGCTTTTGGTAAATCTTAGATCTGATTGATATAGAATGCTAAGATCTCATTTTTCATCCACCCATCCTGTTGACGTGCTCATCCAGAAACTATTCTGGATGAGCGTTCTATGTACTAACATAGAACGCTAATGGGCTTTCTCCTCCTTGAGACTTAAGCCGGAGGTCTGATGGGGTTTCCTCTTCTTCGGGATAAAGCAACTGTGTGAACAAGCGGTTTGTACCTCTGCTCTTTGTCTCTCAGATCTTTAGTTCTATTTTTTGCTTCAATTTCATTTATCTTTTAATTTTTCCTCCTTTTTTTCAAAAGCTTTGTTCGGTACATCTAATTTTAAATTCAGAACACATCAAAACATTTCTTTCTATTTTTGAAAACATTTTAAATAAAGTCTTGGAAAGAAGAAGGAGATCGTAACGAGACCCAAAATAATTTTAAACCCCACAAATTTCATACCGTCAAAAACGTAAAAATAAAAGCACCAATGTTATTGTTAGAACTTTGGTCAATCTTTAAAACGCAATAACTTCCCAGAAAGGATAAAAAAAAAAAAAAAATACAAGATGGTTCCATTCATTCATTATTGGTATCATCGTGCCTAATGTATCAGACAGCTGCTCAGATGAGCGGGTAATCTACTGCCAAAGTTTTTAATTGTCATCATACATCCGTTCGTTTTTGGAGGCTGATTTTTGAAATGGGTCCCCAGGACCATTTTTTTTTTTTTTTTAACACTTTATTGAATGAACAATATAAACAGAAAAGATGAGGTTAGCAAGAAAGAATTAATAAGAAGAAGGAGAAAAAGAATTATGAAGTTTGGTTAGATTAATATAGTTCATTCAAAGGGCGGGGTTAATTCCTGAGGAATTCTCTTCCACCCAACCCTTTGACAATCACTGTAATATAATAATATCTGTAACACAAGAAAATGAATCAGAAACATAGCAGTGTTCTCGTCGGGTGTGGTTACAACTAGATGTCAATCAATGAACCTCCAATTTGGATGCCGAATCTTTATTTATATACTTTTAGGGGTGGGTAATCTATACAGACATTCAGAGCTCAGGCATTATTGATGAAGGGGCGCTGAGGTAGTTAGATGACAGACATTGGAGGGGGGGGGTATATTGAGAACAGGGTTTGTGGTGAACGGGGGGTGGGCGTTTTATTGTAATACAATAGTTTGCACATTTATAGAAAGTAACACCATAATGCGATTTCAAATACTGTCACATCTGGGATTTTTCTAATACTTCTATATTGACCAAGGATAGGTTTTATACAGACATTTCTTTGATTTACATACTTCCCCCACTCCCCCAGTTTAAGGGAGGATATCCATTTGGTATTTCATGTTTTCAAAAAAAGAAAAATGATTGAAGTTATATTTTAAAAGATAAAAGAATTTTTTATAATACAGGTAGATACTCAATATGGAGACTGGTAAGGTGAAGAGGAACTTTGGATCCTAAATTTTCTCGTCTTCGCTTTCTCTTTCTTTTCCTTGGTGGAGATGAAGGCAAAGTCTATCTTCTTCTGTTTTTCCCTTATATTTAGATTGCCAGACGTTCCCATTTTCAGAGGTCTGCCCTTGGAGAGGAAACAAAATTACCTCTTAAAAAATATTTTCCTACATTTGGACGGAAATTTATAATCTATATTTCTCCATTCTTGACGTCTCCGTGTCAGAGTACTTGTCTTGCACCGTAGAAGGTTGCTAGTTCGATTCCTGGACGGGTAGAAAATTTAATAAAGGTTTGATAAACTTTCAGGATTATCCAACGTCTATTGGCACGCTGAATACACCAGTCCCGTTCTATCACTGAAGTTAAGCAACGTCCAGCGAGGTTGTTACCATGTGGGTGTCCACGTGGGTTCGCGCCCTCGTGATGCTGGTTTTTTTCCGCCCAACCCAGGTTGGGTGAGGTCAATGTGGGTAGCTGATTTGCAAGTTTCACCGAATGTAGGGTAAAACCCCCGCCTTGAATGACCAATAGATGTTAAACAGACGTTAAGCCAAATTAAAAAAAAAAGAACTTTCAGGATTAATTAAGACAATACCTACAAATGGTAGAATTATAAGGCAAAAATTATTAAAGCCTTAGTGATATTAGAGTGAATATTTAAAATACCTTATAGGTAATGCTAATGATTTCCATATAAATTGTGACATAATAACACCAAATAAATATATATTAATTTATATTTTTTTTACATATCTGCCTATTTTAGGCAAAGTTGGATTACTGATTTTCAATCATGGCATGACTTTATTAAAACGTTTGATACCCTATCTGATTATCGGAGAAATAGTGCAAACGTAATTAATAGTACAAAATAGCATACTTTTTTCGAACTAGAGATGTTAGGAAGCGTTTTTTAAGGCCATGCCTCTGTGGTAAATGTGTCAGAGCGTCAAATATGGAGATATTACAAATCCCTACACGCATTACGGGAAAAATAGGTGGGAGGAAACTAAATAGGGAAAAATTGTTCCACTCGGGTCATGCTCTATTTACATGGGATTGTCCCACAATTTTTTTTTTATTGTCCCGCATAGGCACAGCCTGCTATATACTTGGTAGCACAAGGTACGATTATTGAAAATAATCGTACCTTGGATACGCTTTCATAAAACTTTTTGCATAAAAAATAGTGGAAAAATTGATACATACAAACACAATAATTTTGCATTATATTATTATTCGGACCCCCCTTCACGGTGGCTCCAAGGAAGCATCCCTATTTAAATTAAAAATAATACTGAAATCCGAAAGCATATAGGTATCAATTTAAATAGAAACTCATTTGGATCAAAGTTAAGAAATAGTAAAATTTAAATGGAAGGAGTCAGTTTACCATCCACTTATGAACAATCAGTTTTAATTAAAACCATCAGAGCTTGGCGAAAGCCACAATAAACAAATCTTTTAAAGGCCGCTTCTGATGACATTGTTTCATTTGACAATCTCATCATTCTAATGGATCTCTCTTTCAGGCAGCTTCAAAGGCTTTCTTTAGCAAAAGAATGGATAGGCTAGTGACAAAAGATTTGTTTGTTGTTTGAATTTCTCTCCTTGTCAATCATTGCCGTCACGTCGTCCATGTTTGTTCTCTTGTTAATAGAAATGTTTAATCAAAGAATATTATGAAGAAAAGTTTCATTAAAATTTTCATTCTGTTTTCTGATGGTCTTGTCAAATCCAAGTCCTCCAAGCATATGGCAAATCATTTCTTTGCGTTCTCCTTTTTCTTTTCCCTCTCATGTGAGGTCTGCACCATTCTGATGATGTCTCATGCACTAAACCCTCGTAATCCTCGTTACGAGGTTTTAGATTTATCGATCAATCGCTTCTTCGGCCTCTTAAATCTTTGAATAACATGTTAATTACAAGTATCACTATTTATATTTATTTACAAAGGAATTTTTTTTCGAATCGTTCGATATATCAATCTTTTTGAGTCTATGTCACCTTCTATCCTTCTATAAACTTCGGTCTTTCTGTTTTCATTATTCTTGATTCCTTGATCTTCCTTTCTTTCCACTATATACTTCACATCACCAAACCACTGTGGAGTCTTCTCTCTTGATTTTTTTTTTTTTTTTTTTTTTTTTTTTTTTTTTNTTTTTTTTTTTTGTAATTTCCGAAACTTTCACTGTATTTCTGATTTTTAAATTTCTTTTTCTGCATATTCGGTCATCGTCACATATCCATTCTATCATAGGGTTTTGAGACATAATAGCTACACTGATTGTTTGAGTATTAGCGTAAAAATTTTCATAATGCTTATAAAAACGTGGCATTCTCTCATTTCTCCTTTAAATAATATGTAGGATTTTTATTCAATTTTTTTTTATTTTATTTGGCTTAACGTATCTTTAACATCTATTGGTCATCCAAGACGGGGGTTTCACCCTCCAATCGCTGGAAACTTGCAAACCCACCCAGCCTGGGTTGGGCAGAAAAAAGGCCAGCATCACGAGGGCGCAAACTCACGTGGACACCCATATGTTACAACCTCGCCGGACTTTGCTTAACTTCAGTAATCTAACGGGAACTGGTGTATTCAACGTGCACATATACGCTGGCTGTGTTCAAATATGGATGGAAGATTAAGACTTTTAATTTAATAGATCGATCTTTGAAGTTCATAATAAGTATATGTAAGGAAGTTTTATGATGTTCTATTATCAGCACATTGTTACTCCAGAATGTAATAGAACTGCCAGAGGAAAATAAAAAAAATGGGTTCTGTCAGAAAACTTTCAGACCCTCAAAACAAGTCTCAATGACGTTTGATGGGGTTAGTTTTTGCTCATGAAAGAAGAAGAAAAAAAAAAATGGAAAATTTAAAACCAAAAATGAATACAAAACTGAAATGTATATACATACATCATCACTCTCAACATTGTGGTCAGAAGAAGAAGAAGTATAAACTATACGAATGCAAAAAATGAAAACCTGCCCGAAAGGAAAATAAATACAACACAAGTGACAGAATGAACAGTAGGGCAAGACAGAGAAGATTAAAATGTGGAACGACAATCAAGAATATAAAAGCGGAAAGAAGAAATCCGAATACAGGATGGATCAGACATAATAATTGCAACACAATTTACAGAATAAGTTCCTACTAGAGATTATTATGTCTATATGGAATATAAAAGCGGTAAGAAGAAATCCGAATACAGGATGGATCAGACATAATAATTGCAACACAATTTACAGAATAAGTCCCTACTAGAGATAATTATGTCTATATGGAATATAAAAGCGGTAAGAAGAAATCCGAATACAGGATGGATCAGATTTAATAATTGCAACACAATTTACAGAATAAGTCCCTACTAGAGATTATTATGTCTATATGGAATATAAAAGCGGAAAGAAGAAATCCGAATACAGGATGGATCAGACATAATAATAGCAACACAATTTACAGAATAAGTCCCTACTAGAGATTATTATGTCTATATGGAATATAAAAGCGGTAAGAAGAAATCCGAATACAGGATGGATCAGATATAATAATTGCAACACAATTTACAGAATAAGTCCCTACTAGAGATTATTATGTCCATATGGAATATAAAAGCGATAAGAAGAAATCCGAATACAGGATGGATCAGACATAATAATTGCAAAACAATTTACAGAATAAGTCCCTACTAGAGATTATTATGTCTATATGGAATATAAAAGCGGTAAGAAGAAATCCGAATACAGGATGGATCAGATTTAATAATAGCAACAAAATTTACAGAATAAGTCCCTACTAGAGATTATTATGTCTGATAATAAAAATGAAGAAAATATTTGTGAACGTCCCGAAATGCACTTGTATAATATATGTGTGTATATTATGTGTATGTATGTATGTTTGTTTGTTACGCGATACAAGCCACAATTTTCATCCGATTTTGACGAAATTTGATATAGGTACCATGTTTAGAGTATGACGGAAATTTGATGTATAGTTTTTGGGATCCCCAGCCCCCTCCCCAGGACCCCAGGGTGCCCAATATTGTGTTTTTTTTAAAATTATTTTTATCTTTTTAGCGGTTTGTTGTAGAAACNATTTCGATTTTTTTTTTTTTTTTTATATTTGATTAAGATATTTTTTTCTATTAATGACTACAACACTAACGTGAACACCTGATCATATTGATCCACTAGCTAACTATCAAGAGAAAGAGATTTTTTTTTGGAATTTCAACTGCTTTGTGGCAGACCAAGTTCTTGTCCGATTTTGACATTTTTGACGAGTGATACATTTTTGGAAACGTCATCCCATAGCTCAACTTTTTTTCGGTTTTGAGATTTTTAATTCGAAAAATTCATTTCTTCAATCCATCCAAGTACTCAGAGGGAAAAATGAAAAAAACAATTTATAGTAACCAATTGAATTTTCTCATGAAAATATATATAATTGTGAACGTTAGTGAACTCCACTTTTGACTCCCATATACATCTCAAAATGCAGGTGTTTATGAGTATGTATGTTTGTTTGTTACGAGATACAAGCCACAATTTTCATCCGATTTTGATGAAATTTGGTATACGTGTTTAGGGTATGAAGGAAATTTTCTGTATAATTTTTGGAGGCCCTGGCCCCTCCCGGCGGACCAGGGGGCCCAATATTGTGTTTTTTGAAAATGATTTTTATCTTTTTAGCGGTTTGTTGCAAAAACGTAAAATTATGAAACGTGAAGGCTGGTGTTAAGGGATTTTCGCTTTTGAACGTTGTGAGGGCTCACCCCCCGCGGGGGGGAGGGCCCCAATATTTTGATTTTTGAAAATTATTTTTCTCTTTTTAGTGGTTTGTTAGGAACGTAAATTTTGATATGTGATAGCTGGTGTTAAGGGCTTTAGATTTTGAAATTTGGGGGCCCTGCCTCCCAGGGGGATTGTCCCAATTTTTTTATATATATATTTTATTAAGATATTTTTTTCTATTAATGACTACGACACTAACGAGAACACCTGATCATATTGATCCAGTTGTTAAAAGTTACAAGCTAGCTTAGTAAGGGCTATACAAAGTTGTAAAAAATACATAAAAATATTGAATAATCAAAATATTTTTTTTTTTACATAACCTGATTTCATAGATGATTTTAGTTAAATAATCAAATATTATTAAAACCGCAAAAACAGAAATATTTCATTTCTTTGCTTTGGAAATAGTGAAATTTTAAAAAAATGTATTTTCAAATATACAATTTTTCCAGTGGAATGGTAAAATACCATTCTACTGGACTATTTGTAAGTTGTCAATAAAGACGTTGAGTGATTATTAAAAAAGAGCCATGCATTTCTTGGATTGCAAAATGTAGGTACGCCTTCAGAAAAATATTGGAGATTATAAAATTGATATTACTTTTGAAGAGAAATTTCAAATTGAGAAGAAAATGAAGTGGAGGAAATGAAATGATAATGGTTTGGCCTTGGGCTTTCTACTGATGACATGAAAGCTGTGTTCAAGATGAAGGATGAAGCTTTGATGTCAATAGTTGACAGATAGCCTTGCATGGAAACTACATAAGATGCCTACAAGCTCTAGAACAGGGGCTCTCAGTGCCGTACCTAGGGAGAGGCCGGGGGGGGCAGTCGCCCCGGGCGCAATGATTTGGGGGCGGCAAAACGATCTTCGCTGTTCCGTAAGATAAAGAAATAATACTAAAAAAAATATTACTGAAAAATCAAGTTTTTCATTCATAGAAAAATTACCTCAACATTGGATCTTTAATGAAAAATAAACTTTTATCTGATTTAAAAAATTTCGAAACATTACAAACTTGAAATTTTTTTCTCCATCACAATTGAAAAACTCAAATGTTAACTTTTCTCGCTTTAATCGCTGCCAATGTACATATTATATCCCCGTAATCCATCATTGCAGCAGTTTCATTTTCCATTGAAACAATTGCTGGATTTGATCTGATCTCAACTGATCACATGATTTAATCTACTTTGATCTCAAGTAAGATTTAATCAATTTGAGTTTCAAAACTATCAATACTATCGATCGTTCTCATACTATATACGAGGTGTGGCTATTAAGTTCGCAGACTCTTCCTATAAAACGATGTGTGTTTAACTTACCCAACTTTAGTAGTTATCCCCTTCAATGTACTCCCCTCCTCTATCCCTACAACGTTCCAGGCGAATTTTCCATTGATCGAAACAGTGGTGGAGGTCATTTTGTGTGAGGCCTTTCATGACTTCTGCCGCTTTTTTCTTAACGGCATCTACGCTGTCAAATCTGGTACCTTTC
>CM022883.1:15775158-15788311 GCA_012654025.1 Pachypsylla venusta
ATTCCGAACTATATTTAGTTTTTAATAAAGTAATAGCGACTTATTGTAATAAAAAAAAAAATCATTTTATTTTGTTTGCGGGTACTTTTTACCCCCCCCCCCTTGGCAATGCACGTAATTGAATAGAGCTTGGCAATCCTAGGGTTAACCTGTGGTCCGCAAGACTATTCAAAGGGGTCTGCAGGTGATTTGGGAGATTAGGATGATATTTTCCTGAATATTCCATGGATGAGACCGATTAAATGTCAATCCACTGAGTGTTCGAATTAAAAATAATTGTTCCAACTACAAAACGAGATATTTTGTAAAGACAATTTAATGGGAGGTATAATCTGGAAGAGTTGGTAATATTGCATTTTTACACTCTTCTCCACAACTAAAGGTTTGTGAACAGAGGAATATTGTTACTCGAAAGTTAGTGGAACACGGAGATATACTCGTATTGTTGTCATCGGAAAGAAAGATTGGCCATCTGTGCTAGGAAAGGAATTATCGAGTTCAGCCTTAGACTGGTTACGTAGAACCAATCATCTGTGATGTGTTCAATGTTAGCTATTTAAAAGTGAGGTCTACAGATCACAAAACCACAAGTTTTAACTTTCTCCTAGAACTGGCTCCTTTGGGATAGCATTATATTCACACAGAAAAACGAACAATGCAATCCCATTTCGATTTAAAAACCAATAATTATTTGTGTTTCAGGTTTTCAAAGACTAAAAATTGTCACCAAATTACACAACACCCATTCGGAATGATTGAATCACTTTCTTTGTGAGTGGCTGAGGTATCACATCGCTGTCTGGAGAATGCAACAAAGCAGATACAATATGAACTTCATTGAAAGGTAAGCTGGAATTTTGTATTTCTTTATTCCAATGTGGAAATGTTTTCGAGTGAAATTTGACTCCGTTCTCACAAGATACTGAGCTCCGCTCCCTTTTCTGAGAAACCCTGTATCTTTAGCCATTGTGGAAGATAAATTTAAGCCTGCTAAGTGTGTACAAAGAATGATCCTACTAAATCATAGAATGATCACATAGAATGATCCTACTAAAGAATTCTTTGATAATTATAATGTTAGGTACACCAGGTACTAAAAAGTATCTTCTGAGTAATATTAATGATTATATAATGGGAAGTATACTAGGGCCCGATTAAACTTTCGCGTGGGCCGTAGCACTTTCAAACACTCCACCCCCTCCGGCGCCTTCTAAGTAGTCTACTTTTTGGAGCCAGTACAAAATTTGATTATCATTCTTTTTAACTTATCCCAGATTAATCTTCAAAGGGATAGTAAGAGGGTACCTAGTGTACCCACACTAACCAATTTGCTTAATATGTTGCAATACTCGTTTCTTTATTAAGTTCCTAGGTAGTAGGCACCTACTTGTACTTTCCTAAATTAGATTTTACTACATACTTTTGGAGTTGGGGGCCCCGTCAAAATGTCGAAAAATCTAGTGTATGTTGTCAAAGCGCGGGGCCCGTAGCACGTGCTGCAATTGCTAATATTGTTAATCCGGCCCTGAGGTACGCCAGGTACTAAAAAGTATCTTCTGAGTAATAATGATTATATAACGTTAGGTACACCAGGTACTAAAAAGTATCTTCTGAGTAATAATGATTATATAATTTTAGGTACACCAGGTACTAAAAAGTGTTGTCTGAGTAATAATGATTATGTAATGGTAGGTACACCAGGTACTAAAAAGTATCTTCTGAGTAATAATGATTATGTAATGGTAGGTACATCAGGTACTAAAAAGTATCATCAGAGTAATAATGATTATGTAATGGTAGGTACACCAGGTACTAACAAAGTATATTCTGAGTAATAATGATTATGTAATGGTAGGTACACCAGGTACTAAAAAGTATCTTCTGAGTAATAATGATTATGTAATGGTAGGTACACCAGGTAGTAAAAAGTATCTTCTGAGTAATAATGAGTATGTAATGGTAGGTACACCAGGTACTAAAAAGTATCTTCTGAGTAATAATGATTATGTAATGGTAGGTACACAAGGTACTAAAAAAGTATATCTTCTGAGTAATAATGATTATGTAATGGTAGGTACAGGTACTAACAAAGTATATCTTCTGAGTAATAATGATTATGTAATGGTAGGTACACCAGGTACTAAAAAAGTATATCTTCTGAGTAATAATAATTATGTAATGGTAGGTACACCAGGTACTAAAAATTATCTTCTGAGTAATAATGATTATGTAATGGTAGGTACACCAGGTACTAAAAAAGTATATCTTCTGAGTAATAATAATTATGTAATGGTAGGTACACCAGGTACTAAAAGTATATCTTCTGAGTAATGATGATTATTTTATTCTACCCAAACAATACCTACTATAACAATCTACCTCATGACCGAAATAATAAATATGCTTATCGCCCACTTCCCTCCAATATGATAATTGCCCCTCTTGTCGCCACTTTTTGTTTATCGGCCCCTGGTTGGGAATTGCCATCCTAGGGGACTAGTCCTTTATATATTGATTTACATTAATTTATAGCTTTCAAAATTGGGCGATCGTAGATTTTGAAAAACTATCGGAAACTATAGATAGTTTTGAACTGGATTATCGACATTCCGAACTATCGATAAATCGATAGTTCTTACCTCCATCAATTATACCGAGATTGCTCAACCACCTTTCAAGCCTATATCGTACCTATACAGAGTGTTCGAAAAGTCCTGGGACGGATTTTTTTTTATTTTTAGCGGCTAAAGATAGAGATTTGAAATTTTATATGTTGTTCAAATACAAATGAATCTATTTTATAGCTAATTAAAATTTCTACAAGGTGTCTCAAAAGTGGGTAAACAGACACCAACTTTCGATTTTTAAATGGAAACCCCTATTTTTTATTTCATATATTCAACTTTTAGGTCAAATTCTAAACACAATCGACTCTTTGATCAAATGGATCTCTGGAATGTATTTTTCATCAAGTCAGTCAAGTTTTTTATGCTGAATCTCGTGGTACCATTGGTTTTTTTCATTTTTTACACTTTTTATACCCAAGTTGACAACCTGTTATATTTCGAATTTTACATCAAATTCAAGTCAATCGAATATTAAATTCGATTTCCTTTTTCTCTTCAATGTCGATTTTTTTTTCAACTCCAAAAATACATGTATGACGTATCAAACGAAGGATCTCTCCATTTTAAATCGATTGACAATGGAAAATAAATAATATTATAATCTAACTTTTAAAGCATGATATATTAAAGCCATCGATAATACCACGTTGATTACACCAGTTCCCGTCGGATCACTGAAGTTAAGCAACGTCGGGCGTGGTCAGTACTTGGATGGGTGACCAATTGGGAACACCACGTATCGTTGGCTCTTTTTTCCGGCCCAACCCAGGCTGGGTGAGGTCAATGTGGGTAGCTGGTTTGCATGTTTCCAGCGCATGGAGTGTAAAACCCCGGTGTTGAATGACCAGTAGATGTTAAAGGGACCAGTAGATGTTAAAAAAAACAACAAAAAAAAAAAACAGCACATCACAATAATAATAATAGGGTATTTTTTAAAAAAAATCGGCTGAACCAATTTTGACAAATTTTATTTTTTTGAAATATTCCTTCACTAGATCAAATATACACACCTTAACTTTCTCGATCGGGTTTCCAGAATTCGTGTCGCAGTGAAATTTTGAATTTGGTACCAACAGCGGCCGCTATTCCTGTTATGTCAGAAATATTGAAAATCTGGATTGTCCAAGATTGGCTTAATCGATTTCGACGATCCATATATTGTCTGGCAGCTTTTTACATTGTACGTAAAAAAATATGGAAGTATAAAATCATGTACATGATTCATTTTAAAATTATTGGCAGCTAAACGATTTTTTTCCTTGAAAATATAAAAATCCGTCTCATCACAGAGGTATGGTCGATTTTTTTTTAAATCGGCTACAGCGATTTTGACAATTTTCATTATTTAGAAATATTCGTTCAATTCCAAAATAAAAAGATACCTGAATCGGGTTTCTGGAACATAGGACGGAGTGAAAACTGGAAATTGGTACCAAAAGCGGCCGCCATATCAGGATAATTGAAAATATGGATTGTCAAAGATTGACTTAACCGATTTTGACGATGTATATATTGTCTGACGGCTTTTTATATTGTACGTCAAAAAGTATAGAAGTATAAAAGCATTTATATGGTTTCTTTTGAAATTATTGGCAGCTAAATGATTTTTTCCTAAAAAACATCAGCACATCACAAAGTTACAGACGATTTTGATTTTTTTTTTTTGAAATACTCGTTCAATTCTAGATCAAACAGTTACCTTAATTTTCTCGATTGGCCTCCATGTAAAAACTCGAAATTGGCACCAAAAACGGCCGTTATCTTGGGTACTTCCGGGTGTCCGATTTTGGTAAACATTTTTTCAGTTAATAAGGACCTTTTGTTGGATTTTGTTCCACCTTTTTCTCGTATATTGACCCTCCTACATGGGGGTGACCGGTCATTCTGGGACACACTGTATACTGCTACCTAGATCTAGCATTGAATCATATGTTTAGTAGAGGTATCAAACACTAACAATATGTTCAGAATGCAGATCACAATGAAATCATCTACTTGAGTGCGGACCCTTTACTTAGAAAAAAATATAATATTCTCGAGAGCTTCTTTGGAGCTGTGGCCTTGTCTGTTAACAACAACAACATTGTCAAAAAAACTGATTATTTTCGGAGGGTTCATCAAACATCATGATGAAGATAATTCTTCGGTTATAGCCCAAGATCCCGGGTCAAAAACTTCCGACTCCTTTGAACTCAATTTTCCATCCCCATAATGAAACAGATGATCTGTAATGATTGCGGCCATTTAGTAATTTGACAAAGTATTGTCTCTGAAAATGAAGAACGTGTTCTTTCCAAGTTGATCGTCTATCCAGTGTAAAGGAAAAATATCTTACACGATCTGTTTGATGTAAAATTTCGTTATTGAGGGTTGCATGTTGTTTGTTACGTGCACAAGACTAGCAGTTTGGTGCACTGTATACCACAATCAGTTCAGCCGAATGGTACGGTATAATTTTATTGGTTTTTATTCAACAATGTGTTATTACATTTATATAAATATACACTTGCGTGCACAAAACCTGCATAACTCATTTTTCTTTCAAGTAAGCTCTCTTATCTCTGTTGTTATATTACACAGAATATTGCAAGATATGAATTCTGAAAGGAAATATTCTCAACTTTTTAAATGATTCTTGAATGGTGTAAATCCCTCCATTCAAAAGCCTGAAAATTCACTTTTCTGATAGTGTGTCAAAAAGGTAGCAAAAATTTGAGCGCGGCTTTCCTGGAAAGTTTTGATTTTTAAAGATTTTGGCCCATTAATTTTAAATTTTCTTAGACAACAAACAACGATGATGACTTATAAGTTTACTTCTTCGTGTCAAAATGGACACATCTCCAGAAACTACCGCTCAAGTGGTTGCATTACTGCAACACGGTTGCACTGAAAGTCAAGTGGCTGCACAGTTGGGTATAGACCAAATAACTGTTTCTAGAGTCTTCCGAAGATATCAAGGGACAAATTCCTTCAAAAAAACATCTGGTACAGGCAAAACAAGAAAGTCATGTCAACGAAATGACCGCTCTATAGTGATGCAGTCNAAGGTGTTCCGCAGTACAAAAATAATATCCTTGAATAAAATATTATAATTTTTCTAAATAGGATACGTTTTTACCCCTAGTGGTAGGTGATTCCGAATATCCAAAATTGAGAAGTGCATGTGCGAGAAGGCTGAATTTCAATACAATGGTGTTTCGCACTTCGCAGTACAAAAAGAATATCCTTTAAGAAAACATTTATTTTTCTAAATAAGATACGGATTCGACCACCGGGGTAGGTACCATAAAACTTCCGAATTTGAGAAGTGCAACCATAGCGAAGCACGGCATACACCTTGTATAAAATATAATTATTATACCACGCCGAATATTTCTAGAGGTTATTTTTTATATTTAATATTAAATATATATTTAATAAATATAATGTACTATTTATATTTAATATACAGGGTTTGCACTATCTGTTGTCCCATAGGATTTTACATGGAAATTTCGATTTATGGTTGGCAATACCTCCCAGTAGGTCACAAAATAGAAATGATAGTGTTTTTTTGTGTATATTTCGACGAGGATAGGATTCTAATGAAACCTATCATCATGAAAATCGGAGAAAAAAGGAAAGAGAGAGAGAGAGAGAAAAAAAATGTTAATTCAAAGGTCTAATTCCTGAGAAATTCTCTTCTTGCTTGACTATTATAGAAAATATTTTTATTCTCTGATTGAAATATTTTAGGCTACACAGTTTCTGATTATAGATTTCCACCTACATTTTCTCCCAAATTATTAAAAGTGTTAACCATTAATCCATGAAGGAGCCTTAGTCCACTCTATTGGTTCTAAGTCCAGCAGGTCCGTGTTGATGGTTTCATTGAAATCACCGTTGAAAAATACACAAAAATCCCACCATCATTCCTATTTTGTGACACACTGGGAGGATATGCCAACCATAAGTCGAAATTTCCATGTAAAATCCTATGCACTAGAAAGTACAAACCCTGTATATGTTGGGTGTAATTAAAGAAAGACCCCACTTTTGATTTTTATTTAAAACCATATTTCATCATCATCAGAATCATAATTGCGACTTATCACAGGTTCTTCCTTAGGTGGGAGTGGTTCTTTTGCTTTTTGGTTTACTTGCTGTTGCTTTCTGTGTTCCAACAGCTTTCTGGAGTGGTTGTTTTGCTTCTTCATTTGTTGATGGATTTTTTGGTTTACTCGAAGTTTCACTCTCCTCAATATCTATTAGAATATCTTCGTTACCAGATATTGTTTGAGGGTTTGAAATGCAACATCCAATCAACTTTTTTATATCTTTTGAATTTTGGGGAGCTTCCTCCTGTAAATCAAATTTGAAAACCGTATGGCCACAAAAATACAATAAAAACTTGGACACCTTGGACACCATTACATGATAATAGCTACAAAACTGTTCCTATCTTTCGATATTTGAAAAAACCTAACCAGCTCCCATGGCTCAGTGGTTACTGCACTGGTCTTGCACTCAGGAGACCCGGATTTTTTATTTTTTTATTATAATTATTAAAGTTACCTTGATGACTAGTAAATTATATTTGATACGTCGTTTTTGAACTTTCAAGTACCTTTACATAGACACTATTTATATTTTTTCTTATGATCAATTACATGTATGAATTACATGACAGTGATTGTTTGGAGCCCACTGCCCATAACTCAAAAATTTTATTTTAAATTGCCAAAAATCAGAAAAAAGACTTACAATGAAGGGAGCCTTAGATAGAAGTTTGGTGATATTGCTGTCAATCAGGGGCGGATTTAAAGATGGCGGGGAGGCAAACCGTCCCCCTTCCTTGGCAAGATGTGAATATTTATACAGTAATCTTCCACTAAGTAAATAAATTATGGCATAAATATTTTTCTCATTTTGATTTTGTAAATACAATCAGAAATAATGATTTTATGAATTCAAATATTTAAAACATTCTAGATATTTAACGTCATTAAGAGCGAATGATTTTATGAATTCAAATATTTAAAACATTCTAGATATTTAACGTCATTTAGAACGCCCCGCGCTCCTATCTACAATTGTCTATCTTGTTCACATCAGCTGGCCCAAGAACAAGGTTTATTTTTCATTTTACAAACTGTCCAGGGGCAGTAAAAATACCGCCACGAACGCTCTTTCCAATCGCTAACTACAAAAATATTGCCTCGTCCGCACATGCGCCGGCTAGGCACGTCGGCCATTTCACAATGACCGTAAAGCTCATCTCACGTGAACTTGATTTTTTTTTTATAATTTCCATTTGCAAATTGCATGATGTTCTTAAAAAATGTGATAGTTTTAGTCACTTGTGTATGAAACAACATTGCAGTTTTAGAGCACAGATTTTCACATTTTGACACCTAATAATTATTCAAAAATTTCCCCGGGGGCGGCCCCCGACCCCCTGTGCCTTGTGAGTATTCCATACCCTCCGGAAGTATCCGCTCCCAAAGTGCTGCCCCCCAAAGATATATCCTTAAATCCGCCCGTGCTGTCAATGTTATTAGGTATAAAGTAAGGTGCTTCTGCGATCCAATCCAATCCAGTCAACCTCTTAAATTAACAAGAGGTACCCGGGTTAGACATTAATTCGCTTTGACTTTCTTGTTTAATCCTTCTTTAATTGATCCAAAGAGAAAGAACCTTAGTCCCAAAATCAAAATTTTTTGAGGAATCAAGGAAAACTCTGTAACTTGACAAGCTAAAAAATAATTAAAATTACCTATTAAATGTATAGCTAAACTAATAAATTCACTTAAGATAACGATTTTATGTGTGCACATTGCATAAAATATAGGCGCACGAAAATTTTAGACCGAGGCACTTTCTCTAATGGATGAATTCTATAATTATTTATCTTACCGCAAAATGAACTGCAAATATCACCAATACCGAAATTATTAAAATCAATTTTAACATTTTGACTTTTATTTTTTCAATTAGGCGCTATGAATTTTTGGGTGTTCAAAACGGAGAATAAATTTCGTATTGAATAGGAAGAAATATCTACGCTGAAAAGAAATTGGTTTCGTGCAAACCTATATATGAAAACAATGTAGCTATAATTAGTAACAATTATTACCACCCCGCAAAAAACACTTCGCGGTAAAAAGTTTCTACCAAGTCATTAGTCACAAGAAATACTGAAACCCGCTCTTAAACCTTTCTTTTTTACAATAATTTCACTACCTAAATCTCACAAACACATTTTCATACCTTTTGCGGTGCGCCTTCTTAACAACTCTAACTCATTAAGTAGGCACACCGCCAAAGGTGTTGTGAAAGTGATTTTCCAAAGCGTCAAAAGTTGCGCATAAAAGGCGTGAAGGAGAGGTTTGCGAATTTGAGAGAGTTAAGTAGTGAAATTAATGTAAAAATAAAAGGTTTAACAGCTCGGTCATCAATAGAAAAGATTGGTCTCCTTTCAGATCTCAGTACTTTTAAATGCAGAACGTATTGGGGATTGGCCTTTTTACATTTTTGCTTTTTGCGGGATTTCAATACTTTTGTAAGAGAATTACTAATAAATTTTGAGTGTGAGTGCTTAAATTTTTTGTAGCTTTATAATGGCTATGCACATGCACGGATGTAGCCCTCTTGTTTTGGGGGGGGGGCACAATCGTACAATACCTATAGCTAATAGAAACTGTGGAGGAGGAGGGGCAGGACTCGTAACCTAGAGGCCGGGGGTTCGAGTCCTGGGCAGTATTTTTTAATGCAATGTTTATCGAGGTATATACGATACTTAATTTGTTAAAAGCTGTAGAGCTTAACACAAATTCCTTTCATAAGGGAGATAAGCGATTTTATAAGTGTGATGACGAAAAAAGTGCCATGACAGAATATTTTATTTACTTATTTCTATTTAGTCTCAGGATTGGGAATTAATTAGGGGCCCGTGCCCCCCTCCCCACTCAATCGGATAAAAGACACAGCGGATCATCATTCATTTGATTTTTCTTTTTTTTAAATTTTTTACGTGATTAGGTATAATGAAATTTGAGAAACACCGCCCGCTTAAAAAAACTAGGGGAGCACGTGCCCCCCCGTGTCCTCCCCTATATCCGCGCATGGCTATGCATCCGTTGTCTTCCTAAGCTACTTCATTGTTTGAAGTCTAATACTCAACTCCACAAAGTTGTTAGCGCATACCAAGTTTTGTCTCATATCCTGAAATTTAGTTTATTGCGCAGCCTCATGCGCAAAAGCAATTTTCCTCAAGTTTATTAAAGTCCCTGTTAGAATTTATGAACCAAATTTATGCATTTCCGTGTCCTTTCTTTTGTATAAAATTTGCACAAAAATATATTACACATATTGGCACATGAGGGTGTTGTCTCGTATGCCCAGGGCGGCGAAACTTCTAAGACCGGCCCTCGACATATCAATAACATTGGTTTTTCTTGCTGAATAACAACATTTTCATATTCAAAATGTTGTCGTTACATTCATTTTCCATCATTTTGGCGAGTTTGTCATCAATCAAATGAAATATTTTCGATTGATTTAAGGGTTCACCAAATTTATATCCTCTTATTCAAAGGGTTCCACCATATTTTTGCATTACACCAAAATGATTACGTTTATATCCTGTTATTCAAAGGGTTCCACCATATTTTTGCATTACACCAAAATGATTACGTTTATATCATGTTATTCAAAGGGTTCCACCATATTTTTCCATTACACCAAAATCATTTCGTTTATATCCTGTTTATATTCTTGTTGTCATTTTGAATGTAGTGCATGAACATGAAGGACTGGATATTGGCCATGCGCGGATATAGGGGAGGTCACGGGGAGCACGTGCCCCCCAGTTATTTTAAGCGGGCGGTATTTCTCAAATTTCATTAAACCTAATCACCTAAAAAATTAAAAAAAAAGAAAAATCAAATTTTTTGTGTTTTATCATATTGAGAGGCGGGGGGCACGGGCCCCCAAAATAATTCCCAATCCTGAGACTAAATAGAAATACGTAAATAGAAAATCGTCAAACATTCTGTCATCCGTCATGGCACATTTTTTCATCGTCACGCTTATAAAATCGGTAGGTATTTGTGGTAAGCTCTACAGATTTAACAAAGTTATCGTATCTCGATAAACATTGCATTAAAAAGTACTGCCCAGGACTCGAACCGCCGGTCCCTTGGTTACTAGTCCCTTCCCCTCCAAATTTTCTATTAGGTATATTGTGCGATTGTGCCCCTCCCCACCAAAACAAGAGGGCTATATCTGCGCATGATATTGGCAAGAAGTTGGTGTTTTTCAGTCCGTGTGGATTCATCAGTATACATTTTGACGGAGAGAAAATGACGTATTGTTCGCTTGCAAATGTGCTTGACAAAACCTGATACATGTGATGGAATATTTTTTAAATGCTTGGGGATAGGGAAAAATATGTTATCGCTCGATGGAAACACGAAGCAGATAGATAGATACACATGTTGCACTATTAGGCATTAGGCAGGTATCTAATGACAACTCAGCAGAATGATGAAAATCAAGCAAAACTAGTAACTGTTTTACCATATCTCTAACTTTTGGGATGTGTGATGATATCGCCAAAAACTCCTTTCAGATATTTTTGATCGATATTTTCCTTTATTTTTCTTTTTTAATTTTTTTAATTTTGGGCCGGAAAAATAGCCAGCATTACAAGGGCGCGAACCTACGTAGTCAGCCCCACTATGTAATACCTCACTGGACGTTCAGTGTATCCAACATGCCACTCACGCTAGATAATTTTACATGGTACAACCTCGCTGGACGTTGCTTGACTTCAGTGATCTAACGGGACCTGGTGTATTCAACGAGCCATTAGACGCTGGCTAATTTTTTCCTTTTTTATTTCTTGCTTACATTTTAAGGGCTACGTTTTGGTTTATTAATTAGCTAATTTCAATAATGAACCTTTGGAGACTTCAACTAGAAATACAGCCTGCTCTGTAAAATACTTTGATTTTCTTTCACTTACAAAACTGTATTAAAATTTGAAGATATGAGGCATAGATCAATTTCATAAGCATGACACCGAATTATTTCTGAGTGCGTTTCGCGTACTATACCCTAAGTAGGTATTTCTAATGCAATTCAAGGCAACACTTAATGACATGAATTCAGCATATAGTCACTTTAGTTTCAGAAGGGGTCTAAGTAAAAAAAAGTGAATTTTACAGGAGAGTAAAAAAACTTTTTTTTTTTTTTAAAAAAAAAGAAATATTTTACGTTTTCTTTTATATCTTGCGGACGACTTGCATTAAAGGTTTCATTCAACTTTCATTTTAAATAAGTCATAGGGAGGGATATTTTATTACCTCTAAAAAAATCTGTAATATCTTTTATTCCACTTGTTAAAACCCTTCCAAAAAAAGGCCTCCTTTTTTGTACCTATAAGGAACCGTTTTAATCAATACTGTAGAGATCTATTTTAAAATGGATGCCTACGTCTTTAAGGATACATTAGAAATACATGATCTATTTTGAAATGGATGCTTGCGTCTTTAAGAATACAATAGAAAAGCATGAAATCATCAGAGTTGGCTCTTTACAGCTCCACAATTGGATCTCTACTGTATTAACTTTGTTATAAACAAATGCTAATATAAACAAATTCAGGGCAGTATAGAAACAAATATAATTGGCTCTCTGAAGAAGGGAGCTCTCCAGCGAAAACTGTAAGACCTAACACAATTCTGATCACTGCATGGGACGCGCCTTGATGAAAAATTTCGAGTTAGACCCCTTCTGAAATAATGTGACGATATGTAATTCTGCTGGAGGAATTAGGAGAAGTTGGGAGTGGATGTGAACACAAAGAGGAAGTAAAAGAGTTTTAAGGGAGGTTGGTGGCAAATTGGGTGTGAGTGTTGGGGGAGGGAGGGAGACTATATTTGAGCAAATCGAAATTATTGGAAGGGATCGTAGTACGACCCGGGGTTGGGGGATGTGCATGTTCATAAAAATGTGAATTAAAGTGGCAATTTTTTTATGTGTGTGTGTGTGTACTGTTTATGTGTGACAATTTTGTACCCTACGGTCTTGTCTATCAGATTAGTATTTCATACTGGGTGTGTGTCTGATTCTGAATTTGGGGATTGAAGCGAGGGATAACACTGAAATCTTTTAGATTTGTTTGACTGCTAAACGTCCTACTGTCTATGAGTCAGGCCGACTTACCACTATACCGTCAATAATACTGAATTTGGGGATTGAAGCGAGGGATAACACTGAAATCTTTTAGATTTGTTTGACTGCTAAACGTCCTACTGTTTATGAGTCAGGCCGACTTACCACTATACCGTCAATAATACTGAATTTGGGGATTGAAGCGAGGGATAACACTGAAATCTTTTAGATTTGTTTGACTGCTAAACGTCCTACTGTTTATGAGTCAGGGTGACTTACCACTATACCGTCAATAATACTGAATTTGGGGATTGAAGCGAGGGATAACACTGAAATCTTTTAGATTTGTTTGACTGCTAAACGTCCTA
>CM022883.1:15789604-15800032 GCA_012654025.1 Pachypsylla venusta
ATTAGTATTCCCAATGATCGACACTCTCATTTCATTAACACTGAGGAATTATATTATTCCCAATGATCGACACTCATTTCATTAACGCTGAGGCATTAGTATTCCCAATGATCGACACTCTCATTTCATTAACACTGAGAAATTATATTATTCCCAATGATCGACACTCTCATTTCATTAACACTGAGGAATTATATTATTCCCAATGATCGACACTCTCATTTCATTAACACTGAGGAATTAGTATTAACGAATAAAGAAAATATTGATAATCTCTTACAAAGAATGGAAAAACAACATATAAAGCATTTCTAATACAAAATGAATGCCCGACAGGAACCATTCAATGGGGTCACTGCAGTGTTGTTATACATGTCCACAACTTTTTTTTTCCAAACAGCCTTTCCTCACCCCCATCAGGCGGCTCGTGAGGAAGAGTTTGATATGTTCATTGAAGCAAACAAGTTGCAGAGGTCAGTCAGAAATCGAACTCTTTTTAGAGTAATACATCGTGTCCTGGAAACAGTTATAACTGCATACAAACTCTCCTTTCTTTAAATCAGGGGTTCCCAAATTTTTTGTAACACGCCCCCTCCCTTGCTGAATGCTATCTCATTCAAATTTTCTAAACATCATATTCAATAAAATTACCTTTGTAAAAAAAATTTGTGTACATATATTTTAACTAAATGATAAAAATTCAACTGGTCTCGCGCCCCCCTTGGCTTGCCTTCATGCCCCTCAAGGGGGGTTCCCCCCCCCCCAGTTTGTGAACCTCTGCTTTAAATACATTGATCCTAAGTATTGGTATAGCTGTACCTTTCAACGTCCGTTTTTATTTCAAAATATTTTTTTTACAGAAAGAAAGTATAGATAAAACGTAAAATATTTATTTTTCGTTTTTTTTTCCCTATCACATATGATCTTAAAACAATTTTCCATATCACATATGATAGGGAAAAATCTTCAGAACAAAAAACTCTTCATCCGGAGCTTGACCCGTCCCATGAGGGGCACTAAATTCTGGAGCTAATTACGGACGAAAATCTATTGACCGACTATGACAAACCACTTATTGGCAGCTGTGGGTCAGCCAGATACAATCAAACCACTGGTCACGATATATCTCTAAAGGTCGCAGTGATATATGGTAATGGAGTGATTTAGGTTCTAAATAATATAATCCCTAGCTAAATAGGCTTTCATAATTTTAATTAAGTTTATTTGAATGTAGTATTTTTGTTGAGGGGGTGGGGGGGGTTGTGTTCATGAGTCAGAGTGTTTACTTGAGCCGCCCGTGTCCCATCATCATTTTGTTTTCAATGTACCCTACTGTCTATGTTGACTTTATTGTTCATTATTTTCTCTGTTAGGTTCCATTATTTATAGCTTTTAATTTCTTTTTTTTTTTCATTTTACAGGCCTTTTTTTTCAACAGACCATTTGATAAAATGCATTGCACAATTTTCTCATGTTTCTAATTATGGATCTATATCTACAGGGTGTCCCAGCATGACCGGCGTTCCCCCTGGTCCTTAACTTTTAGAAGGTTTCGAATTTTCGAACTGTGTGAAATTTTAGTGATAAGAAAATACACATGACCCATAATCATGTGGGTGGGGCTAAAGGGGTCGAAAGTTTAAACTTGTATACCTTTGATTTAAAAGTTCATTTAAGTCAGCGTTTAATGTTACGTTGAATACACCAGTTCCACTTGGATCACTGAAGTTAAACAACGTCCAGCGAGGTTGTACCATGTGGGTGTCCACGTGGGTTCGCGCTTTCGTGATGCTGGCTATTTTTCCTGCCCAACCCAGGCGGGTTGAGATCACTGAGGGTAGCTATTTTGCAAGAAGTCTTCAGCGAATGGAGGGTAAAACCCCCGTCTTGGATGACCAATAGATGTTAATGAATAGTTAAGCCAAATTAAAAAAAGAAAAAAAAAAATTGAACAAAAATTCTTCAAATTATTTAAATGAGAAATGAGAGAATGCCATGAAATATCATTCGACCTATTGGTCATTCGACCAATAGATGTTAAAGAGACGGTAAAAAAAAAAAAAAAAAAAAAAAAAAATCACATTCATTGTGTCCAAGAAAAAAAACTGTAGTATCAATGGGAGGGAGGTCGGTAGGGGCGGAAATTTTGCATAGCCTTCTTGCGGAAAATGTGTCCGCAACTGCGTATTCTTTCTCTGATGAACATCATGATGCTCTCTTTGTTCAAAGGCTTTCTTACATGTGCCCCGAATGTGTATTCTTTCTCTGATGAACATCATGATGCTCTCTTTGTTCAAAGGCTTTCTTACATGTGTCCCGAATGTGTATTCTTTCTCTGATGAACATCATGATGCTCTCTTTGTTCAAAGGCTTTCTTACATGTGCTTTGAATGTGTATTCTTTCTCTGATTAACATCATGATGCTCTCTTTGTTCAAAGGCTTTCTTAAATGTGCCCCAAATGTGTATTCTTTCTCTGATGAACATCACGATGCTCTTTTTGTTCAAAGGCTTTCTTACATGAGCCCTGAATGTGTATTCTTTCTCTAATGAACATCATGATGCTCTCTTTGTTCAAAGGCTTTCTTACATGTGCCCTGAATGTGTATTCTTTCTCTGATTAACATCATGATGCTCTCTTTGTTCAAAGGCTTTCTTACATGTGCCCCGAATGTGTATTCTTTCTCTGATTAACATCATGATGCTCTCTTTGTTCAAAGGCTTTCTTACATGAGCCCTGAATGTGTATTCTTTCTCTAATGAACATCATGATGCTCTCTTTGTTCAAAGGCTTTCTTGCATGTGCCCCGAATGTGTATTCTTTCTCTGATGAACATCATGATGCTCTCTTTGTTCAAAGGCTTTCTTACATGTGCCCTGAATGTGTATTCTTTCTCTGATGAACATCATGATGCTCTTTTTGTTCAAAGTCTTTCTCACATGTGCCCTGAATGTGTATTCTTTCTCTAATGAACATCATGATGCTCTCTTTGTTCAAAGTCTTTCTTACATGTGCCCTGAATGTGTATTCTTTCTCTGATGAACATCATGATGCTCTCTTTGTTCAAAGGCTTTCCTACATGTGCCCCGAATGTGTATTCTTTCTCTGATGAACATCATGATGCTCTCTTTGTTCAAAGGCTTTCTCATATGGTCCAGAATAAAACTTTTATTTTAGTATTTTACAGGGAGCCGTATAGAGTCAGACTACAAAATTATGAATTTCTCGTCATACATGGTTAGGACTGGGGTTGGAGAGGCGGAGTACTGGAGGTTCCTCTCTATTTCAACTTTTAGTGGAAACTTCCATTAGGTTGCCAATACGTTCTATGATTAAATTAAGAAAACTTTTTTGTTTATACGAAAAATATGACTGGGGTATATTTTCCGATCGATAAATTTAGCCTTTCATTTTTACAGCAGCTTTTGGAAATAACTTATTTTTAGAACTAGGTTAACTAAGTTATAGCCGTCCCTTCTGTTGTATACTACATTTCGTTCTCGATACTGAGACACCTGGAAACAGGCAATAATATAAATGTTGGGCTCTACCCTCGAAATCGGAAGAACTGACCAAAAACCTACAAAATGCTTCAATGTCTATGGGTTGAAGTTAAATATAAATTTCCCTTCTACCCATAGGTAAGGCCTTTCACGGGGACAGATGGACTTAAAAACGATTCCTAACCACCCTGGTTGGTAGGAAAGCCTTTTTTTAAAAAAACTTGATCAATTACCGAATTTTGGGGTTTGAGCATTTAATCGTTTTTTAGCCCAATGAGCGATTTTGAGGACTGAGACTAACATATATACAGTATGTCTCAGAAGTCCTGCCCGGTGCCCATAACTTTTGAACCGCTTGGAATTTTTGAATTCTGTTTATATCTAGGGATAGAAAAGGAGAAAAGGGCCCATGGCCATTCGAATAATAACATCAGTATCCAGGTTCCAATCTTGGAAGTGGCTTTTAAACACTAATTTTTGATTTCTCGGGAAATTTAAATTTAAAGGTATAAATATTTTTCTGCAAAATAAAAGTGTGAATAAAATAAGGAATATCTCTTTCTTTATTTTTTTTAAAAATGATCAGGGGTGGAGCCAGAGGGGTTTAAATCCAAAACTTATTACACCCTGTACAACGAAAACCGAATTTAATTTTGATGTAGAAATTCGTTAAGAGTGGCTCATAAAAGGTTTAGTACCTATAAAAGTGATAAAAATACCAACTTCTAAGTTTTATCAGTGCCGTAGGTCGAGATAACCAAATCTCGTATTTCTACCAGAGGTTAAAATGACGTCTTTTAGAACACGGCCATTTTGAGTTAGAAGGTCTGAAGTAAGAATATGATTTAAGACTTAAAATTGGGAGTTGACTCAATAATGAACTAAAGCAAAAAAAATTACTAACCCCCATTCACAACTGGGCCGTATNATTACTAACCCCCATTCACAACAGGGCCGTATTAATGAGAAATTGAGAACATTTCAATTAATATGCAATTTTTCTATTGAAATTTTCTCATTAATACGGCACTGTTTTAAATGAGTGTGAGGGTAATTATTATTTTTGGCCAAAATGGTTCCTTAGTGAGGCCACTCTCCATTTTAAGTCTTAAATCATATTCTTACTTCAGACCTTCTAACCCAAAATGGCCGTTTTCTAAAAGACGTCATTTTAACCTCTGGCAGAAATACGAGATTTGGTTATCTCGGTCTACGGCACTGATAAAACTTAGTTGGTATTTTTATCACTTTTGTAGATAAAAAAACCTCTTTTTAACCACTCTTAACGAATTTATATATCAAAATTAAATTCGGTTTTCGTTATACAGGGTGTAATAAGTTTTTGATTTGAACCCCTCTGGCTCCGCCCCTGATTATTTTTTTGAAAAAATAAAAATGGGAATATTCCTTATATTATTGGCACTTTTATTTTCCAAAAAAAATATTTGTACCATTCTATTTAAATTTCCCGAGAAATCCACACTTTGTCTTAAAAAAAGCCACTTCCAGGATTCGAACCCGGATACTGATATTACCATTCGAATGGCCATGGGCCCTTCTCTATCCCTAGGAACAAAGAGACTTCAAAAATTCCAAGCGGTTCAAAAGTTATGTGCACCGGGCTACCGCGCAGGACTTCTGAAACATACTGTATATATATATTACTAGCAGAATACGCCCGCTTCGCTTGGCGCCTTAGAGGCATGGCCGTTTATAGTTCCAACCCCCTTTTTTCGCGATAAAAAGTAGCCTATGTCCTTTCCTAAAGTTTAGTCTATCCCCATATCAAATTTCATCAAAATCGGTTCAGTAGTTTAAGCGTGAAAGCGTAACATACATACAGACAGGCAGACAGACAGACAGAGTTACTTTCGCATTTATATATTAGTATGGATTGACTGTTTTAAAGTGTATACTCTTAGTATTTTGAGGACAACATAATAGAGTATTGTTCGCTATAACTTATTTATATCCGCTCCTTCGCTCAATTAGCGATTTCGAGCTTTAAACCTAACGTATCCGAATAGTCGTCAAGTCTGAAGTTTCTTATTTCAATACGTCTGGTTTTTTTTTTTTTTTTTTTTTTTTTTTTTTTTTTTTTTGTCAAAGAGGCTTTGACAAAAAAAGATTTCTGCCTTGAATTTTCTAAACGGCACTATACTGCATGAAAAGGTGTCCCCCTCATGGCACAGTCTCCGATTATGAATAACAGAAAGCTAACTGCGAGGATGAATCACTCATAAAACAAAACAAAAAAAAAACAACAGATTTTATACAACTGATTTTTAAGCAGAAAAGATAATGAGCAAAATAAGACTAAACAATTGATTACAGATATATAATTACGGCAGTAACAAAAGAAAATGAGCTACAAACATAATGATATTACAGAGATGTTTCCTATGTTATTTTACACCATCAGCTCAGGTGAACTCGAACGGTGAAGATGTCACCCTCATGTATTTGATAGTTCTATCAAGTGTCCTAATGGCTTTCTTTCTTTGATTTATTTATATTTTCACCAACGATTTTCATTAACATTCCACAATCTCAACTATATGACTTATTTTATTACGGAAGGTATTATTTACATTATCAGTTCAGCTGAACTCGGCCCGTGAGAATGTCACCCTCAAGTAACTTCTTACAATATCAAGTATGATTTACTTTTCCTCATGAAAAGTTAGTAAGTCATAAATAAATTGGAAGAAATTACGCCCTCGGTATAGTTAGATAACTAATATCGTTTATTTTTCTGCCTTGGGGAATTGAATAGAGTGAAGAGGGTGGTTGTTTATTTACGATCTATACCTGTACAATCTATTACAGTTGATGCGGCTGTTCAAACAAACCTTCTGCTGTCACCTTAGCTGAGTAGGTACATAAGTTTCAATTTTATTTCTCATGGATTTAACTTTAAATAACATTTACTTTAGACACTTCTCTAAGAGCTTTTATAACACCACACGCTGACAAAACTTTGAAAACGAAAAAAATAAAGTTGCTAAAGTTCGATTGGAAATGTTGAGAGGTAATTGGAGGGGATTTTGTGATAAAAGTTCTGAAACCACATGCCCCCCCCCCCCTGTAAAGGTGATATGGGGAAAGGTGTTTTGGTTATTATTTTCTATATGAAAAATTTGGAATTGACAATGAGATTTGTAATTATTTTTACATGATATACCGATCTGTGTGTCCGGATTGTTGAGACCATTGACTCTTGGTCCGGAGGTTGTGGATTCGAATCCTGCCCGGAGTAAAAATTTCCTGATCGAATATTCTCGTTTCTAGAATGGCATGGCTGTAAAAACGTGTGCTTGGAAGTAATACAAAAGAAACAAGATTATCCTTGTCTAAATCCTTTTCTTCGACAGTCTAATCCTAGTTATTAGTGAGATATAAAAGTTTCAAAGTCATCTTTGCTTCCTTCACAAAAAGAAGCATTTGAAAAAGATGATGCTATTTATAATACTGATTGAACGGAACAGTTTTATTCTGTAAATAACTTCTGGTGTATGAAGAAAGAAACAAATTCCAACTTCTTGCTGTTGTTCAAGAGGAAAGTTAGAAAATTGTTTTTGATACACAGGAAATTTTTAATGAACTTGAAGAGGCAAGAAGTTGTTTTTCATGGAAAGAAAAACAAGAGAAGAGGAAGATGTGGAAAAGAAAATGTCAGACAAATTGAAAAGGAAAAATTAAATGAGAATGTTATCTTCAGGGACGATATTGTAAATATTGGTAAAAATGAATGAATTCGAAAATATAGAATAAAAAGTCTGCTTCGAACAAAAGATGGAAAGTTATCAGCAAATTTCAGTTACCGCGGACTGATGCCGTGAGAATAAAGTGTGGATTGCCTTGCCAGGAAAGTATGCATCTAGGGGAGAGAGAATAGACACCGAAAAGAAGGTTGTGGCATGGTTGTGGAGGAAGACACGCTAACGCCAAAAAGAATTGGGAAGAAGAAGAAGAATCGAATATACTCTGTGACAAGAAAATCTTTAAGTGTAGTGTTACCAGGTCGTAGGGAATTTCCGTACGCGTTGGGAGAATTAGGGGTCCGTAGGGAGAGAGGGAGTTTTCATCAAAAAAGGGCAAAATGTAGGGAAATTTAAAGATTTTACTATTTTTGCATTTAATTCGCATTTTGGGTTAATTCTAGGGAAAAGTGAATAATTCGTCCAAACTTTTTTGTAGAATTCAACCAAAATTGAATGTAGACAATTAATCAGATCAGATAATAGAATACGACTAATCGATATTTTGTGAATCGATGTGAAAATACCGCGGGAATTTTTAAATTTTTCATTTAATTTTTTTTCTTTTTTCTTTGTTTTAGTTTTCACTAATTGATTTTCTACATAGAAAATAATTACCTATTTTGTGTAATCCCAGCTCCAGTCCACTGGCAATTGTTATTTTTCCTCTTTTTTTTGTAGATCTACATAGCTCTTATGTTTCCTCTTTCATTTGTAGATCTACATAGCTCTTATGTTTCCTCTTTCATTTGTAGATCTACATAGCTCTTATGTTTCCTCTTTCATTTGTAGATCTACACAGCTCTTATGTTTCCTCTTTCATTTGTAGATCTACATAGGTTATATCTAATGTAGGTACCTAAAATTCCTCCGAGAATGCCAAATTTATGATCCCTACTGCGAATCGAACCCAAGTCTCTTATATTTAAATCTGTCATCATGTTTATCTCTAAGAAATCATCACTACGGTACGCTATCAGGAGCCTAACTACAGGTATCTACTGATTTTATCACCATAAACTTGTAAAAGTTGACATTTTTAGCGTAGGAAAACTGTAGGGAGAAAGTTTTTTTTTTAGCGTAGGGAAATGTAGGGAGAAATCCGTAGGGAATTTTGACGAAAACGAACTGGCAACAGTATTTAGGTGTTTTTGTAGAACTATCAAAATCAAGAAATGAAAATGATGAAGAACTCTATTTTACAATTTTAGTATAGGTATTTTTCGATACGCGTATTTCGGATTTTACTCCATTATCAAGATGAAATAAAATGAAAATATGCGTATTGAATAATACGAGTATATCTAAAATTGAATAACGCAGAGTGGAGTGCTGTCATCAAATCCATTTCATGCATATAACCTTAAAATGGCCTCCATTTTATGAATGTGATGAAAGTAATTTTCATTCAAAATGGATAAGTCGTTCACTTTAAAAAAACAACAACTAATAAAGGAAAAATGGCGATATAAGAATATTTCGTTCGATGAATTAAATGATAATAGGTCAAGATGGTTTTGGGCCCATGTGGCCTCCTGCTATTGTATATCGGGAAAAAGCGGCCTGCGGTCAATATTTAATATTGCAGTGATCGAAATATTACGTTGGAACAGCGAAACTACCAAGAAAGTTCTGAGCGAAACATGAAAAAATAGGAACACCAAAGAAGAGATTTGCTCGAAAAACAACTAATGGTTAATGGGCTTCATGACCGGGCTGTTTGAAAATAAATAACAAGACACGTCCACTCGTCCACCCAGGGACATAAATAGGGGGGGGGGGCGGGACGGNGGGGGGGGCGGGACGGCTGCCCCGAGCGCGAAGTTTGTGGGGCGCCAAAAAGGACGCAGTATATGTTTTGAGGAGGCGCCAAAATGGGTGCTTGCCCCGGGCGCAGATTAGCCCAGTTACGTTCTAGCGTCGACCCCTCTTGAGCGGGAATAAGGACGAAAAATATGGTTTTGGACCCACGTGGCATCCTGCTATTGTATATGTGAACGTACGTAAAGCAAATACAAAATCCAAGAAATGTCACTTTCTTTTGTTTTGTAAGGCAAATAGTTTGCGCTGAAATTAAAATAAAGAAATCCAAGAAATTCTCTTCTGCTGGTTTGGCCATAGCTGAATTTCAGTGCAGGAGCGTACTGTAATAAATGGATAAAAAGATTTGGTCGATTCCTAAAGGTTCATTATTGAAAATAAAAAAAAAACAAAATGGAAGCAAAGTACCTAAGGGAAATAAAAAGTAAAGAAAACTGAGGCTCCAAGTCATAAATCCATTTAGTAATTACGCTTTCGGTATCAGCTTTCCGAGATGGTTCTTTATAGTTAGTCAAAAACTATTACCCTCCTAACTAAAATAAGAAGCCTTTAGGATCGCTCTATCTTTACTCTCTTATATTGCTGTCTATTTTCCTTCTTTTGTATTCAAAATTTGTGCATAAATACAAAACTCATGTTTCCTACAATCAAAATTGAGGAAGCATATTATTATAATGTTTTCTTTGTTAATATAAGATCTACCAAAATAAATAATATAAAAAGTCAAATTTAAACACACTTACCTGTCAAAATTCGGGATAACAAACAGATTGCTTCAGCAAATAAATGGAAAGATAAGAAGGCAAATTGTTAAACCCGAAAAGAAATACAATCTCTCTCTAAGATCTGTCAACATATTTCTGTAAAAAACTGTTCTCTGCGAAATGCCATTTTGAAAATCTGGATGACAGTTAGAAAATAAATAAGGAATAAAAAAAAATATATAAAAATAAATAAATTAAAGTAGGAAAAAATAAATAAATACAAACATGAAGGAGAAGAAAGGTGAGCAAATAATAAAAAGCTTGACAAGAGGTAAGAGGTATTAAAATATAAAATGGTAACAACAAGGAACGGGAAGATATTTATTATGAAATGGAATGTAGGTACCTAGATGGAGATGTTAAAGAATGATCATGATGATGTTGTTGCTGCTACTGCTGCATACAGTTGATATTGATCATGATGATGTTGTTGCTGCTACTGCTGCATACAGTTAATATTGATCATGATGATGTTGTTGATCATCATGTTGATGTTGTTGCTGCTACTGCTGCATACAGTTGATATTGATCATGATGATGTTGTTGATCATCATGTTGATGTTGTTGCTGCTACTGCTG
>CM022883.1:15809055-15831142 GCA_012654025.1 Pachypsylla venusta
GCGTCCAATGGTATGATCAGAATTGAGTTAGCTCTTACAGTTTTTTGTCCCATATAATGTAAAATATCAAGGCGCGTCCAATGGTATGATCAGAATTGAGTTAGCTCTTACAGTTTTTGCTAGAGAGCTCCCTTCTTCAGAGAGACAATTTTATTTGTTTCTATACTGCCTGTAATTTGTTTATAGCATGGGGGATCATTATGATCTATTTGACTCAATTTGGAACAAAGTTAATACAGTAGAGATCCAATTGTGGAGCAGTAAAGAGCCAATTTTGACGATTTCATGCATTTCTATTGTATTCTTAAAGACGCAGGCATCCATTTCAAAATAGATCATGCATTTCTAATGTATTCTTAAAGAAGAAGGGATCCATTTCAAAATAGATCTCTACAGTATTGATTAAAACGGTTCCTTATAGGTACAAAAACGAAGACCTTTCTTTGGAAGGGGTTTTACAAGTGGAATAAAAGATTACATATTTGTTTAGAGGTAATAAAATATCCCTCCCTATGTCTTATTTTAAATGAAAATTGAATGAAACCTTTAATGCAAGCCGTCTGCAAGATATAAAAGAAAACGTACAATATTTCTTTAAAAAAAAGGTTTTTTTACTCTCCTGTGAAATTTAATTTTTTCTACTTAGACACCTTCTGAAATAAGGTGACGATATATGTATATATCAAATTCATGAGAATAAAATTCCAAGATTTTTTTGTGTTTGAACCCACGGCCTACTGTTTACCAGTCAGACTCATTTAACCATGGAGTGGTCTGGCATGTTTAATTTAGCAGAGTTTGTTTTAAATACGTATATCTAATTAAAACCTCTCCCATTTTGAAAGAGTTTAAAGTGTATCTAGAGAGGCATGTATATGTAAATAATGCTCGTAAAGTGTGAGATTTAGGAGTCATGAGTGTAGGAATGTAGGTAAACGTAAAACATACCATTCCCCGGGGTGTTGTAAAATGTATGAAAAATTTACAAGTTAGCATCGAAAACTGTAAGTTTATGAGACGAAATTATTTATATAAAATTTTGAGCTTTTTTTTATTCGCCTCTTTTTTGGCAATAAATTTTTGTTTTTTATTTATTTACATTTACGAGAATCTAATAATATATGTTCCAGAATTCCTGCCTGGTGCTCGTAACTTTTGAATAGCTTGGAATTTTTAAAATTCTGATTTTTTTTTTTTTTTAATTTGGCTTAACGTCTATTTAACATCTATTGGTTATTCAAGACGGGGGTTTTACCCTCCATTCGCTGGAAACTTGCAAACCAGCTACCCACATTGACCTCACCCAGCCTGGGTTGGGCCGGAAAAAAGAGCCAACGATACGTGGTGTTCCCAAGCGGTCACCCATCCAAGTACTGATCACGCCCGACGTTGCTTAACTTCAGTGATCTGACGGGAACTGGTGTATTAAACGTGGTATGATCGTTGGCAAAAAAAAGGAAAAAAAATCCGATTGATTCTAGGGGATAGAAAAGACGCCATATAAATACTATTGGTGATATTAAATGAGGTTCGATCCCCGGAAGTGGCATTTTTTTTTAACAGAAATTTCGGATTCTCAAGAATTTTAATTGGAATGGTATATCAATTTTATTTTGAATATAAAACTCGAAATATAAAATTCCGATCCACTCAAAAGTTACAGGCACGGGACAGGACTTCTAGGTCATACTGTATTCGTTAAAGTACACAGAAAATACAAATGTAATACTAAGTAAAAAATTGTTAAATAAAAAAAATAAACTCATGGGTAACAGGCGAACAACCAAATATTATTAGGTAAAAATAACAAATCATTTTTGGTAAACCATTATTTAAAAAATTCAAAGAACATGTTTGATAAAAACAACAAATCTAATTTTGATTAAATTTACAAAATAATTGTTTTTGAATGTTAGTAAACTCCACTTTTGATCCCATTACACATCTGAAATGCACTTGTATATGTGTATGTATATTTGTTTGTTAAGCGATTTCAAATATATGCATATATTTGAAAATTGAAAAGACCAGATGGCCCAATATTTTGTTTTTTGAAAATGATTTTTTAAAATTTGATTAAGATATTTTTTTCTATGAATGACTACAACACTAACGTGAACACCTGATCATCTTGATGTATTTTACTAAAGATCTGTGGGGACATCAAAATGTGTTTGGCAAAGTATTTTCGGCAATTTCAGCCCATTACAATAATTTCTTCTTCTTTAAAAGATAAGAAAAGTCGTGTTATATTCACACCAGATTTTTTAAGAAGAAACAACCCGACCGCAACTAGTGGTCTTGATTTCACCAAACACCTTATCCAAAACTTTAGAATACAAAAGACATCACTTTCACTCGACCGTTTTTTTTCTTCATTAAAGTCAATATAGTCATTTATCTTCTCGGCGGGGAAGTTGAACCGAGAGGGAAGAGTGTAACAACTAACCCCCTTTCACTCTCTCATCCTCTCGCCTATTACGGATGGCTGTGGCTATGCTGATGATGTTGATAGACACAATTTCCTTTTTATTTTCTATTTTAGTTCCAAAGGAAATTCCATTTGCTGCTGTTGTTGTCGTTATTTTTCTTCTTCTCCTGCTTCTTCCTCTTGCTATTTTTATGAATGTTGTGCTAGCGCGAACTTTTTCATTGATTAGGATGGTGGTTTGTTGATTTTGTGGTGCCTAATAATTTTTAATAATTATGTTATTTGTGTTGTCTGTAGTTCTTGTTGTGTTGATTATTTTTTTGTGTGTAATTTCTAGGTTTTTTTTAGTGTCTAGATAATTTGCGTTGTTGTTTAATTTGGTGCAGTTATTTCTGTTATCTCCAAATTTTGATGATTTTACTTTTGTCGCCAATAGTTAATATTTTTGCTGTCTGTAGTTCTTGATTTTAGTCTAATCTTGTGTACAGGTGTTGAGGATGTTTTTTTTTTTTTGTATGTTCAAATTTTTTTGTCTTAAGACATTACAAATTGTGTTGTTTGTAGTTGATATTCTTATTTGCGTTGTCTGTAGTTGTTGATGTTGTTATTTTTGTTGAGTCATCCAAATTTTGATAATTTTATTATTAGTGTTAATTGTCGTCGTTGTTGATTTTATTATTTGTGTTATGTGTAGTTGTTGATTTTATGACTTGTGTTGTCTACATTTGTTGATTTCCTTGCAGTTTATAAAGTTTTTGTTGTAGGTTGTTTTAGAATTCAAATATTTTGTTTTCGATTTTGTGAATAAAAAATGTCCAAAATTTCTGCACGATTACAATACTTTTTATCTTCCGTAGGAAGAGAAAGTAAAAATATTTTTGAAATACTAGAAATGTTTGGATAAAAAAATTGTAGCAATTCCAAAAATAGAGAAATAATTATTATAGTAGGGCTAGTAGCCACAGTTGAAATATCTCCGTCCAGTGAAAAAATCACTGAAATGGAGAGACAGGATGTAGAAAAAAATGTCATGTCATAAGAACGTTTTCCATTTTTTTTTTTTTTTTTTTTTTTTTTTTTTTTTTNTTTTTTTAACGTCTCTTTAACATCTATTAGTAATTCGAGACGGGGGTTTTACCTCCAATCGTTGGAAACATACAGACTAGCAATCCACATGGACCTATCTGATAGCCCAGTCTGATTTTTCCCGGTCACCCACTTAGAAAACCTCGCTAGGCTTTGCTTAACTTAAGTGTTGGTGTATTCATCGTGCCATTCTTTTTTGATCTTTTCTAAAAGAGGAAAGTATTGTAATGATGTGATGGACTGGAAGTTCGTGATATGAGGTAGCCAGAACTTAAATTTCGAATCGGACATGGTCCGTGTACAGTCAGTACCAACAGACAGTTATAGAATTGGAAGTTGGTATGCATTTATTCCATACAAAATTGCTCCTTACATGTTTTTCGAAAAAAGTCATCGTTTTCGAGTTATCGTTGAATTAGTGTATAAACAATTTTTTGGCAATTGCAAAAATATACAATATCTTTGTCATTCTTAATTAAACATCACTTGAACGTTTACAATTGGTCTCATCTTATCCCTAATTTTTTTCAAGTGAAACTCTATAGGAGGTGTGGACTAACTGTGTTTTAACTGCAGTTCAGAGAACTACTGGTTCTACTTCATTTTTAATTTTGTAATTATAATAATTGATTTTGTTTGTTCCTTCTGTTTACAGGTAAGCCCAGATGAGTGCGGATAGGATAAGGAGAACTGATCCGGCCGATCAGGTAAGATTTCCTTCCAAAAGTCGCTCTGCAATGGTATATTTTCTGCGTATAGAACATTTTTTGGGTATTAAATTTAAGGGGTCTACAAAAATACGTAGCTTATCTGCCTCGGTAGCTCGTTGTTTAAGCGCTCGACTAGGAGGGCGTGGGTTCAATCCCCAGCAGAGGCAGTATTTTTTCCTCATTAATTTGAGTATTTGACCACACAAAAACACTAGGCCACCGCGTTCGCCAGATTTATCAGCACCCGACTATTTTCTTTGGGGTTATTTGAAGGAGCGAGTATATGTGAACAAGCCCGAGACAGTCCTTGAACTCAAGGCCAATGGTATTTTCTGCGTATAGAACAATTTTTGGGTATTAAATTTAAGGGGTCTACAACATTGTTGCAGAAATTGAACTCAACAGCCACACATTTTGAAAGATGTTATGGAAAATTTTAAAACGAGCTCATCATTGCGAAGCTGAAAACGAAGGTCATTTAAATGACATTATTTTCCATAATTAATGTAAAAAAAATTCCATTTTGTATATTTTATAATCTGAAATATATATAATCTATTGTATATAAAATTCTCGTGTTTGTTAACCGATTTTAATGAATTTTTTTATGTACATTCGGTAGGTCTGCGAATAGGTTTATCTATAATTTTAGAATTGAACACCAAGTTTGTTGGGTAGGACGTGTTGGGAGTAGTATTGGGTTAGGTTCTAAAAAAAGAAATGCGTGTTGAAGTCTGCGCAAGGTTAGGCTAGGTCGCAGACTAAAGCCTAACCTTTGGTCTCAATTTCTTTCTTCGTTTCCCTCCCTCCCACCCTCTCTACATAGTGACCGAAAATGACTTTAAAATCTCATCTTTGTTTCAAGTTGTATAAGTTTTATACTAAAGTCATAGTTCAGTCTTCTCAATTGTACCTATCGCATGCTTTCTGAAATTCACCACCATTTTTTTTTTTATTATTTTTGACTATTTCCGTTACGACACTTTGTTTGTTTTTCATAGGGACGATAGGGTAGAGAGTGAGTGAGAGAGAAAGAGAGAGAGAGTGAGTGAGTGTGTGAGAGAGAGAGAGGAAAAAAGAGAAACAATATAATTACGACAAGCACAATGTGTAGATGTATATAAAAATGAGATTTTCCACTCGAAATATGAGGCAGTAGTGGGGAGTACAACATTGAGTGTCATTAAATGAAAATATAAATCTTTTGTATTCTGAAAGTTTTATTTTATTTTCTAGTAAATAATAATTGACGATTTGCCCTTTCTAAATGTAAAAAAAATCATATATGATGTAATTCTGATGTAATAATGACAGCTTCAACAATGTTATGTCGATTCACTACTATCTCTCCAAAATGTGTGACACGGGGCACAGCGACCATAACACAGCTTGATAGAGACTGAAAATTAACGTCCTTCACTAGAAATCCTCTAGCAGGTAGCTACCAGTTGAACAGCCGTGCTTTGGCTGCGACTACAAGATCGTGATACTACGAGCGACTACATTCTTCTATGAACGATTACCCGCTCTCTCCCTTTTGCAGCACAGATATGTTCCATAGGATGCATACAGGGCCGTACCCAAGATTTTTTTTTGGTGGGGAGGGGGGGGAGGGTCTGAAGGATTGACAACCAAGCCAGGACTAACACCTGAAAATGATGATCATGGAAGGTGATGTTGTTTTTGTTATTTTTGTTGTTGGTGATGATGTTGCTGTTGTTATTATTGATGATGTTGATGTTACTGTTGTTGTTGGTGATGATGTTGCTGTTGTTATTATTGATGATGTTGATGTTATTGTTGTTGTTGGTGATGATGTTGCTGTTGTTATTATTGATAATGTTGATGTTATTGTTGTTGTTGGTGATGATGTTGCTGTTGTTATTATTGATGATGTTGATGTTATTGTTGTTGTTGTTGTTGTTGTTGTTGGTGATGATGTTGCTGTTGTTATTATTGATGATGTTGATGTTATTGTTGTTGTTGTTGTTGTTGGTGATGATGTTGCTGTTGTTATTATTGATGATGTTGATGTTATTGTTGTTGTTGGTGATGATGTTGCTGTTGTTATTATTGCTGATGTTGATGTTATTGTTGTTGTTGGTGATGATGTTGCTGTTGTTATTATTGATGATGTTGATGTTATTGTTGTTGTTGGTGATGATGTTGCTGTTGTTATTATTGATGATGTTGATGTTATTGTTGGTGATGATGTTGCTGTTGTTATTATTCATGATGTTGATGTTATTGTTGTTGGTGGTGATGATGAGTTACACTTTACAATTTTACATAAGTCATGCATAAAAAAAAAAAATGAAATTTCCGGGGGGGTCTGGAGCCTCCTGGGTATTGCCTTGGATGCACACCTAAATTGTATTATGTTACATGGTGGTCCCTACAGAAATCATTGTTTAGAATGCTTTAACATCGTCTCTGCTGCTCTGCTCATAAAGTTGAGGTTTATTGGTTTCCTGTTTTAGAGGCAATCTCAATTTTGTCATAATGACATGGTGTCATATTTATGAAAGAGCCTCTAGCCCATCTCATCAAATAATTGCGTCTAGGATGTCTGAGGAAGGATAAGAATTTAGGACAAGCAGTGACGAAATTTGTACCGGACCGATTGATGAAAATAACTCGAATGATTAGAGTAGGTATCAAAAATTCGCTTATTGTTTTGAAATTTGAAAATGTGGTCAGTTGTACGCTGAGCATCAGCTGATACATCCGAATACAAGACTAGACTCCGAGGAGAAATTTGCTAATCAATTATTATTATTAAACAGGGTGTCCCAAAAGTCCGAGACCGCCTGAATATCTTTTGAACAGCTTAATGTGGAGTTGAAATTTCGCATGGTATTATATCCCCAAATTAAACTACCTGATGGGTGTGACCAGTTTTTTCAGAGGCGGGTCCCATGTGGCCCTCAGGGGGTCCAACTTTTGTTTTTTTAAATACGAACCCCCATCTTGTGATACATTTTTAGAAAGACATTAGAATTAGAAGTACTTTGTCAAAAAAATTTACACGTCTAGCGTGTTTGGTTTCAAAATGTCGGCCATTTGAAATTTCCAACATATGACTTTCAAGAGTGTTTAAAACTAGTCGAATTTTTTGCAATGGGATATTGAATGATTGCATAGGACACCAATGTTGAGGAACCTGCTTTTTAGACATAATTCGCCTAGTTATAGACACTAAAACTATGCCAATTATTTCTAAAAGTAGGCGAATTATGTCTAAAAAGCAGGTTCCTTAACATTGGTGTCCTATGCAATCATTCAATAGCGCATTGCAAAAAATTCGCCCAGTTTTAGACACGCTTGGAAGTCATATTTTCGAAATTTCAAATGGCCGCAATTTGGAAACCAAACACGCTAGACGTGTAATTTTTTTTGCAAGGTATTTATAATTCTATTGTCTTTATGAATATGTATCACAAGATGGGGGTTTGTATTTAAAAAACAAAAGTTGGGCCCCCCGGGGGGTCACATGGGACCCGCTCCTGAAAAATTAGTCACACCATCAGGTGGTTTAATTTGGGATATAATACCATTCAAAATTTCAAAACTCCACATAAAGCCGTTCAAAAGATATTCAGGCGGTCTTGGACTTTTGGGACACCCTGTATATGGGCTCATAATAATTGGATATGGATGAAAAATTAATAAATAAAGATGGTAGTTAAAAAGAAAGAAAGATAGATTAAAGAATTATATATTTACTAGCTGTTTTCCGTGCTTCGCTACGGTTACAAAATTCAACAAGAATTTCGAGAAGGCGAAATTAAATCTTCTCAATTTTAGATTTTTGGTGGAACCGACCCCCAGAGTGAACACGGCTCCTATGTAGAAAATTCAATATTTTACTCAAAGATATTACTTTTTGCACTGCGGATCACCTTCGTTTAAAATTTTAGCTTTCTATCTTATCCCGAAGTGATATTTATTAACCACGGGTTTTTGGTGGAACCGACCCCCAGAGTGAGCACCGCTCCCAGTTAGAAAATTCAATATTTTATTCAAGGATATGACTTTTTGACTTTGTACTTCGGAACACCTTTGTATCAAATTTCAGCTTTCTTGCTCATCCCGATAAAGGCTTATTTATTTATTTATTATATGGACTGGAGAGAACTTAGATGAAACAAGTGGAGTCACACCCTGTATAAAGTGGAAATATGGCGCCCTATTAAAACACGACCTGAACAAACAATAATAAGATAGGTACCACTTGAAAATTCATGGAAAAAAATTCAAAAGTTCAGATGTCAAGCCAGCTTAATGAACCTTTATTTTTGGTAGTTATTTTCCTCATTAGAAATCTATACAGAAATATTGTAATAATTATTTAAACAGTACCTTGTTCTGTAACCTTTTGAACTCGCACACCATTTGACCCCCAGTGACCCGATAGGGCCAAAAAATAATCAGTTATATAGCAAATATGGATCTATTTATACCAAATCGATCAACGCTAAGTGGCCAATTTGCCCATCACAGTGTACGGCGAACAAATAGGTTTTATTTGGAATCTGCATACTTTGTAACGTAAAATATCAAATTTTGAGTGAAATGACGTCGTGGTGGTCGTCAGCGGCAAGAGCTGAAATTCAAAATCAGAGGTGCGTGTTGGGAGGTTGGGACAATATTTCGCAGGCTATTAGGCCTGAGTCTGGAGAAAGAGGTTTATTAAGAATTATACTAAATCTTGTTCTGCTAGCAGTAAGCTCTCGTCGTATTATTATTTGGTCAAACCTTTTACAAATTTAGGATATAACATACCATGCATTGAAGTTGTGAGCTCTGAGATATACGTGGCGGCATTCCGAAGATCGGACAATCTGAGGAGATGTGAATTTGTAATTCCTTGAATATAAACATGCCACAATGTGTTACATGAAATTAGAGATGGGCTAGTCATGTAGTCATCCACTCATGAGTCGACTCGACTCATTCACTAGTCGATTCATCTTTCTGAAATGAGTTGACTCTTCAAAGAGTCGACATACGAGTAGCTTTTTGTTGTTGACTGATAAAGATAATAAAGGAAGAAATATTTTTCCGGGTGTTTGTTATTTACTGAAGGAAAATGTTCTTTTATTCTGGTGACGATTGATTGTGATGTCTTTTTAATGTATTCGACGAAGTTGGGGACGTTTATTTGGTAGATGCCCCTTTTGTCAATTGATGGTTTTATTATGTCTTTCTGATCAAATAAGGCCTTTTTGAAAATTGTCACTCGATGCGAGTCAAGATCTAGAGTCGACTCATATTTGTCAGTCGTTACATGTCGACTCATCCAAGTGAGACGGAAATCCCATACCTACATGAAATAAGAGAGTATTTTTTTTTTTTTTTTTTTTGCTTCTTGAACGCTTTTTTTGGCGGATTTAGGAAATCAAAAGCAAATCTAAAAAGGTAACAATTGCTAGAAGGGAAACCTACCTACAATTTACCCTATTTTTTGAGAGTAAATTGAGAGACATTTTGGACGGATCCCCCTTCCTCCTCGGTCATTTCTAATATTTTCTTTCGCTTTTACTTCAATTTGATGAAAAACTTTGACAAAAACTATGCGAAACTTTCCAACCAATTATTATTAAACTCCAAGTTTGACTATGAGAAAATGAAGAGGAAATTGCTTGAAAGACAGCAAAGTTATAAGGAAGCATCATAAATCAAATATTGGAAACTACTTTTTGAAGATAGGGGTCATTTGTCAGACTCATTTCATTGGTTTGAAAGAAAACAGATTAATTTAGGTCTAATGTGGGGGGGGGGCTTCAAATGGCTATGCTTTCAAAGAGGTTCCAAATACCTATTTCAAAAACAAAGATAGATGATTTCCGATTGGACCCTAAAATATCCAGATTTCCAAAGCAAAGATAATTGAATTTGAAAAACTCTGTCAATGTGACACATGGGTTTATTATTTTTCGGGCAAAAAAAATACCCTCCCCCCAAAAAAATTGAGGGGGGGGTTCTCGTGGCGATTCCAAATCTGGGGCGTAATTCGACCCTAAATTTGACATACCTACTAAATTTGAACTCTCCGGCTCTTAACATTCTCTTTTTAGACAGGATTAATGAAAACCGCTTTAAAGCAGTAAAAACCGCCAGCGGTATATTTGATTGAACCAAAAAGTTTTGGAGCAACCTGAGACCCCAAACATGACATACATACAAAATTTCAAATCTCTAGCTCTTACTCTTCTCCTTTTAGACAGCAATACTGAAAACCGCTAAAAAGCGGCAAAAATCGCCAAGGGTGTATTCGATTGCACCAAAAAGTTTCGGGGCACAATTAGAGCCCAGATGGGACCTATATACTAAATTTCATCTAAATCGGTCAACGATAAGTGGCAAAAGTGCCCATCACAGAGTACGGCGGACAGCGCGGCGGAAAAACGGATTTTTTTTAATCAATTTTTTTATTCTACGTACCTTAAAACATATAATATCAAATTTAGAGGGGGAGGGGGGGTATTTTTTTTTTCGTGACGATTACAAAGGTTCATTATTGAAAATAATAAACCAAAAATAATAAAAAATACCTTTTATAAAATAAATTTAAGAAAAAATACTTTAGACTTGAACGTCAGTGTTGTAGGGAAAATATGTTTTATGCGCTCTTATTTGAATTGTAAATCCCTCCGGTGCTCTCGTTTTAACCGGTTTCTAAATGGAAATAATTATGTTTTTCACCTCTCTCCCAGATGCAGGACCGTAGACAGAAAATCCGGACCGGAGGGAAAAAATTACGGGCCCCTCTATTATTCTTTCATCTAAAATCATCGTATGGGCAGTAATAAAAGTAAAAGTTAGGCAATTCACTTAGTTGATGTGAAAAGGCGTGTACGGCTTCTTCTTGGCAACAAATAATTCGATTATCAGATGTTACTGTTTACGAAATATACCAATATTTATGATTGCTGCACAAGATGAAAGGTTGCACTATATTTTAAAATCAGTGTCCTGCAATAGCCATTGTCCCTTATTAGCCCACTATCGCTAAAATTTTGATTTTGTGTGTTTGAAAATTTTTCAAATCTTTTAAGTTGATTTATTAATTACTAAAACGGCCGGACAATGCCGTGCCTATAACCTTTCCCGGGTAAAAACAAATAAGTGTGCAAAGTTTCGTGCAATTCCGTGCTGTATTTCGTAAGTTAAAAGCGAACAAACAAACAGGCATTCACATTTATACATACTGATACAGAAAAAAACATGAAAAATTTCATAATGATAATTTTCTTACCGAGCCTCTTAGGAAATCCCGGGCCTGGGGGTATTCCCCATTCCCCCCTCTCGTCGGGCCTGCCCATATGATGGAATACTGCGGGATGCGCATATACTTCAGAAGCGACGTTAAAATCTAAAGTAGTTATTAATTAATTAAGTACTTGGAACTTATTTAGAACAACCAGATTGTTTCCGAACAGATAAATTCTCTCAGAACACCTTGGTTTTGGTTTGTTTTCCTTTGAGTGTAAGTTTATCTTGGTTTACATAGGATTGTTCTGGGTTGGTATACATGTGTTAGTACTTACTTTCCGATTCCTCTTCTCGCTCAGTCAAATCTTACAACGCCAGTAATGGGGGAAGGACAGCGCTCTTTCATTTGCTTTTTGCTTGTAACAGATCGTTTTGTGTACAAATTCTCTCCAGTGGGCCGCTGTGTTTGTATCGAATCACATTCACAGTTCGAATCATCTTCATCACCCCAATTTTTCTTATTTGACTTGCACAAGAATATCCCAGAGCGCAGACAATTAAGGGATTTTCAGGTTGCAAAGAGTTGGTCAGCTGGAGGAGGTAGATGTTCTCTGAGGTCGAGTATGGGGTCTTAAACTGATTGTTTCCAGAGATCTGTTTTACAACTTTCGGGTGAGGAGTTCACCTAGCTTGTGGTCTGTGCAAAGAACCTCTTTTTTATTTTAGTCGAATCGATTGTGTGATATGTCCCTATAAGGGGTGTTGGTTATCTCTGATCTGTTTCTGTCTCTTGACTTCCGCGGCAGGTTCTTATGCCTGGGGGACAGATTGCAGCTGGTTAGTAAATTTTGTCAATAGAGGTTAATCGCAACATTAATTTTTATGGTGTGAGCCGAAGATTTTTTGACAGGAGCCGATTATTTCTGCTGCAGACAGACTTAGCGCCGACGCGGATGTAGTTCTTCAGCAAGGTAACTGTGTAGATGTACCCTTATATAACCATTATATGATTGCTACATCCTCTTCTTCTTTTCCTGAGGTCTGAATAATATTAGAATAATACGTTTAGGGAAACAACAAACCCACAATGTAGGATAATAAATTTTTTAACATTTATTGGTCATTCAGGACAGGGGTTTTACCCTCAATTCGCTGGAAACTTACAAACCAACTACCCACATTGACTTCACCCAGTCTGGATTGGGCCGTAAATAGCGTACCTCACGAGGTACGAATCTACGTAGTTACCCCCACTATGCAATACCTCACTGGACGTTTAGTGTATCCAACATGCCAGACACGCTAGCTGAGGATAATACATTAAATTTAATATGAGTGTAAGAAGTTCTATTCAGCAAGCGTCTACGGCACGTTGAATACACCAATTCCCGTTAGATCACTGAACGTACAGCGTATTAACGTATTAAGCAACGTACAGCGAGGCTGCTCTATGTGGGCGTCCACGTGAGTTCGCGCTTTCGTGATGCTGGTTATTTTTCCGACCCAACCCAGGCTGGGTGAGGTCAATGTGGGTAGCTGGTCCTAGCGAATGGAGGGTAAAACGCCCGTCTTGAATGACCAATAGATGTTAAAGAAACGTTAAGCCAAATTTTAAAAGAAAATAATAATAGTATGAGTGTAAGATGTTCTATTCCGTTTTTGCCACCCCGACCTCAGTTTTGTATCTTTCAACTATTGTTGTGTCTCAAAGATGAAGATAATAGAATCGAATCTATTTTTAATGGAGTTTATTCCACCCCATCCCCCCTCTATTACTTGCAGGGGGGGGGGAAAGCTTAACTAAATATTATATCAAATAAAAGGAAATTGATTGTGTGTTTTCTGGATTTAATACACTAATAGTCGTTTGTAAATATTTCGTTAATGTAACGCTCATTTCCCTCGAAAATGAGATCAATAGGGATATTTTCCACAATTGGTCTGAACGTCCCAATTAGGGGCGTATACTTTCTGTGTTACTGAAAAATCAGAATATCAGAGACATCCAGTCTCTTATGATCCCATACTGCGAGAGATGAGTTTCGGCAGCAGTAAGATCAGTTTTCGGACCAGATACCAAAGATAAAGGCGCAGAAAGGCCGCTAAGGCGTTTGTAGAAGCAGTTATATATTGTTTAGTTTTATACCACGGCAGCAGTAAGATTCTTTTTCGGACCAGATACCAAAGATAAAGGCGCAGAAAGGCCGCTAAGGCGTTTGTAGAAGCAGTTATATATTGTTTAGTTTTATACCACGGCAGCAGTAAGATTATTTTTCGGACCAGATACCAAAGATAAAGGCGCAGAAAGGCCGCTAAGGCGTTTGTAGAAGCAGTTATATATTGTTTAGTTCTATACCACGGAAAAAATGACGAAGGTCCAATGAGAGTCCATTTAAAAAAAAAAAAACTNCACGAAAGAGCAAAGTCCCCCAAAACATGATATATTAAAAAAATTGATTTACCTACCTATTATGTCCAAAAATCAAATAAAAAATGTGTTTTCGTAGGTTACTCAAGAAAGTATGAAACAAGTCAGCCCTAAATGTAAAATCTATAAATTTTATAGTAAACTAGCTGTTTCGCCCGTGCTTCGCTACGGCCAATAGCTTGGCGCCTTAGAGGCATGGCCGTTCCCGTGCTAATAGTATTCTATGATTCCCCTTACAAAACTCGGAAAAACGACCATAACTCGAAAACGGTTGGACCGTTTTTTGCTAACTATCTTCCAAATTAAGGTTTAAAAGGCTAAGAAAAAATTTAAGATATCGCATCATGATCAGCTAAATTCGGTCAAAAATCGAAAAATCGGCCGTAACTTGAAAACAGTTCGACATTTTTGAATTTTGATATTTTTGCTGGTGTTTAGGCCTATGGTTTTGGGGAGGGCCCATTCTCATCAATTTTTCGATATCTCTTACCGTTTTGGCTAAACAATTAGTGATACATACACACACACACACATTTATCGTTACATTGAGTTTTATTATTATAGATAGAAGATTACATTGAGTTTTATTATTAGAACGAAGGTAGATAGATGTGAAGATAGGTATATCGAAGGCCCAGTGGGGGTGGTCCAGGGGGTCCCCCAAAATTTCAATCTTCTTTTTTTTATGAAAATACTCTACTTTGCACGAAAAAACCACCAACAACAAAAACAACATCGACAAGAGTAACAACAACAATATAAACAGCAAAAACAAAAACAACATCACCTTCCATCATCATAATTTTCAGGTGTTAGTCCTGGCTTGGTTGTCAATGCTTCAAACCGCANCCCCTAATATTTTCTTTGAGGGTTATTCTTTTTATTTTGTAATGGGTCACAGGGCAAAATTAATGTTGAAAATTTTAATCAAACATAGTTGACTAGCGCCTGTAAAAGAGGAGTAGCCTGCTAGTTTTATTTTATAGGAGAAATCAATAAAGCATGTTTTTTATTCAAAATGTTAGAATTTAACTAAACGTGCTAGATTAAATTCAACCTAAAACTTCCACAAGCAGCATGTTTATACAAAATCCTTAATAGGAAAGAGACGAAGTAAGTGAAAAGGCGAGCTGGTATATTAAGTGAGTTTGGTGTGAGTGAAGATGGAATGAATGGAGAAACCGAATTGATTCATAGGGGGAGGTGGTGGTGGTGGTAGCTCAAAGATACATGAAGAGGTGTTTGCAGAATATTCAAAAGCTGAAATGAGATTTTCTTAGATTAGCCATAGGGCATTAATATTTGTGGTGCTCGTTCGAAATGTTTTCTCCAACAGGGAAAACCTTTTTTTCTCTATCCCTCTGACTTTAAATTATTTTCATTGAATTTGGGTGTTTGTTATTTCCGTAGATTCAATATTAGTTGTAGGATTAGTGTTGGCTTCGTATGGATTGGGTTCTTGTTATTTTGGTATCTTCAATTAACTTTGCTTTTAATATCTGGACCCAACCCAGGTTTGCATGTTTCCAGCGAATGGAGAGTAAAACCCCCGTATTGAATGACCAATAAATGTTAAAGAGACGTTAAGCCAAATTAAAAAGAAAAGAAAAAAAAAGGTCGAGGGTTCCCTTTATAAAGAACTTTCTAACACGACCGTAAGTGCCAAAATTTAAATTCGACCCACATTTTGGTTCATTATTTTCAATATTGGAATCGTCTTCTTCACAATATCTTTCATTATAACTCGACGCTTCTATGATATTTTATTACAAAATGACACCCAATGAATTGGTCAAATTATGCATTTTCAAAAGCGTGGTACAACCGTACATCTAGGTATTCGAAGCTAAACATAAATTAAAAAAAATGGAAAATTCCAAGACACAGCCTGGGCTCAGTCGCTATAGTTTCCAAAATCTTACCAGCATAAAATCAATGATCAGATAAAAGACCCAGCCTACAATTACCCAATGAAAGCTCCTGCCCTTTGTGCACCTAAACTTACACACCTGACTCATATACAGACCTATGGTCCCACCCGGTAGATGTTGCCCGTTTCCTGGAACCGACATTATTAGAAGTAGAAGAAAGGGGGGATGTTCAGAAAATTTCCTGCGAGCCGGATTAAAAACTCGACTATGATGGAAATAGTTTGTTGCCCTGCTTATGATCTTAATATCGACATTTAGCTTTCTAATCACCCTGTGAGGCGGTAAAAACCTCCTCACAACACTGCTTCCTATGGCAAATCCTTCCATCGAACATAGTACCGCATCCTATCCTAAATTTACTCACTTTTCAGTGATGATTTGTTAACTCCTTTTCACTCATATTTTCTCTTCTTTTCCTTTACTATCCTTTTCCTCTTCCTTCCAGTCCTAATCCTTCCCCCTTGAAGTATGTGCAAGCTCGAGCACAGATTATGGAATTGTGTTTGCGTAAATGTGTTTTTTATATATATATATATATATATATAAATAGCTTTATGGAGTTTTATTGTGCTATGTTGTTGTTTCTGTTTTTTTTTAAAATATATTTATGTAATTTTTTGTACTGTTATTATTTTAAAAATAAATAAGACCTCTGTTTGGTCTTAGTCAGTGTATTAGTCAGTGAGCATACCAATTGCACATTTGAGTATAAGTTATGAGTATTATAAGATTCTATACGAGTAATTAGCACGATACGTTTACTTTTTTCCCATTAACAACACTTTATATTTCCCGAAGACGTCTTTTACCATTTTTTAGAATGTCATCTTCTTTATTCTTGCCGTGTTTATTATATTTTTCAAGTATTTTAAGAACACCTTCGTTTCCATCCTACACCTTTGTTTGGCTCACACGTAGAACAAAATATAATATAAAGTATATTTTATTTGCTTCGTTGAATAACAAGATCTAATAAGAATATTTCTCCGAATAATATTTTTATTAATATTGAATGTTGTCATTATTTGATATTCTTTTTTTCAAATATTGAAGAGTTTGAAAAAAAAACTTTCTCTCAAAATAAGAAAATGTAACTTTTGACATTCAAATGTCAAATATCATCATTATTATTTTTTGACATCACGGAAAGCAATTTTTAAAATACGTTTATTTTCACCCGATTAATGTATTGTGATGCTCATATTTTTTTTTTTCTCTAACTGCCTCCCTTCCCAATTTTATTTCAGGTTTGGTTTTCACTCCTTTATTTTTTACTTCCTTATCCTATAAAAAGGAAAGTATTGTAATAAGCTGAAATTTTCGATGTGGAATTTTGGGGTCCCCAAAGCCCAAATCTCGAGTTTCAGCCAATGGTCCGTGTGTGTGTCTGTCTGTGAACAAGATATCTCAAGAACGGCAAGTGCTAGAAACTTAAAATTTGGTATGTATGTATGTCAGTTTTATGCCATGAACGCAAAATAAGCTTTTTTGGAAATGAAATATATCGTTGGCGGTTTTATGCCGCATTTCAGCCGTTTTCGTACATCCTGCTTAAAATGAGAACGTTAATGGCTAGAACTTTAAACATGGTGCCTATTCATATCAATTTCATAAAGGAAATTAAAAATACAACTTAGATTGAAGTGTAATATATTGTTGGCCGCTAATTAGAGGTTGAAGGCCGATTTTTGGCGGTTCTGCCTAAAACCAGAATGGAAAGAGCTAGAACCTGAAATTCGGTGCCTATTCATATCAATTTCACACAAGAAATTGAAGAATACAACTTAGGTTGAAGTGTAATATATTTTTGGCCACTAATTAGCGGTTCACGGCCGCTTTTTATAGATAAGGAAAGTCGTGTGATGTTCACACCTGATTTTTTAAAATGAATAAATTTACCCTGGAGGTGCATTTTGTTTACATCCTTTTCTATCATGTCATAATCTTCTGTTCACAAATACAATACATTAATACATTTTTCGAAATGTATTAATTTTGAATTCTATTGGTCAGCGACTTTTGCTGATCCACAATAATTATTGTTTGGAACTAACCGAGGTCTCTGACTTATAGGGAACAATAGCATTAACCGAGGTCTTTGACTTTTTTGGGAAAAGCTAATTATTATAATATCAATACCATTGAACTCTGTCTGATAGAAATGCTGAGTTTTAGTTTGAAAACCAGAGACGAAGTCTCAAATCGTAACAATTTTCCCTTCTTTAAAAGGCTCCGTCCTCGGAGGCAAGGTTAACATATTATTAAAACAGAAACAGCCGAAACTTTTGAAAAATACGAAATGACATAGTTAATTGAATTGAAACAGGGATGAGAATGAATTGTTTAGTAAAATACCTAGGTATATAAATAAAAATAGAAAAACTGTGAAATTTGAAGTAGGAGATTTGGTAATGCTCTACTCTACTAGAAATTATAAGTCCTTATGTAGAAAGCTTCTATGTCGTTGGAATGGACCTTTCAAGGTCATGGAAGTGTTCAATACTTATTTAAATTACCGAATTAAAGATTTACGTTTTGGGAAGTGCATAAAGTTCCCGAAACAAATTGTTATTGGAGAATACTTTCTCTTTAGATATTATAAAAATTCGGAGTTAGAATTTATATTGTTGGGCAATTCCAAATACCCCTTCGAAATTCTTATCATGTTGATTTTTTCTATTTTTATTTATATACTACCTAGGTATTTTACTAAACAATTCATTCTCATCCCTATTTCAATTCAATTAACTATGTCATTTCGTATTTTTCAAAAGTTTCGGTTGTTTCTGTTTTAATAATATGTTAACCTTGCCTCCGAGGACGGAGCCTTTTAAAGAAGGGAAAATTGTTACGATTTGAGACTTCGCCTCTGGTTTTCAAACTAAAACTCAGCATTTCTATCAGACAGAGTTCAATGGTTTTGATATTATAATAATTAGCTTTTCCCAAAAAAGTCAAAGACCTCGGTTAATGCNCCTTTCATATCATAAACCTCTGTTCACTGTCTCTTGGTAATCTATTTTTTCTTCCACTCTCAACAAACCTTTTGCGGTAATGTGAGAAAAAGAAGGAACAAAAGAGAATAAAAAAAAGAAGAAATGCAGGCAATGAAAGAGAGAATTAGAAAGACAGATAGAAGAGGAAGAGAGTGAAAATGAAATGGAAGAGAAAGAAAAGCACAAACAGAAGAAAAAAGTGATGAAGGCAAATGAAAACGGGGGCAGGATTTCTGAATGCTGTAGTTTTATTTTTCAATAATGATTATAAATAATTAAATACAACCCATTAAGTCAACCGGAAATTCCGTAATTAAGAGATATTGAGGAAAGTCAGATCACTAACTCAACAATGTGGTGAAAATGATCAACCCCCTCTTACAGAACCCCATAGATGGAATTCCCATTGAAAAGTTTTAAATTAATTGCGGGGAGAAAAAAGGGAAAATAGTGTGTGTGTGTGTGTCTATATAGGTGCGAGAGAGAGAGAGAGAACAACATTTAAGGGGAGTATAAAAGCCGGAGACAAATGCAATCCAGACTTTGGGTTCCATTTTCAACCGTGGGTGTAGTTTTGGAGATAGAACCTTTTGTCTTTAAGGTCCATGTGCTAATGTTTTAACGTGGCAAAACATAATCTTTGAAATTTTCAACTAGCAAAGATATTTTGAACGTCTTCAGGAAAAAAATGGTGCCGATTCTGTCCAATGTTTTGCTTCGCATTTTAGTGGGATTTTTCCGGACCATGTACCAATAGAATGATGTTTCCGGATAATTTGAATTTCAATGATTTTGAGCAACATTTTTGAAGATTTAAATTTCTCTTGATTGTAGCCCTTATTAATTGAAACTTTGGAAATAATAAGATTTTAATTATTTAAAAACACACAGAGACCTTGATTATTAAAAAGAAAAAAACGTTATTGAATCTCAGGAAGCAAGTTACAATGTTACGTGAATACAAAGTATGTATATTTCCTTGTGTTATTATGTCACAATGTTTGTGGGCATCATATCATTACAAGGTATTTTCAACATTCACTTCAATATCATTAAGCCTAAGCTACACTTTTAACAATTTCCTTATAATGCTACCACTTGGCGCTATTACCATAGCTACTCAATTGTCCTCAGGAGGCTGAGTTACCCCCAAACACAACCAGACCAAGTAGAAAATTCGAAAAAACCTTTTTCAAATTTTCGACCCGTCCTGGAATCGAACCCGGAACCTCCGTGATGCAAGCCGAGTGTGATACGCACTCTGCCACGGAGACGTGAATACAAAGTAAACCTAAGGAAATAATTAAGTTCTAAAATATGTATTTTTTTTTTCGTTCGATTACTGAAGTTAAGCGACGTCCAGCGAGGTTGTACCATGTGGGTGTTCCCGTCCTCGTGATGCTGGCCATTTTTTCGGCCCAACCCAGGCTGGGTGAAATCATTGTGGTAGCTGGTTTGCAAATTTCCAGCGAATGGAGGGTAAATCCTCCATCCCCGCATGACCAATAGATGTTAAAGAAACGTTAAGCCAAATTAAAAAAACAAAAACAAAAAAAACATAATTCGGTAGACAAAATATTATATTTTCACTTGACTGTAATGTTTTAATGGGGTGACCTGAATGGAATCAAATTCTCCATCAAATTTTATATTCAATCATATATTTTTCTCCTACATTTTGGTTTTTGTTTCCACTCCAAGGATACACATGTGACGTATCAAATGAAAGGTTTTGTCATTGTGGATCGAATGGCAGCAATGGACAACAAAATAATTCATAATAAAGTGTCGTAATCCGAATCTGCCACTCGCTTCATGCTCTAAAATTTGAAAAAACATTTATATTTTATTTTTCATTGTTACCATTCGATTCAAAATCACTGAATCACTAGACCTTTCATTTGATACGTAAAATATGCATCGTTGAAGTTTGAAAAAATCCCCAAAGTAAAGGAATTTTTTTTAAATTTAGAAATGGTATTTAGGATGTTTGTAGTCATTATGAAATATAAATTTCAATAAAATATTGTGTATCAACTACAAATAATAAGGCGAGTCACGAGCGCTTTCGTCTGTTACGACATTCTCAAGTCAACTTGAGAAGTTGACTTGAGTTGATACACAATATTTTATTGAAATTTTTTTTTTTTTATTATTGAAAGTAGAATTTAATTCTATTGAAGAACAGACATCCTATTTAATTTCTTTTAAACTTTACTTTGATATAACTTTAAAGGACAACCTTAACAGTTCTACCAAGGTCACCACAATATGTCCTTCTTGGTATCGTGACATTTTGATAAAAATATATATTTTTTTTTTGTATTCCCAACAGTTTTGGACATAATTTTGATTGCACAAATTAAAATGGGTCACACAGTATAACAACCTATAACTTCTTTTCGAAACTGCGTACCTACCAACATTATATAATAACTAAAATTAAAAAAGAAACTGACTATGTTTTCAGTTGACAAAAGTTTGTATTTGCAAAATTTACATTGCAAAAGTTCTTATAATTGTAGGAGTAGAATTAAAAAAGATATTAGGTATATAAGATTAGAAAATACAATTTATAGAAGCAGTTGACATGTTTCGTCTCATCCTGAAGACATCATTAGAACAACTAACAAAAATTATCATAAGGATGGGTATGGACCTAGCTACCAGATTTGCCATATGGTTAATATGGCAAATCTGGCAGCCGGCCTCGCGAGCCTCGCGTTTCTTAAACTAACTCTAAGTAAAATGAGATAAGAACACACTCGTAATTATTAGGAAAAAGATATATTTTTTTTTAGAGTTCATTGGAAAATTCTATTATGTAAAATAAAATACCTCATAGTATTTCAAAACCAAAAGTTGACCTTGAAAAAACCTTGAAGGGCAACCTCTTTTTACAGATGTACAAAGGTCACCACAATATGTCCCCCTTTATATCGACCGACACTATCCCGAATTTCCTCAATTTAATCATTCCTAATCTCCTTAATATAGGCTGTGTATATTAAAATAGACCATCATGTATACATACTATCCTGAATTTCCTGAATTTAATCATTCCTAATCTCCTTAATATAGGCTGTGTATATTAAAATAGACCACCATGTATACATACTATCCTGAATTTCCTCAATTTAATCATTCCTAATCTCCTTAATATAGACTGTGTTTATTAAAATAGACCACCATGTATACATACTATCCTGAATTTCCTCAATTTAATCATTCCTAATCTCCTTAATATAGGCTGTGTATATTAAAATAGACCACCATGTATACATACT
>CM022883.1:15831503-15842798 GCA_012654025.1 Pachypsylla venusta
GTCTGGTGTGGCCAATCCTCATCCTGGCCAAAACAACCTCCTCAGCGCGAGTATCCCTATTGCTGGTGGACCATGCGCATATTATTGGCTTGATGCTCTTAAGTTTGTTGGAACCAACAAGATCCCAAGACACCTGCCACATGCTTAAGAGAATTTTTTCAAGGAATGGCCGGAAGTCAAGCGGAGAACATAGATTAAAAATTGACCCTAAAGGTGGAGATCTAGCGGCTCTGTCGACTACTTCATTACCTGTGATGCCGCAATGAGAAGGGCACCATAGGAGGACTATATCTTTTGAACTATTTCTAAGATCGGACCAAGCTGAGTATATTTTCGAAATGATTGGATCGATACAGTTGGGGTTAGAAATGGCGTTAAGGGCACTAAGAGAGTCCGTCACCAGCAAAAAATTGGTGAAAGGAACCTCTTTTAAGTTTACAAGGCAAAGCAAAATAGCAATTAGTTCAGCAGAAAAAATGGAGTTCACATGAGAGATTTATAAATATACATGTCCAAATATTTTGAATTATATTAAGATCCACATAACGTTCATTTGTAACTCCTTGTACCTATGTATATGTCTTACATTTTTCTTAGTATTACTGGAACTTTCTTAGTATTGGAATTCTAGCTATGATTCCATTTCACTATTATCACTCCATTCCAAATAATTCCGTCCATTTGAAAAATGCATTCCTGTATAACCTAATCCCTTTCCATTAAACCATTGATTCCTTTCGATTCCAATAATACATTTCATTTTAATCATGAATTCAATTTCATCCTAATAAATGACTCCATTCAAATTCAAATAACTGACTTCATATCATCAATGATTCATTTCCATTCAATCATGCTACTCGTTCAGACTTCATACCTGTTCATATTAGGCGTTCAAAATTAAGCTACTTATAGATAATATTAATATCAATATTGTAAACATACTTTTTGTATCTATGTACCTACAATAAAAATTATTATTACGAGTATTATATTACTAGCGGGCTCGTCCTGATTTGACCACTGCATTCAAGGAATGTGGCCTTTCAGTGAATTATTTTAACAGTCAGTGGCATTTTGATAAAACTACCGCCAAAAATAAATATACGTGAAATACTATATCTTCAATTGAAAATTTGGAGAATAGTATTTTCAACTAAAAAAAAAAGTAAAAAAGTTTGAAAATCCGTGCCAGAGTTACGAAGTCTCAATGTTGGTATTATTTCTTTCTTGTTAACAATTTATGACAGAATATCTCCGTACTTCCCTAAAAGAATTTAGTGTGAAAATCAATACCCAACAGTTGACTCTATTTTTATTCCCTTCTGATCTAGTTTAATGAATGTCGAATAGAGCTTCTTTTACGAATTAACTTTTTTACGAATTAACGTGGAAAAAAGTTAAGATTAACTTTTTTCCACGAAAATATGAAGCTTTTATGGAGAAAGAAAATTGGAACAACGTTCTTCTTTAGGAGGCCCCATTTGCTTAAAAAAAAAGATTTTTTAATAAAAATGGCAAAATTTGAAACTCCGTAGCTCGGGCACTGGCCGTCCGATTTTCAAACTTTTTAGTGTTATGGATTCCGGTGGACGAAGGACGCTTTGAAAATATTATTTTTTATAATACCTAACTAAACCTAATTTTATTTTATTATGGTCGCCTGTGAGACAAATAAACGTGTTCATCAGGAGATCAACATCAATGCTTATGATGGATTTTCTGGTCGTCTGATGCAACTAATGACATTGCAAAACCCATTAAAACTGCATTAATCTTGCGTCGCATGCTATTCCTTCATTGTTTGTTTAAAAAAATTGCTCCAGGATTTCAGTAATAAAAATTGTGTCTCGCTGTAAATTTTAATATAAATTTACCGCATAGAATGTCGTAGTGACAAGGCGTATAATAGGAGATGTGCAAATTCATTTTAATTAAAATGGCACGCTTTTAGTATTACTTATAGTCAAATGGAGCTTTCATAGAGACGTCGGTATAACTATTTTATTAAAAAAAAAAGGTTTTCACCCTTGGTTTTGGAGTTTGTCTGTTTTTGGAGTATGGGTGCGGCAATTAGTATTTCCACTTTTCAAAAAATCGTGGGAAGGGAAGTGATAGCGGGAGGAGCGAGGGGTTTGTGATATTCAACACGATATGACATCTAGTTTTCAGTTGTCGCAATGGTTTGGTCGAGCGTGCATCGTGCGTTCGTTGTCAAGTTGTTTTTTTTTAAAAGTGAACCATTACCTCAGAGGGCCTTCCGCACAAGGTATGGTTTGCGCTTCACGGAACCAGTTCCTGATCGAAAAACAATTTTGAGTTGAGTTCACAACTTTAGGACCATATCATCAGCTTTAGGCTGTATGAGGCTACCCATGCAGCCAATCGTTCTCGAGAGATTCCGCTGGACATGTCCCCCTGTCGCCGGATTTGAGTTCCTGTGACTTCTTCCTGTGGGGTTACCTCAAGGTCTGAGGTCTTCAAACATTGCCCTGGGACCCTTGAAGAGTTAAAGGAGGCAATTCTGGAAGAAATCGTCCAAATTGATGCGGATATGCTGACGAGAGTCATGGAAAACTTCTGTGAAAGACTTCAAAATGCATCACTCGCCAAGGCCGTTATTTGGACGAAATTATTTACAAAACATAGATGGAAAAAAACTAGAATATACAAGCTTACAGAATACAAAATAATTTATATTCGTTTTTATTTGCCAGCTCTTTCAAATGTGGAAATACTAATTGCCGCAACCTGTGCAATCTTAATTTCAAATTAATAGAGTAACTACATACGTAAGTATACTAGTGGATCAATATGATCAGGTGTTCACGTTAGTGTTGTAGTTTATAGAACATATTAATAGAAAAAAATATCCTAATCAAATTAAAAAAAAAAAAATTGGGTTCCTCCCACCAGGGGGGGAGAGACCCCAATTTTTTCAAAATCGAAAAAATATCAAAATTTTACGTTTCTGGAACAAACCGCTAAAAAGATAAAAAATCATTCTCAAAAAGCAAAAATCGAAAAGTTTTTAACACCAGCCATCACATATCAAAATTTTACCTTTCTGCAACAAACCGCTAAAAAGATAAAAATCATTTTCAAAAAACATAATATTGGGCCCCTGGGGCTCCGAGGGGGGTCCAGAGCCCTCAAGAATTTCCTCATACCCTAAACACGCATACCAAATTTCGTCAATCTAGTTTCGAACTCGTAACTCTGGAATGGCTGGTCATACCTTTGCAGAAAATGTCCCAAAATAAGGACTAAACTTCTTCCTATAAAACTTTTCTTTTGTCGCGACCAACATTTATGAGGTCGGAACGTGACTGTTCGATTTTGGTGAAGATTTTTTTTCGAGTTGCCGTAACTTGAAAACGGCTTGACATATTCTAGTTCGTGGGGTCGTACACCATGATTTTTTTTGTGGGGGGGGGGTCCATGGGATGTAGTATTGGAACAGACAACTCCTACCACATAGGTACACACAAATTTCTGAATTATATTCTGAATTATAAGTTTAAATGTCTATATCGCGTTTGATCAAAATAAGAGCTCGATTTTAATCTCGATACAAAAAGCCAATCAGTTAGACCAGTGATTCCCAAATAAATACAACACAAGAAATTATGCACTATTTTTCTTTTTATTTCTACTACTTCGAACGGCGACTTTTCTAAATAAAATAAGTGAGAATTGATTGGTTTCTTGTGCTGTGAGTAGATGTCAAAAAAGTAAAGTTAGATGAAATTACTTTTTTCACATCCACTCACAGCACAATCAATTAATTAATTAACCAATCAATCCTCACTTTTTTTCGAAAACTGTTAATTCGTGGTCTCATCGTGATCTAATTTTTACATTTTTTGTCAAGTTTTGTGAATATGGTAGAAATGTAACTGCAGGGGTCCACCGGAACCAGTAAAATTTTGAAAGGGGTCCATGAGAAAAGAAAGTTTGGGAACCTCTGAGTTAGACAAATTAAAACAAAAACATGATTTTATTTCGTTCGGTCAAATATTTTATTTGGTTACCAGATGAAAATTTTCAAAATCACGACATTTCGCATGAAAAAGCAGGACGGTTAAATAAAAGCAGGACGAGTCAATTTACGATATCTATAAAAGAACTCTGCACTCTGAAAATCACCTCAACCCACACTACGTTCAACTCTGCGCAAGTTATTTTTATACAGGAGATTTGACACTTTAAAAAAAAAAATGCAGGACTTGAAAAGTATTTTGTAGAGCAGGACAATGTCCATTATTTTCCAAACCATTTAGGACAAAGATGCAAAAAGCAGGACATATCTTGCCAAAGCAGGACATATCCTGCCAAAGCAGGACATCGGCTAACCCTAACATGAATCAGGGTTATTATTTTTTTCTGCTCATATTCTACAATATCTTTCTCCTCTCTCCCTCCTTTCTTGCATCTTCTTCCGTTTTTTCTTTGCTACTTTGATATTCTCAAGACATTTTGGATAACATTATCCTTCATCCTTACTTCTTATTCTTAACTTTCCAAAAAGTTTTCCCAAGAAATCAAAAAAAAAAAAAAAAAAAAAAAAAAAAAAAAAAAAAAAAAAANAAAAAAAAAAAAAAAAAAAAAGCACAGGATCAAATGTTTAAGAAAAAAAATAGTCTACAGGAAAAAATAACAAAGAAGGGGATGGAAAATTGCTCAACTTTTAGCTTTCGGCAGACTTAAATTATTCTAAAGGAAAATAAGGAAAAAAGTTTCTTTCTTCTTGCCAAATCAGCAAAATTATCAAAAATATTCTTCATAATGTAAGACTTCTTAAGGTTACATTTAAAACTCATTTTACATTCAAATTATCCTACTATTGTTGTTGAATGTTGGCACTGATACATGCTGAAATTTAGAAAATAGAAAAAGAAGGAAAAAGGCTGGAAACCGCGGAAATGTAGATTTGTCGAAAAATGGCAAAATCAAAGTGGACAGAAAGAAATGATTTATAATACTGCAAGAGATTGGTGAAAGGAGTCAGCTGATGAATTTCATTACATCCAAAAAATGTTCACATCATCAGACAAAATTGTCAGCAGTCAGCATCACAATGTACGAAGGAAAAGTAACAGGGAAGAAAACTAGAGGACGACCTAGATGTAATGCAATAGAAAACAATATTTCCAAGACATCCAATAGAACTATGAGATGCTCGTCATTCAATTCAATGAAATGTATCGCAAATGATAGGAAGGATTGGCTTCAGAGGGAAGGCTAATGTCTAGGTACGATGATGACATATTATTAATGAAAGAAAAAGTGATACAAATAAAATAGAAATAGCTAAATCTTTACTCGGCTTTGAAAGTTATTGCTAAGACTTCTTCGCTGTTGAAGGACTTTATTCTTAACCGAATTCCTCTGAAGCGAAGAAAAACGGTTCGCATGATAGCGTAATGATACAGACCAAACCAAGACTGACGATTATTGTTTGTTCTATTTTTTACTTTGGGCTATTCTCTTCAAGAATTCATCACCTTCTCTAAGTATAACGCCATCACGTGAACAGATACTTTGTTAGACGACCCTCTAAAGTCCTGAATCGCACGATTATATATTTGCTGTGTTTTTGATAGGCGTGGTTCTAGTAATGGAGAACAAGTTTTGGGACTGATACTGAAGTTGTTTCGGCATATGCGATGTAATTATTAAAAACACTGCCTTCGTGACAATGATGAATCCGGACAGGGAATTAATTAAAAAATTCTCAATAACGAAAGAGTTACACCTTGCCCATGACGTACTACACGTGGAAGAAATTAAACAAACAATGGAACCAAAAGGATTGCTTGTAAACAAAACATCAGAACAAATAACATCAAATTCTCCACTAGCGGAATTAAAATATAAAAAGAAAACTTTCAGTCAACCATCTCCACCTCCCAAACCAACCCCACCAAATCCCAACATGCCATTCTTTACAAAATGATGCCCATTCATCTTGTCTGTCCCTTCACTTCCACTTATCCAATATATGTGTACATGTACACAAAAACAAGGGAGGAAAAGAAAGAAGAAGAAAAAGTACGTCATGAGCCTTTGTCTATTCACAATGACCAAACACATATACAAGCCTTTGATATTAATGAAATTTTACAGTGTGAATATAATACTGAAAGGTTAAAGAGGCAAATACATGGAGTTTGGACAATTTCAGTTTTATTATATTTATTTTGTCCTTACTCCCACGCAATGAATAGATTTTACGTCAATAATTTGTTTGACAAAGGAGGACTGGACTCGAAAATTTAAACGTTTAATTGATTTTGAACCAATCCTTTGGTAGACGAAATGTTTTGAAGCATTTTCCACCTTTTATACATATATAAATGAATAGGGAGGACTGTGATATGAGGTATATGGTTGTTCTATGATATTTGCAACATTCTCCGATAGAACCACACCTGAAAGGCATCTAATTTGAGAAGATATATATTATATATATCTTCTCAAAACGGGACACTATGTCAAGTAGCATATTAACAAACTAAATAATAAACTGACTAAGTTTTCACTTGACTAAAATGTTTTATATTTGCAAATTTTACAGTAGGATACACATTTGTACACCTGTACACAAAAGAAGAAAAGAATTTAGGTGTACAGATGTACAAATGTGTATCCTACTGTAAAATTTGCATATAAAAGATATATATATATATATATATATTTATTTATTTAAGTGCAATCAACAATGCATTTTTATATAATAAAAAAATAGTTATATACACTATATATATGGTATTACAGAATAAGTTTGGTCTATTTTAAGAAGGAATCAATGTTGAAAATGTGCCCACTCAGGCAAGAGAACAGGCTAGATTCAAGATATATTAAGGATGTATCTTGGACATACATTAAGGATGTGTTTTACAGAGATTCTGCAAGAACAGGTGTCACAGATAGGGGGACTTTCCCTCCTCATCAGAAAGCTATGTGTTAGTTGTGTATGACCAATTCTAAGGCGCGTAATAGAAACTTGTTTTTTTTTTAGAAATTTCAGGAGAGATGGGCCAATATTTGACATCCTTTTTAAGTTCGAGTAATTTGTTGCTCTCCTGTTGGAGCCAAGTACTTTCCCAATTTGAGACAATTTTTTTCTTGAGAAGTGGTTTAAAATCTTGGGGAAATACTTTTGGAAAAATAGGGCAATTATTTTCAACCAAGGTTTCTTGAGTCAGGGAATCAACTTTTTCATTGTTCGATCTTCTTGAAGTGTTAGGTTCGTCATGGCTATTCCCACTCTGTCTACTGCAAGGCAAAATAATTCACTTGAATTCTTGTCGCACCTTGCCCTAAAGTTCTGTAGCCAAAAATTCTCCTTTGTCCTGGACTTCCCTTACCGGTTGCCGGAAATCTTACATTGGATGATGAATTACTGCAGGGCATATTCTTTTCCATTCGTCATGTTTGTGTTGGAGATATTTTATATGAATAGGGAGGACTGTGATATGAGGTATATACAGAGTGTTCGAAAAGTCCCGGAACCGATTTTTTTTATTTTTAACAGCTAAAGATAGAGACTTGAAATTTTATATTTAGTTCTAACACAAGTTAGTCTATTACTTGCCGCAATTAAAACTTCTACAGGGTGTCTCAAAAATGGGTAAACAGACACCAACTTTCGATTTTTAATTAGAAACCCCTATTTTTGTTTCATATTCAAATTTTGCGTCAAATTTCACATACAATCGACTCCTCACTCGATACTTTGATCAAGCGGATATCTGATCAAACCCGCCTAATCATGGATTTTCCTTTGGAATAAAAGTGATAAAACGAAGAGTGTAATACAATCAAATCAGTCAAGTTTTTTATGGTGAATCTTGTGGTAGCATTGGTTTTTCATTTTTTTCACTTTTTATACCCAATTTCATTTTGGGTTGATGTTAACATTTCGTGTGTCGCCTAAATTAAATCTTTTCCTCCTTGGGTATAAAAAGTGTAAACAATGAAAAAAACAATGGTACCCAAGTGAGTCGAAAATTCCATCCCTACTATACAACTAACTGTAGTTTGGAACTAAAAAAGGATTAGAGAGTGGTAATCGAAACAACGCAGGAGAATCTGGAATGCTGAACAACTGAAGAGTATTGCCAGTTTCTTCAACTCAATTAGTAGGAAATTTAAAGGAGAGGGAATCAAAAGGAGAGAAAGTAGAAACGGAGCAATATTAGATAACAGAATAAATTAGAAAAAGGAGTTCTGAACAGTCAGCATCAAACAAATGTTACTGATAACAAATCAAACAACTGACTACGTTTTCACTTGACTAAAACTAAAATAAAAAAAAAAAAATGTTACTGATTCATATGTTTGTGTAAAACCTCTTACAGTACTATAAGGAGGGGAAAAAGAAAGAGTAATCGAATCAACATTAGATAAGTGATCATAAGTGAAAGAAACTGGAAATCTTGACAGTCCGCATCAAACAATCGATGCTGACTCACAGTGAATAAACCTTTGAAGATATCTGCAAGAATCATCAGTTACTGAACCTGAGGTTTGATGAAGATGAAAAAATCGGCTAAGCAAAAGAAAGCAGAAGAAGTACTTGGTAAACAAAACTACGAAGCAGATAATAATGGTGACAACGTAAATGCTGACTGTTTAGCATTTACATGCTGAAAAGTCAGTATCAAGGGAGGGTATCAGCACACTCGATGCTGACTCTCATTAAATAAACCTCTTATCAGGAGATGTGAATAAATTTTTTTATAATTTTTATAAAATATCTAAATAATCAGATTTATATGTCTGTTTAGTAATTATTTTCTTTTAATTTTTTTCACGGGGGATGGGAAATTTTGTTTTAATTATTTTGACAGTTTAATTAAAATTTACTGAAAGTATACTTAGAAGTAAGTAAGAGGATACTTTTATTGCTCATGTTTAGGAGTTTTCTTATGAGTGACATTGTTCATCGATGGTGGGGAAGCTTTGTACCCATTCATGTTAAGGAGTTTTCTTCTCAGTGACACTGTTCATCGATGGTGGGGAAGCTTTGTACCCATTCATGTTAAAGAGTTTTCTTCTCAGTGACATTGTTCATCGATGGTGGGGAAGCTTTGTACCCATTCATGTTAAGGAGTTTTTTTTTTAGTGACATTGTTCATCGATGGCGGGGAAGCTTTCATGCGAAAGTTTTTTTTTAAAAATGTTTTCGGGATTAAAAATTTCATTGTGGCACACCTCTTACAACGGAATTAGTGACTGATATTAAAAATGGCACCAGTGTCTCCCATAACGTTGGCATCCGATGGTAATATACTTGTTTTTATCATTTTCATAATGTAGATATAGGTACCATTTGTGATTTTAATCGACTTGAACTATTAAAAGAAAAGAAAAAAAATCCCAACGATTCGTCTCATTGCGTAGAAATCCAGAATAACCAACACGATCTGTCGATTTCGCACCACTCGATTTCTTCCTGTAGGGTTTCTTGCAATCGACGATAACTAACACCAAATTATCTATTCCACACAGAAAAGCTACCAGCGTCATAGGAATAGTTTTTGTTCCACTTCAAGCACTCCATGTCCATGAAAGTCCCCTTGAAAAGGTTTTCAATTTTTTCATAAATTAAAAAAAAACTCTGCCAATGTGACACTGCGGATTATTATTTTTTACTGGCTAAAAAAATAACCCCCCTTAAAATTTGATATTTTATGTTTCAAGATACGTATAGCATTCAAAAATCCCTCCGCACCTTGTACACTGTCCACAGTGTCCACCGATCCGTACGACTTGAAGGGAATTTTTGCCACTTAGCGTTGATCGCTTTCGATGAAATTTGTGTGTAGATCCCATTTGGGGTCTAATTGTGCCTTAAATGGGACCTACACACCGGCGGTTACATATACAGGGATCCATATTAAAAATTAAGTATGGAACCTTAAATATGAGAGTGTCGGTGAAAACATATACCAAATTTCATCAAAATTTGTAAAAGCTAAGTGGCAATAGTGCACAACACGGCGCGGCGGACAAATGGATTTTTTCATTCCATTTTTGGATTCTAGGTACGTACCTTGAAACGAAAAATATCAAATTTTTAAGCGGGTATTTTTTTGCGTGACTATTCCAAAGGTTCATTAATGAAAATAATAAACCAATAATATTTGTAATAAAATCATTACCCGTCTCTTGAGATAAGTGTATCTTATCTAAACAGACCCTTAGCGTACGAAAATCAATAACAGAAGGAACAAAAAATTAAGTTTTTCCTCACAATTTCATGTTCAAGGTTTTTGTTTTCAGATTAGAATATTATAAGTGGAAAATGTATTATAAGTAGAATTTGAACTTTTCCTCGTGTTTATTTTAAGCTGTTTGAAATTCCTGAGTAAACAGATGATGGGTGTGGAATTCCTATCAACACTAATCTTGTTCATCAGACGACGCCTGCACTTTTATTGTTCAAATTAAAATTTAATAATTGGAACGCATCAAGATTTATATTTATCAAAATAAAAGATTGGGTCTTCCAAAAAACAGTTCCAATAATAAACAAATTAAATTAGTTAAATTTAGATACCATGTCAAGTATAATTACCGTTGATAAAATACTATACAGTATGTCCTAGAAGTACTAGCGGGGGCCCTGTCAATACTATACAGTATGTCCTAGAAGTCCCAGCGGGGGCCCTGTAAATACTATACAATATGTCCTAGAAGTCCCAGAGGGGGCCCTGTAAATACTATACAGTATGTCCCACATGTCCTAGCGGGGGCTCTGTAAATACTATACAGTATATCCCAGAGGTCCCAGAGGGGGCTCTGTAAATACTATAGAGTATGTCCCAGAAGTCCTAGTGGGGGCCCTGTAAATACTATACAGTATGTCCCAGAAGTCCTAGCGGGGGCTCTGTAAATACTATACAGTATGTCCCAGAAGTCCTATTGGGGGCTCTGTAAATACTATACAGTATGTCCCAGAAGTCCTAGCGGGGGCCCTGTAAATACTATACAGTATGTCCCAGAAGTCCTAGCGGGGGCTCTATAAATACTATACAGTATGTCCTAGAAGTCCTAGCGGGGGCTCTGTAAATACTGTACAGCAGAGATTCCCAAACTGGAGGGTGCGCCCCCCTAGGGGGGCGTGCAGTCAAGCCAGGGGGGGCGCGAGACGAGGACAAATTATTATCATTTTGTTGAAATATATGTACACAATTTTTTTACAGAGGTAATTTTATTGAACATGATGTTTAGAAAATTTGAATGAGATAGCATTCAGCAACACATTAGCGTTTTGAATGAGAT
>CM022883.1:15843508-15866904 GCA_012654025.1 Pachypsylla venusta
GAAAATTGAAAAGTAAGAAATATGAATAGAAGAGAGAGAAAGAAATTGAAAGAAAGAATACAAGAAGCTACTTGATGGACAGGTATAGCAATATTGTAGTGCAAATATTGTAAAAGGAGAGATCAAAGTCGATATTGAGTATAGAAGAAGAAATAGCAAGTAGAAGAAGAGACTAATGATGAGAAAGGAAAATTGAAAAGTAAGAAATATGAATAGAAGAGAGAGAAAGAAATTGAAAGAAAGAATACAAGAAGCTACTTGATGGACAGGTATAGCAATATTGTAGTGCAAATATTGTAAAAGGAGAGATCAAAATCGATATTGAGTATAGAAGAAGAAATAGCAAGTAGAAGAAGAGACTAATGATGAGAAAGGAAAATTGAAAAGTAAGAAATATGAATAGAAGAGAGAGAAAGAAATTGAAAGAAAGAATACAAGAAGCTACTTGATGGACAGGTATAGCAATATTGTAGTGCAAATATTGTAAAAGGAGAGATCAAAATCGATATTGAGTATAGAAGAAGAAATAGCAAGTAGAAGAAGAGAATAATGATGAGAAAGGAAAATTGAAAAGTAAGAAATATGAATAGAAGAGAGAGAAAGAAATTGAAAGAATACTTGATGGATAAGCAAGGCAATTCCCTGTCTTACCTTTACATTAGTGGCGTGGGTGCAGAAAATGGAACTGACAAAATATTAAACAAAATTGTGGGGATACATTTATTGAATCAGATGCATGTTAAGCTGAAAGGAGAAGAATTATGTTTGCGCCCAGCAATAATATTTACTACCACATTGTGAATACAACCAAATACAGTCAGAGAGTGTACCTCCAATTGGCTGGGAAAGTATACCACCTAGCCGTAATAACCCCATCTTACAACCGGAGACGCGTTTCAACAGAGCTAATAAGGTCAAAACAAGCGAAAACAACAGCATAGCAGTCACACGGCCACAATATTCGGCTAACCCCCCTGAAATCACAAAAAAGTTTCCCCTAGAATACCATACCATGCACAACCACATCAGAAAGGTTGCAACCATAAGATCAAGAATATTGAAACCCAAACTTAAAGGAAGACCTTGCGAATGGGCACCAACAACAATATCCGGTATGGTAAACCGACTCCGGAAGGAAGATGATCATATAGAGTCCTTCTAACGAAACCTCCCCCACTACAGCTCCATTCCGATTACTTAAGGGTGCCCCCTTAAATAACCGGCAAGTGTACGACATGATTTTCATTTGCATTATCAAGTTGCAAAGTAAAATTAGTGTACATTCAGACATGCTTTCCTTTTCGATATTTAGACTGTTTCCTGATCCAAAATTCAGATATGCCTTCCTTTTCGAAAATTAGACTCTTTCCTGATCCCTATTCAGATATGCTTTCCTTTCCGATAATTAGATTGTTTCCTGATCCCTATTCAGATATGCTTTCCTTTTCGATATTTAGACTGTTTCCTGATCCCTATTCAGATATGCTTTCCTTTTCGATATTTAGACTGTTTCCTGATACCTATTCAGATATGCTTTCCTTTTCGATATTTGTCACTGATTATGGCAATAATTGTTCACTTGAAAGTTTTCATCCAATCTTCTTTTCATAATTTCATTTCTGTGTGAAGCCACAACTTGACTTTTAAAAACAGAGGAAATGACGCTTCCAACGGGGTTTTCTCAAATATCCTGTCGCTTTCCACGGAATTTCCTTATTTTTATTTACTTTTACTTCTTCATCTTTTTACAGTTGGATAATTGTTCTTGTGAAAAAAGTGATGGGTTTCCTGTTTAAATTGATTTAGAAATCAAAAGAGGGAAATGCAAAACGGTTTTCATTGATGGCATTTTTAATTAGCTTTCATAAAGTCGAGCGTGTCAGATTGTTAGAATCTAATATGACTGACCGACCTAAGTAAGGTCTGGTCCGATGTCCCCTAGATTCCGACTGAAATAGTTGATCGATCGAATGAAGTAGATTTTTCACTCCATGATTTGTTTGTATCATAAATAAATCTCGAACGTATTATCCTATTTTGACGAAATTTGGTATGGGCATAGAATTTGCTGATTACATTTTGGGTACACAGAACTACTGCTACGCGTATGTATATCTGTAAAGTATATAGGAATCTGAAAATTTTGAGGATAATACGTGCTTTTGCATTTTAAAATTCCATTCTTAATGTATTAAATTTTAAGTATTAAATTTTACATTTAAAAGTATATTGAACATTAATTGACTTTGCAAATCTCCATAGAATTCACTGATATTAGCTCTCATGTCGATTGTTTTTTCTTTGCAAAACTAGTGTTTTGATTGCTCCAAGCTTGGTGCTTTATAGTTCTTGCAGTTCTTTTTTTTTTTTTTTTTTTTTTTTTTTTTTTTTTTTTTTTTTTTTTTTTTTTTTTTNTTTTTTTTTTTTTTTGCATTTACTGTCTTTGTAATCTTAAATAATTTAACCGTTATTTATGACGAGTATTCCCTTACTTATCAATTCCGACGCGAGTTTCGTTGCGAGACATTTTCAAGGAAACTGACTGGTTGGTGTTGTTGTTATTGTTGGGTGTCTGCTGTTAACTCAGGTCCCCCGTGATTAGTCAGCTAATTTCTTTCGTACATAAAGTTTGGAACGGTATTGAAGATCTCTTTGAGGCATTTTGTTCATAGAGTAGCATTTCTATTTAACGATTACCTCGGTGGAGTAGTGACACTTAAAGTTTTTCTTAGATCGTATTCGCTGTTAATAATATATTCTGCGTAGTTTGACGTGTTAGGTTTATCGTTGCGTACTGCCGCAAAATGTTCTTTTGTACGCATTTTTATATTCCTCACTGTCATACCTGCATACTTACATCCGCACTCATATTTAATTAAGTATACTTCACTATGTACTTTTATTCTGAGGTAAAAATTAAGTGAATCCTCGTCATAAATAACGGTAATGTTTTTCAATGTTACCAATAGGATGTCTAATATAAATTTGTTAAATAATAATGACCTGGGGGGGCAAAAAGTACCCGCGTTTTAGCAAAAAAAATGTTGATGCGGTTGTTATTTGATACATTTTGTAGTTCTCCTCTTTGTTCATATTCGTTGCTGATGTAGTCCTCAGAATAATAATGACCTGTCTTCAGTTGCTGTAGATGCGGATATTGTTTGATACATTTTGTAGTTCTCCTCTTTGTTCATATTCGTTGCTGATGTAGTCCTCAGAATAATAATGACCTGTCTTCAGTTCCTGTAGATGCGGTTGTTGTTTGATGCATTTTGTAGTTCTCCTCTTTGTTCATATTCGTTGCTGATGTAGTCCTCAGAATAATAATGACCTGTCTTCAGTTGCTGTAGATGCGGTTGTTGTTTGATGCATTTTGTAGTTCTCCTTTTTGTTCATATTCGTTGCTGATGTAGTCCTCAGCTATTCGTTATTGTAATCTTTGAAGTTAAAAAGGGTAGCTTGCTACTCGTATGGAACACGCTTGTTTTGTTTTTCTTGGCATTGCGAAACTAGCGTTTTGCTTGATGTTCTTGTTGATGCTATTGCTTGTAGTTTTCAATATTTCGTAGTCCTTGGAAATACAAAAGTTCATCTTCGTTGCTATTCTATTCCTGAGCTATTTATTATTGTTGTTATTGATAGGATATGAAACTTAAATAAGCTTATTGAATTTTCTTTTTACTTCATCTACTTGGATTATCTTTTCTTCTTTTTTTTCGCTATCAAATGGAATTGAATCTACAAAAGCTTTCCGTCCTAATGTTCTGTCGTGAATTCTTCATTCATCGTCTATTACTGAGATTTCATAATAAATGTATTGTACCCCATTGAGGAAATATCTTTCCATTGTAAGGCATTTATGAAGAGGAAATAAATAAAATGCCTTAATATCTACAGGGTGTAACTAGTAGTGTGAACAAATATTATGAAATAGTTAGGTTCATCTAACATATAGTTGTATGATGCTTCCGGACATGGTATTAACCCTAGGATTTCCAAAGAGGGGGGGGGGAGGCACGAAGTACCCGCGTTTTAGCTAAAAACTTGTAGTAATCAAATTATGATACTTATTTTAATGAGACCTTTAATAGTTGTCACAAACAATATTTTCGATCATAGTATATAAAAATATGTATGTTCTAAGCCTTCTAAGGGATAATATTGAAGCCAAACTTTGGGCGGGTGCTGTATGCCCCCCCCCCCATTGGCAATGCATGTACCAATACATTGATACCAATACAGTGTGGTAAGCACTGTCAAATTATTTGTCTGTGTGGGATGTCAGCACCAAAAATTTTTGATTTTTGGTGCTGAGGCTTTTTCTTTTTGTAGCAAGTCGAAAATAGTTACCCAATGCTTTGGTATCTAATTGAGAACTGAGTGAAAATAAAAAATAGTGCAGGAGCATAAAATTGCCCTCCCTTTCCTAACCCTCAATTTGGAAGCCGTTCATATTATTGATTGTTCTTGAATAAACTATATTGTTGAACAGTTTATAATGACTTATACAGTGTGAACCAATCAAAAAAATCTGTTGTGAACATCACACGACTCTCCTTATCTATATAAAAAGAAGAAAATATTGTAATGGGCTGAAATTTTCGATGTCGAGTTTTCAGTGCCAAAACACGTTTTGATGTCCCCAGAGTAAAAATACAATTATATTTTGCACTTCAACCTAAGTTGTATTTTTCAATTTCTTATATGAAATGGCTCCAAATTTCAAGTTATTACCGTTCTCATTTTAAGCAGGATATTCGAAAACCATTAAAAAGCGGCATAAAACCGCCAACGGTGTATTTGATTTCCACCAAAAGCATTGAAAAATAGATATCGAAAATTTCAGCCCATTAACTTTCCTTTTTATAGGATAAGAAAAGTAAAAATATATTACTGAAGTAAGAATTACTCGTAATGTTTATTAAGTCCTGGGGAACCAGAAATGTTGTCTGAAATTTTCAAAGGTGAATGCATATTTCTTTGTGTTATCACAAATTTTGAGGGTATCATAGCATTACAAGATACGTGGATAACAATTACCTCATTACGCTAACACTTTTCCCTTTTACTATAGCTACTCTGTAGCATCTTTTGAGTGAGATCTAAAAATCTGCATTTATAGGTAAGATTTAGAAGATTTGAGCACTTCTGTTACTTTTCCCTTATTTAGAGTTAACCTGTACATAATATAAGTGACCTATATAAAAAATAAGGTGAACCATCAAGTAATTTTATACTTCTGATAAGAATGTGTTAGGATAAAAGGTCACTTTGGATAGTCAAAAGGGGGAAAATCCAAGGTGATCATGATGAAGAAGAAGGAAAACAAAATGACAATAAAAATATAGGAAGAGATGAGATGAAGGAATCGTGGTCAGAATAATAATAGTAAAGAAGAATGGAGGTAAACGAAACGTTTAGATAAATAATGGGCCATCATATTGTGACAAACCGAAAAAAGGAAGAAAAAAAAAATAAAGAAGAAGAAATAAGAATATAAAATAGGAAAGTTTGAGAGAGAGAGAGAGAGAGAGAGAGAGAGAGAATATGTTAAGTGAATATACCTACCTGGGTAAAAGATATGAAAAATTATGCTAAAGAAGAACGAAATGAACAAGGATGAGAGAGATGGATGGGTAAGCCGAGCAGAGCTATTTTGTTTACCTATGTGCTTCATAAATATGTGTGAACATATCCTCTTTACCGCTTCAGCGGTGTTAGGATGACGAGGGAGCAAGGCTGTACCCAGGGGGGGTCCATGGGGTCCAGACCCCCCTCCAAATTTCATTATTTTTTATGTATGTAATATTGAAAGGTGTAACTCATCATCACTATAGCATAAAAAAAAACCACCACAACAAAAACAACAACATCATCATCAACAATAACAACAACAACAACATGCTTGGCTGTCAATCCTTCGGCCCCCCCGTGCCGAAAAAAATCTTGGTTACGGTCCTGCGAGGGGATACAATTGTTCCGGTATATATACATTGATTGATTTTTTAGAGGTTCTATCTATACCAAAAATCATAAATATTACTCAAATTATGTCCTGCGTTTGACACTAGCTATGAATGTTCCTAAGAGCCTGGCTGATTCGCCACCGTTTCCGAGTATTTGAGCGTAAATTAGATGTCACATGATACAAGAATAAACGATTTTCACTAATAATATCGTTTTTCTACGCAACTATCTGTAGACTTTGAATTTTAACCAAAATCATATTAAAACTGAATATTCAATATTTGTAAGAAAATTTACAAAGAAATGATAGAACTTTTCTAGGTGATTTCGGGCTCGCATAAAACATTTCCGTGTTTTTTTAAACTCAAAGACCCCTTAAATCTGTTTCAAAACACTCTGATTTTACATGTTTGTGTTCATGTTGCTATTTTGATACAAATAAATAAACTTTTTACTTTCCTTTCTCTCTCCCTCTCTCTAAGGGGTGTTCTCCAAATACTTCATTACATTAATTATTTATTTATAAGAGCTTGTTGTTCTGATGATGTTCTCAGCAGAGAGGATGAAACTTTTTGGTTCCACTTAACAGCTCTTTAATATTTAGTCAGGTGAAGATGGAGTAGTTGGTTTCTTTAACCTCATATTTTATTAACGTTAATTTAAAAATGTGTTACCTAACCTTTTAAAATTAATTTTGTTAAATTGGGATACTTCGCCAAGTAAACCCATAATGAGGTAGATAAAATACTATATCTTCAATTAACTGTAAAATAATAAAGAAGTTGATTAAAGGTTTCATGAGTACACTATCAGAGTTAGTAATTCTCGATATAAATTAATAAGATGTTGATTATAGCTGATATTTAGGATTTTAGATTAAAATTTCAAAGAAACAAGAACTCGTTCGATTTGATTCAAAAATGGATTTAATTGAAAGTGATAGTTACAGAATAACAAAATTATCAAAATCTTAATCACAAATGGAATTGAAAAACAGAAAAAGGGAGGACATGGACGACGCGCCGGGATGGCTGCATGTGTCTCTTTTCTTTGTTTTGTAAGGAAAAAAACAACGACAAGAACTCGAAGAAGAAGAAGAAAAAAACTCGTTCGGTCTGGTTCAAAAATGGTTTTAATTGAAAGTGATGGTTACGGAATTACAAAATTATCAAAATCTCAATCAGAAATGGAATTGAAAAACAAAATAAAAGTCAGGACATGGACGACCGCCGGGATGGCTGCATGTGTCTCTTTCCTCTGTTTTGTTTTGAAAAGCAAATTGTTTGCGTTAAAATTAAAATAAAATAAAAGATTATAGCTGAATGATTTCATGAGTACAGTATAAAATCAACTGATACAAATGGTTCCATATAGTCAGTCGGATTTTATGAACTAATTCTCATATTTCCATGTATTTTTCGCATATATATCGTAGGTATTCCTTTTTCCTATTATCTCATGTAATAACTTATAGGTATTTTCCTTGAATTTTTCTTCCTTCTTGCGTATTTCATAAGGGTTTTTTTTTTCTCTCTCTCTCTTGTATATATTTAATATGTACTTTTTTTATGTAATATTAATATGTAATATTTTGTATGCAAATTGTAATGTACAGGGACATACTACATGTCCAAAACATAATAAAATATAATAATAATAATAATATACTGACTCTAGTATTGGGTAGAGCTAGTTAATTCTCGATCTTACTAGCTCTGATAAAGAACTCAGGAGAATATGAAACTCTTCAGTTCTGATTAACATCGCCATTATTAAATATTAAAAAATGTGCACTATCAGTGGAATTAGTTAAATTGGGTTTGGATTAATATCCATCTTTGGTTTTCTTTCATTCTTGTTGTTATGTGTATGGTCGGCTCGACCATACAGGCGAACTAGGCAAGCGCCTAGGGCGGCAAAATCAAAATGGAATTCTATTTTCAGCGGGATATGAAAAAAAATGTATACATATATAGATGTACATTTTTGTGTATATAATTGATAATTCATAACAAGAATTATCAATCATAAAAACCAATAGTAAAACCAGGGTTATGACACTCCGGCTAAATCTGTCGTTGCTTAAAGGCTACAACCCACCTATATACATTTGGTCTCGGGGACGCGGAGTCATATTTTTACAAAACAGCTTGTGATTATCTCGTAATAATCCTGTGATGTCGTTGGTTTAAAAAATGTGTAATGATTCTATTTTTTTAAATGTATAGTGACTTAATTTTATGTTACATTCTTGAGTGAAAAATTCTAATTAAAATTATGTGGATTTAACAAAAAGGTTTAGTGTCCATTATTTCTGTTGCAAATATATATGACTGAATTGTTCAATATTAACCAGAGGAAAATTCATGTACAGATTTTGATTGAAATTTGTGCAAAAATCATGAATTTCACTACTTGGAGGGATAGCTATTATATTATCATTAAAAATATGAATATGAGTACTTTTACTATTTATATTAATTGACGTTTTAAATTAAATATTATATTCAGGGAGCGGCAAATTCTCTTGAGCCGGCCCGGGTTATGTGTATGTATTTTAATCTTGAATACAGTATCTTCATCTACTTCATTCTTTTCTAAATTTCTTCTTGTTGCAGATAGTACACGACGTGAGCTTATCAAATTGAAATGGAGACTGATGATAACCTGAACAATAATAACTTAACCCAAGACTCTTATGAAGACTTTGCCAATTTTAGTTCTACGCCAACCTACTCTAAGTCTACTCCCATCTATTCTATAGGACCTGATTACATAACACAATGGTGAGTCTGATGAATTGTATTTACTATCAAAATGTAAATGTGAATTGTTAAATTTGGATACTATGTCAAGTAAATCCATACTTCCATACTAATATATAAATGCGAAAGTAACTCTGTCTGTATGTATGTTACGTTTTCACGCTTAAACTACTGAACCGATTTTGATGAAATTTGGTATGGAGATAGACTAAACTTTAGGAAAGGACATAGGCTACTTTTTATCGCGAAAAAAGTGGTTTGGAACTATAAGCGGCCATGCCTCTAAGGCGCCAAGCGAAGCGGGCGTATTCTGCTAGTCCATAATAAAGGTAAAACGTACTATGTCTTTACTTGACTAAAAATAAAATAGATGTTATCACCCTCTCCTGAGAACATCATCCACTCCTGAGAACATCGCCCTGATCTGTTATTATTTGTACATTGTCATAACTTACTTACTACACAAAATCATCATCATGTTATTTTTTTGCTCTTGTAATGTCGCTTCCAATAGCCTCTGTAGCTCAGGCGGTGTTGACTGAGACGGTGGATTCGTTACCAAGTTCGGATCTATCTCCATCCAGTCTCTTCTAAATACGGGTCAGAAAAAAATGTCACTCATGTTCAGTATTGACTAGCCTCACGAAGCTGAGAATAGCCAAGCTTTAGGTACTAGAAATCTTGGAAGAAAAATTTAGAGCGTCGATTATCCGAAATAATAATATTATTGTAAGCGAATGTTCCCCGACTAGTAACAACAATGGTTAAAACGATCGTTCTTCATATATATACTTCTATGCATACTCTAATCTAGACATGGGTATTGATTATTTTATTATAATATAATATTTTATTATATAATCTAGACATGGTAATAATAATTATGTCGTTGATTGGTTGATGTAAACAGTCTTAATTTCTCCTCCTGTGATGTGGCACACACTAGAAGCTGCAGCTGTCCACATGTGTCTGCATTTCCGCACTTTCTGCTCTATTCGTTATGTTTGGACACTCAGCATAACGACAATTTGGTTTCTTTGATATCTGAAACTTACTTTGCGAGTGAATTTTTTCAATGCTGAGGTTAAAATTGTTTGTCGACCCCAACATGAAAAGTTTCCCTTACTTTTGGAAGTAAAAATATCAATTTGGGGATTAATTAGTGGGTATTTATGTTGACTAAACTCAAGTTTTCATCATTGTCATAGTAACCACACCTTATCAAACATTCGAATAATTTGAAAAATCTAACACAGAACATTCTTTACACTTCCCACGTGGAGAAAACTTTGAGCTTCTATGAAAAATATTTCCTCAGCAGATGTACACGTGCAATAGCGGCACAGATCTTTGTTGAAATGATTAGGGGACCTGACGTGAAATTGTTAATCCGATTTTACTATTATTTCTAGAGTTTTCCAGTATGAGTGGGTAGTGGTTGGCAGCCTTTCTCGATCTTGATGTGCGATTGATCAGAACGTCGAAAAAAAAATCCATCGTGGCAATATATTTTTTTTTATCATTTGGACGTGATGTCCAATCGTGGTAGCAAATCACAATGAGGAATGTGATTTGGCCTTTGGCCTGTATAATATAATAAGAGACAACAGATTATATAGACGTATGATGACAGTTGAACAATGTAGCAGTACTCAACCACTTATTTAGAGCTACATTCTCACACATCTGGCAACCATCGGGCACGATGATGCTACTATTGATTGAAAAAATACTGTGAATGTGCTTTTCTATTTAAATTTTATTTATTTATATATTTTTTTTTACTAGCAGGATACGCCCGCTTTGCTTGGCGCCTTATAGGCATGGCCGTTTATAGTTTAGACCCCTTTTTTCGCGATAAAAAGTGGCCTATGTCCTTTCCCAAAGTTTAGTCTATCTCCATACCAAATTTCATCAAAATCGGTTCAGTAGTTTAAGCGTGAAAACGTAACATACTCGTACATACATACATACAGACAAATTTACTTTCGCATTTATATATTAGTATGGATATGGATATGGATTATTTTCGAGTATCTTTGGGAATCACTCTATTTTCAAAACTGAAGCTATATCTTAGTGTTGCAATTAATAACTAGACACTGATGGCTAGGGATGGCACGATATATCGATATATTTTCTTCCGATGTGTCGATATATTTTTCACGATATATCGTTCAATATGTACACTAATTTACGGAGTATATAGGTTAGTAAAGTATTGTATTGGTGAAAATATTTTTATTTTTTTTTTTGCTTTTCTGGACGGTTTATGACGACTAGATACCAAAAAAGTGGTCTAGAAAAAATGTGTGTCCGTCCGTGCGTACGTCCGACCATCCGTACGTCCGAATCGTTTTCTCGCATCTACAGCCTTTATTATTTGTCCGATTTTAATGATATTTGCACCAATATTCCTTGAGGCCATAATTTCAGCCAAAACCTTAACATTGGAGATAGCACCTTCTGGGGTCGATTTATCGGTCAAAAGAGGTCATTTTGAGGAGACCCTCTATAACCCAAACGGCATGCCCGATTTGGATGAAATTTGAAGCAGACACTCTTTGTAAAATATTATCTGCAAATTTTGGGACTCATGGGGCTATCTTCATCTGGGAGTCCTTTATGACACCAAACCGGAAATTAGGGTCACCTCTCTAAAAGTGGCAATAGAGCTCCAATTTTGATGAAATTTGAAACAGAGACTGTTCGTAACATATCATCGACAAATTTTGGCACTCATAGGGCTATCTTTATCTGGGGGTTCTTTATGGCACCAAACCGGAAATTGGGGTCACCTCTCTGAAAGTGGCAATAGACCTCCAATTTAGATGAAATTTTAAACAGACACTCTTTGTAACATATTATCGACAAATTTTGAGTCTCATGGGGCTATCTCCATCTGAGGTTCCTTTAGGGTACCAAACCTGAAATTCGGGTCACTCCTCTAAAAGTAGCAATAGAGCTCCAATTTTGATGAAATTTAAAACAGTGACCCTTTGTGACATATCATCGACAAATTTTGGACCTTATGGGGCTATTATCATCAAATCTAATGCATTTAATAATTTTCACTAGAGAGCTCTGACAACAACCGAAGGTTGTTAAAGGTAATTCAAATATTTTTTTTCATATTAGAGCTGCGACAACAGCCGAAGGCTGCCAAATCTAATTCATATAATAATTTTACTAGAGAGCTGTGACAACAGCCGAAGGCTGTTAAATAAAATGCATATGTTAATTTTAATAGGGAGCTGTGACAACAGCCGAAGGCTGCCAAATCTATTGCATTTAATAATTTTCACTAGAGAGCTGTGACAACAACCGAAGGTTGTCAAAGGAAATTCAAATATTTTTTTTAAACATTACAGCTGCGACAACAGCCGAAGGCTGCTAAATCCATTTTCAAAAATATTTTAAGAGCTGTGATAACAGCCGAAGACTGCCACTGATAAATGATATAATAGTTTCATCAAATATTTGCGACAACATCTGGAGCCTACCAAATTTCTAGAATAAAGGAAGATAAAGTTTAGCACGGTGTTCCGTACCCTTTATTTCAATGTTCTTAATATAGCGATAAAATTTGAAGTAATGTTTTTTACTCGAAGTTTGCTATTTTGGGAATCCTACTTGTCCCTTTGAAACCAACGATATATATCGTCGATATATTTCTCATATATTGATATATTTTTTAACTATATGCCATCACTACTGATGGCATTAGAGGGGCAAATTTTCTAAAATTTAAAAGAAATTTATAGCTTCTGAATACCAACACCCTCCCCGGTGATATTTCACCCTGTATATCATTTATATACAGGGTGAAATATCACCGGGTGACTCGGGCAGGCGGAGGGGAATTATAATCCGTTTATTACAAGCTTTTTATTTCAAAAAACACGCATAAAGCTTTTCAATAACTTTTTTAAAGGGTTCCTAACAAGAAAAGTAGCTTCTCAATATTATAAGTGGGTTGGTAAATGCAAAGGCCCCGAACAGTTTTGCTTCCTAGGTAAAGAAAAGACGATGTCGTTTTATCTTCCACAATATTATGTTTATGACTTAAAGGAGTTCCCTTGGTCTTGTGATTATCACTCCAGCATTTTACTTGAAGGACCTCGGTTTGATTCCCGGTGGAGTCGGAAAATTTCGACTTAGTCTTGTATCTACCGTTCATCTGATTGCTGAAATTTATGTCGGTATTATAAATTTCGGGGTGAACTCAGTCTCGTGAGGACAATTGAGGAGATACTTTCATGTGAGTAGCGATCAGTGACAGCATTTCCAGAGTAAAAAGATTTGGATTGATAGGAGATTGAAGACATTATTAGTGCATGAGGCTTTTAGTAATGCTAAAGATTTTTTCTACATCTGTCAATTCTTAAGCATTTTTTTATATATACTTTCCATCATTTTTTGAAAGTAAGATAGTTTCTCATACCTATGAGCGGCTTATCAGGCAGGTGATTTATGTACTTTCAGGGGACAGGTTTAGTGTTTAGTGGATCATTTTGTATCACCTAACTGGTGGATAGAGGGATCGACTTGTTCCGAGCCATTTATAGCTAATCTGGAGGTGCACATCACCACACTGTCCAATAGGGGCATCACAGAATTATATTCTCCCTAATCTCAGTTGCTTGTATTGCTTGGCTTGACACGAAGTCGGGTGCGAAAAAGAATTTCACATCCCTGGGGGAAAAAAAGCATAGAAATGTTTCTTTGTATCAGATTCCCTTATTTTTCCCTCAGGAAAATTTTCTAACCACTGATTAAAAATGATACTGTTGAAAAATTAAACATTAAATAAAGATTTATATTAAAAATTTGCGTGCTTTACAACAGTAAAACTTTCATTCTGACCACTTCCTCGAGCAATTCTTTATCCCCACTCTTTCCCCTTAATTTGAAGATACAATGCTTTCCTAACTACAATTTTTTTAATGATGTTTTTTTAAATGCCAAATCAGCTTAAGGAAATCAAGTGGAGGTGAAGGGGGAGAGGGGCAGAAGAGATATTGGCATATTTATCATGGCTTAAGCTTAACGTAGTAATTCAAATGTCTTTTGTTTAAAAAAGTAAATTCTCAACTGATTGTAAATTTAATTTGTTTTTAATCTCACAACAGTCACCCCGACTCTAAAATAACATCAAGATTGAATAAAATTAATGGCATTTTTTCCACTTAGAATTCCTCTGTTGACGAGAATCTTCGATTTGTCAATAGGCACTTAAAAAAATTGGTGTGAACATCACAACACTCTCATTAATATTTTCAATTAGCCAGCGTCTATGGCATGTTGAAGACACCAGTCCCCGATAGATCACTGAACTTAAGCAACGTCTGCGAGTTTGTGCCATGTGGGTGTCCACGTGGGTTCGCGCACTCATGATGCTGGCTATGTGGGTAGCTGGTTTGCAAGTTTCCAGGGAATAGAGGGTGAAACCCCCGTCTTGAATGACCAATAGATGTTAAGGAGACGTTAAGCCAAATTAAAAAAAAAAATGTTTTAAACACAAAATACTCTGATGAGTATATGTCGTTTTCGCCTCGTTTTCAAGATGGCGGCCATTTCCTAAAATTCAATTTTATCCGAAAAAATCGCATATAATTTTTTTTCGTTTCAGATAGAAAAATATAATTTAAATGAACGAATCATTTTTAGATCGTTCTTCAAAAAAAAAAAAAAAAAATTCTTTAGGATTTTGCACTGAAAATTGTCTCGAAAAATGTTCAACCCAGAAATGGACATGCATGCATTGAAATAAATATATCCTTACTCTCAGCTTCTAATATGACACTCAACTTCTGGCATTATTTCCATTTAAACGCGGAGTTATAAACGGACAGCTACCAATAAACGTGAATACAAGTTTTCCTCAACTCTTCTCTTTTCACTCAAGATTGACAGTTTATTTGGAAAAAAATATTACTCATGTACCACGTTTCTTTTGTAGCTATCCGGTGATAGCTTTGCCAAAAAATGTGAAAACGATTTTGATGTCACTTAATTTGGTGCCGAATCCCAAAGAAAAAATGAAGTAGTTTTGTGGTGCAAAAACAATGTCAGACCGTAAGTTTCGAAACTTTTTTGCAATGGTGATTACAAAAATTGTGGACTTGTTTTGTTGATTCAAATTATATTTTCCTGTCTGAAATGAAAAAAAAAAACATGAGTTATTTTATGGGGTGTAGTTGATATTTACAAAATGTTTGCCATATTGAAAATGTAGATAAGCCATCGATCATACCGCGATGAATACACCAGTTCCCGTCAGATCACTGAAGTTAGGCAACGTCGGGCGTGTTCAGTACTTGGATGGGTGACCGCTTGGGAACACCACGTATCGTTGGCTGGGTGAGGTCAATGTGGGTAGCTGGTTTGCAAGTTTCCAGCGAATGGAGGGTAAAACCCCCGTCTTGAATGACCAATAGATATTAAAGTGACGTTAAGACAAATTTAAAAAAAAAAAAAAAAAAAAAAATGTAGATAAAAATGCATTGTTCTACTCATCTACTTACCCTAGTTCTGTGATACAGGTTCACCCTGTATATGTACATTGTTCTACTCATCTACTTACCCCAGTTCTGTGATACGGGTTCACCCTGTATATGTACATTGTTCTACTCATCTACTTACCCCAGTTTTGTGATACTGGTTCACCCTGTATATGTACATTGTTCTACTCATCTACTTACCCCAGTTTTGTGATATTGGTTCACCCTGTATATGTACAATGTTCTACTCATCTACTTACCCTTGGTTTGTGATACTGGTTCACCCTATATATGTACATTGTTCTACTCATCTACTTACCCTAGTTTTGTGATACTGGTTCACCCTATATATGTACATTGTTCTACTCATCTACTTACCCTAGTTTTGTGATGCGGGTGCACCCCGTATATGTACATTGTTCTACTCATCCACTTACCCTAGTTCTGTGATACTGGTTCACCCTGTATATGTACATTGTTCTACTCATCTAATTACCCTAGTTTTGTGATACGGTTTCACCCTGTATATGTGCATTGTTATATTCATCTACTTACCCCAGTTCTGTGATACGGGTTCACCCTCTATATGTACATTGCTCTACTCATCTACTTACCCTAGTTTTGTGATACGGGTTGACCCTGTATATGTGCATAGTTCTACTCATCTACTTACCCTAGTTTTGTGATACGGGTTCACCCTGTATATGTACATTGCTCTACTCATCTACTTACCCTAGTTTTGTGATACGGGTTCACCCTGTATATGTACATTGTTATATTCCTCTACTTACCCTAGTTTTGTGATACGGGTTCACCCTGTATATGTACATTGTTATATTCCTCTACTTACCCCAGTTTTGTGATACGGGTTCACCCTGTATATGTACATTGCTCTACTCATCTACTTACCCTAGTTTTGTGATACGGGTTCACCCTGTATATGTACATTGTTATATTCATCTACTTACCCTAGTTTTGTGATACGGTTTCACCCTGTATATGTGCATTGTTCTACTCATCTACTTACCCTAGTTTTGTGATACGGGTTCAACTTGTATATGTACATAGAACACGAAAAATCCTAATTTTCATGGACATATTTTTCACAAAAACACACATACATGAGATTACGGACCAATAGCTTAAATTCGAAATTTTCGCCCTAGGGACCTTAAAATGCTTTTACAACTAGACATCGAAAATTTTAACCCATTACAGTACTTTCTTCTTTTTTCATAGATAAGGAAAGTTGTGTAATGTTCACACCAGATTTTTAAATTTCTTTCTACCTTTTCATTTTCAAGTTTCTTAGACGATTTTCTTTTGTCCCATCTTGTTTATTTCTCTCTCTCCTTTTTTCTTTTCTTTTGGTAGGTATCTCTTCTTTCCTCTTCGGTCCTTCCCCCACAAATATTAAAACAAAAAAACAGAACTTCGAATCAGATTTGAGTTTGCACTGTTCATTTTATTCTTCTTAAAAAATGAAAGACATAAAACTTTTATCATTTTTTTTCTTGGAAAATAATAATCTTCGCGATAAAGTTTTCGTAAAATATTACAAAGAGGTTTGTCTTATGAAAAAGAAGAAGAAAAAAAATCTCATTAAAATTCAAAAGATTGTATTTTGAAGATTTCTTTTTTTTTTTTTTGGAATTAAAAAAAAATAAAAACAGAAAACGTAGGTATCTTTCTGATAATAAATTAATTTATTATTTTTTGATTTTAGATAGGGCACAGTCTGTTGTTAATGCTCGGCAAATAACCACCTGCTGTCGAGAATATATTTATTAAATTTGATAAATATCGTTGTAAGTAAGTACATGTTGAACAATCAACAGAAACACCAAAATATGTAGGTACTTTCCCCATCGTAAGCTCTATAAGTTCCATTACCTCAATATTTCAAATTAAAATCGATTCAATTCATTTTATTTCTACAAAGTGGAAAAATCGATAGAAGAAAAAAAAAAAAAAAAAAAAATCCTTCAAAAAACTTTAGTCTCCATTTTTGCTTTTGTGTATTGCTATGTTTGCTGTGGTGTATTGTTTTGATTGTACTTCCTGCTAGTATTGTGTAATGTTTATTACCGTTCTTGTGTATTGCTTTGGTTGTTGTTGTTTTTCTTGTGTATTGTTTTGGTTTTTCTTGGTTTAACCCGTGCTGTTGTTGTGCACTTATTGCTTCGGTTGTTGTTGTTAGATATTGTTTTTGATTTGTTACCTTTCTTGAGTATTGTTTTGTTTTTTGTTGTTGTGGTACTGTTTTTGATATTATAAAGCTAAATAGGTATATTAAAATACTCATACGAATATCATCCAGTACGGACGACTAGTTAGATTTAGAATAAGCAGAGTACTATGCAAGGCCGGATCAGTGCATGAGCCGTCGGGGCCGTGGCCCGGGGTCAAAATTCCGAATTTTGGTTTGCACAAGATCATCTTAGAATTAGAATTTTGATATTTTGCTTCGAGATTGGAGATTCAAATTCTATAGGCTATAGAGATCCTATACCTGTTTCAATGAAGGGTGCTGCATGTGCCGTTCTTCTCCAAATTCCAAATATATTATTCGAGCAGATAAGGCAGTATTTCTGACCGGATATTTGAATTTTTTTTACCAAAAAATGATTTATTTTCTATGATTTATTTTCAATTTTAGTCGAAAATTTAAGATTCAATAATTTTGTAGGAAGCCATTTTTGCCACCATTTTGAATTTCCGGGGCAAGTATAATCTTCAGTATTTTCTAGATGGTTTTGTTTGAAATTACTGCCTTGAAAACATAGTAATTGACACTTTGTTTGATACTTCTATGCAGTTTTGATCATTTTTCCGTTAAGAGCATAATTTTAACGGCCATTATTGCCAAAATATTAGATTTTGGGAGGGTATTAGAGTGTAGAGACCTATTTGACCAGATATCCGAGTTCCACAACCCAAAAAGCATATTCTTAGACACCTCACACGACTTAATGGGGTAGTTTTTAAAAAAATATTTTTTGGGGGAGACCACTTTGGCCGACATTGTGGTTTTCAGGGTCAACCATAAAGCGAACGATCATCTGGATAGTATTTATGGAATCTGCGACTCCGAAAATATTGAAATTGACTCTTTGTTTCTTACACAGAACCAGTTATTAATGATTCCCCTTTTAGGCTGTTTCGGACGCCATTTTGAATTTGCGGGGTCCGATATGACAAAAAAAAAACATATACTTAGACACCCTGCATGATCCTTAACGCTAATTAAAAGATTTTCTTACGCCGGGCGGCCATCCTGGACGCCATCTTGAATTCAGGTTCTCTCGAAAAAATTTGAAGATGCCACCATCGATTTTCATTTTCTAGAGAACAATACGAAGGGATTGACACCCCTCTCAAAATTGTATTATGAAACTGGGACCTGATTTTGATGATATGATCACAATGTTCGCTACTCGAAAATCACGAAAAGAATCATTCCTCCAAAAGATTCGTACGCTATTGTACGATTTTCCCAAGTTTTACCTGAGAGTACCTATTTTTTGTGTAAAAAAATATGTAATGTAACCAATTTCGATGTGATAAACATAAATGCGAATAATTGCAGAAAATTTGTTGAATTATATTCACCTCCTACGGCCCCCACATTTTCCGGTCCTTGGGCCCCCACAAGACATAACCCGGCACTGGTACTATACCGGTTTTCCGTACCTCTGTGCAAAGCATAAACACCTACCACCGCGCCACCCCTAAACTTTCTCTCTCGAGCCGCCCATATTCACGGTATAGATGATGAAAAGCAATATTAATCGAGAATGAAAAATCAAATGGGAATATTCTTTTCCATTTCATTTCACTAAAACATTTTATTTTCTTCTTAAAATAGAATGTTTATCTGTTTTCCCTTCCCGTCATTAAAAGAAAATCCCCGCAGTATTTGGAGAGTACCAAATCATGACAAAACTTGATTAGATCCGACCGAATTAGGGCAGCTTTGTATTTATGAGCAAATACAAGATGTGACCGAAGAATTGGAATAGCTGTGAACTGTGAAGCATACTTTGTAATCGAAAATGATCAATAGCATAAGGTGTTTTCAACGGCATGAAGCCATGGACCAAAGCCGCGCGTCTATGGACGGGGTGCTAAAATGTTTGGTGAGTACTAGGCACCAGGCCCTGTGTACAAGATGATGCAAACAAAATATGGACAACTCCGGTGGCATAAATTACTCTAGATTGACACGTGGGTGTACCTAAAGATTTCACTCAGGAAATTCTGGTCCTGAGTAGCAGTCGTCTGTGGTCTTTAGTGAGTCTACTCACAGAGCATGGAACTTTCAGGAACCATCTGCAAAGTATGGGACCCCACAGGTTGAACTAGAAAAACTTTCAGCCTTTTGAAAGTTTTTGTTCAATAATGAGAATGAGGCCGATTTATTTTATCAAGGTTGTGTTAACAAAAATAAGAAAATCCTTTTAGTTCTGAATATTAAAGGTTAAAAATAATGTATTCAGATAAACAAAAAATAGTACCATACAAAATGACCGATCTGGCTTTGTTTTCAAGATATCCGTCATTTTGTTGTATTCTGAAAAAAAAATTGACTCACGCTTAATCTTTATTGAATGATTTCTTTCCTACTTATCTCACGATGCAAGGATTTTCATTTTCAGAATAACCACAAAATTGTCCATAATAAATTATTATGGTTAAATCATGCTACAAATGAATGCTTACCGTTTTAGGGGCATATTGGTCAAAATGTGTCATATTTATCAAAAATTTCCCCCGTGAAAAATCTGACACTCATCAGGAAAAATATGTCCCTTTTCATAAAATATTATTTGATACAAAATAAAAAAAATCGAACAACTGAAATCAGAGTTATAGCCTAAAGATTATCAGAAATGTGTCAAAATATGCTATAAAAAATTATTTTCCTATATTTTGAAAAACAAAAATATCAAAAATTGACTAGTCACTATTTAATTTTTAAAACAAAAATTCAAGCCTTTCAGAAAATAATGAGTGTCAGAATTTTGATAGCAGATTTTAACAAATTTTGACGTGTTTTCTGATAATTTTTAGGCCATAACTCCGGTTTCACTTGTTCGATCTTATTCATTTTATGTCAGATAAATTTCAAAAAAGGGTTTTTTTTTCCTGATGAGTGCCAGGTTTTTCCCGGGGGAACTTTTTGATAGAATTGAGTTCAAAGTTTCATGAGGAAATGAGGACCACCATAAATTTTGTCCAATATGACTTTGACAATCAGGTAAGCATTTATTTGTAGCATGATTTAACAATAATTTATGTAAAATTTTATGATGACTCCGAAAATGGAAAGCGTTTCATCTTAGGACAAGTAGAGAAAAAGTTATTCAATAAAAACCAAGTGTAAGTCGGAAAACTACAAAATGGCGGATATCTTGAAAACAACGCGAGATCGGTCATTTTGTATGGGAGTAATTTTTGTTGGAAATGGTCCAATATATCACGCCCAGGCCGTTGTCAGTATGTTCAAAGACCACCCTGTACATATCACGCACAGGCCTTTGTCAGTATGTTCCAGGACCACCCTGTTTATTCCTGTACAAATATATTATACATTTTATAATTAATTAGAAAGTTATCAAAAGTTGCATTGCATACTAATTATTTAATTAATTTATTGCAGCACCAATAACAAAATTGTCATGCACTGGTGACGGCGCCTCTGACATACTCGTATTGCTCATGGAGTCCCAATACATTTAGAAAACTTCATTAATTTTATTTATTCAGAGTTAAATAATTTCTGTGTGGATTTTTTATAATGACAAGGCGGGGAACGAACGTGGAAATCCGAATTGGTAATTAATTTTGTTAGTTGTATTGTTGTTTTTGCTGATGATGTTGTTGCTGTTGAATTGTAATATTTGGTTTCTCGTTGATTCCAAATTAGGAATAAAAAAATGAAAGGATAGACTGTTTTGTTAATTTGCTTATGTTACACATCGTTTTATTATTTTACTGGCTAAAACAATCAACTACCCCCCCTCCAAAATTTGATAATATAAGATTCCAAAAATCGAAAAAAACATTTCATTCGTCCACAGGCCCCCGTGCCCTGATGTACAACGAACACCGCCTGCCCTGAAGGGCACTTTTAACACCGATTTTGTTAAAATTTGGTACGTACGCTACCTAGGTCCCATTTGGGGTCCAAGTAGAAAAAGTCTTTTTCCCAAAAAGACGAAGAGGTGTCTACCATAGTCAGAATCCGTTTTAGCAAAGGGCGAACGAGCAGTCGCCCAGGTCGCCAAATTTCAGGATAGGTACTGCGAGCTCTAAGATACAAAGGGACGCCTTTTATCTAAATTTCTGTTGTATTATTTTTTTTTAAAGATTATTGAAAATCTACACATTGAATTGAAAATCTAATACCTATTGGGGAAATTTCGAATTCATCTCAAAAACCTTTTTTTACCTTTTTTTGTTGTTAGAAAGGAGCATTTGAAAAGATAATTGAGATCGACCATGTATGAAGGAAAATTGAATTGTTGAACATCAGCTTGTATTTCAATAATGAAAGTTTATACAGAGTGTAAGCGGTTGTGTGTCCAACAGAAGAAGCGCTAGAGAATGAATAACAACTAGTGGATCAAGATGATCAGTTGTTTGGTGTTCACGTTAGTGTTGTTGTCATTTATAGAAAAAAATTTCAAAAAACAAAAAAATTGGGCCCCCCTTACCTGTTCAGTACCCTCCCTCCCCCCCAAGGGGGCCAGGGTACTGAAAATTTTACGTTCCTACAACAAACCCCTAAAAAAATAAAAATAATTTTCAAAAAACACAATATTTGGCCCCCTGTCCTCCCCCCGGGGGGCAGTGCCCCTAAACACTATATGTATACCAAATTTCGTCAAAATCGGATGAAAATCGTGGCTTGCATCGCGTAACAAACAAACATACATATACATACGTATATACACATATAAAAGTGCATTTCGGGATGTATACCGGGGTCAAAAGTGGAGTTCACTAACGTTCACAACAAACAGTTTGTTCTTTATCGATTTTTGATTTGAGCTTTTGTTACACATCAATTACAGAGTGTTTTTGTGTTCCGTCATATCATATTTCCCTTGTTACTTACTGCTCTGATTTTGAAAAACTAAAATAAATATAATGGACATTGGAGGCCAGGCAATTGAATGTCCTATACCTGTCCACCTTTTTGGATAGGTAGAGCTGAAAGCGGAATGTTATTTGAAGCAAAGTTGAAATTAATGATAATGGTTACCTGTAAGAATATAAGAACTGTTCTTCTTAATTCATCATTAAACGTTTATCTATGCAGCGTCTATGTACGTTGAAAGCAACTTCCAGCGAGATTGTAAAATGTGGGTGTCCACGAGGGTTTGCGCCTTTGTGATGCTGGCTATTTTTTAGGCCCAAACCCTGATTGTAAACCATCTACCCACATTGGCCCAGAGGTCAATGTGGGTAGATGGTTTACAAGTTTCCAGCGAATGTAGGGTGAAACACCCGTCTTGAATGACCAATAGATGTTAAAGAAATAATAATAACGTTTATCTTTGTGCGGTCATAAAAACTACAATACACTTTATTTGACAAAGTCATCAAAACAAAACTTATTTAATTGTTTATGTTTTATTAAATAAGAACTAAAATGTAAAAATCCATACAGTAAATTTTGAGAAAATCGAATTTGAATTTTTCCATCATTTTGTCATTTTCAATTTTGATGATCCCAAACTAAAAATTGTTTTTTAGTTCTTTTTCCAAGCTCTCCAAATCATTTACGTTTTTCGAAATCGAAGCAGTAGCAAGGGAGAATTGATCAATTTAAAAATAACACAAAGCACCCTGTAACTGTGTAACAACTGGTCTATACAAAAATCGATACATGAAAAAATATTTGTTGTTATCCGTTCTATAACGCTCATACCGTTAGGTGCAACGGTCTGGGTAGATTCGAGTATTCAGTTAGGTACATATAATTATAAGTTTGGAATTTAAATTACAAGATTCTTTGGAAATTATTTTTGAATACCTTTAAAATGTCGATCAAAATATTCTTAACCATTTTGTGAGTTAATACGTGAGGACGTATTATGTCATGTACGCCTCGTGCAAGGGCGTAGCCAGCATCTGGCCTAGGGGGGGGGGC
>CM022883.1:15866968-15880033 GCA_012654025.1 Pachypsylla venusta
GGGGCCCGAGCAAGTGGTTGATGATCCCTGGATAGTTACAAGTATCTGTAACGTCCCAGGGCGTAGTGTGGTAACATTTTAGTACCGCATCAACATCAACTGCGATCTCCCAATGCAAAAAAAGAATTTTTATTCAGACCTCTGAAAAACGCTGCCTCCTGGGGGCACTAAGGCACCTCTGGAGCCAGCACCTCTAGAGCCACCGCTAGAAGTGACAGCGCTAGCTCGCGTAGCCGGTAGTGATCGCAGACTGCGGCAGACTGCGACCGCGATACCCGAAAACAATCAAAATGCCGACACAAATGATAACAGTCCAAACGATATGACAAGGTTGCCACAGTTACATTTGATTGTTCACAGTAGGGCTGTTGGATTAGGGACAAAATGTGGCATTTATCGTATTTCGGTACTTGATGACTTTTTTGCTTCCAAAAATCATTTTATCTAGTGTAAATTTAAGTTGCCCCTTCCGTGCTGCATACTCTTGGGAATTTCTAGGGGGGGGCAGCTGCCCCCCCCCTTCCTACGCCCATGGCCTCGTGCGTTATTCAGGTTATTCTGTATAAAATCGGACCTGACTGGAGTTAAAATTATTCTTTTTTTTTTATTTTTTGTCAAGATGTTGAGTTTTGAAAGAAGGAAAGAAGTTGTGACAAGTTTGAATTAATTATTTAAAAACCTCCGCGTCTATTTGAATACAAATGAGGGAGTTCGCGGCTTTGTTGACGCTTTTGTCTTTCCAGTGGTTTTGTTTCTTCATTCTCAATATTTATAACTCTCTTATTATTATGATCGTTAGAAGAATATGCTTACAGACTCTGCTATGACTAATATTTGTGCACCCCTTGAAAGCATAACCTTGGAGTCCTGTGGTGTACAAAAAAATGTTCGCCCACAGAAAATAATTCTCGTACTTCTGTAAACTTCTTCCTAGGCATAAAGCCCATAGTAATAAATTGAAGTATAGGCGACTCCGGCTCAAGTGAGTTCCGTTGCCTCTGCAGCAATAGTATTCAAATTGCGATTTGCTTTAGCTGGTTTATAGCTGGCCTAATTTAAGGTAGTGGTGTACCGATGAGAATGGGGGCCCCATATATTTTCTTCAGCAGGTGGCGCTTTAACTGAAAATTAACTTACTTATATATTTTTTGCAATCAAAAATTTTATTAATGCGATTTCTGCCAAGCCCGTCTCTAGTTATGCCGCTGGGTAGTGAAATCTGCCATCGCTAGTTACGCCACTGGGTAGTGATATCTGTTTGTCAGATCCGCGGAAAAAAACTTAGTAATCCTACTATGCATCAGTAAGTCGAGACCTTAAACAAGATTTATATGTAAAAATTGTCTATCAAGCACATTCATTGACGAACAAAGTGAGGAGGTCTAGTTTTAACACCAAGATTTTTCTTTTGTATAGATATATCTTTGTGCCACGATAACTCACGATCGCCGCGTCCGATTTGGATGGGAATTGGTATGGACATTCATTACAATCATAGAAATAGGTGCTTTCTATAAGTTCCCACTCATTTTGGAGGCTTATTACCGATCCTTTGAAATTTGGGATAGCCATTTATTATGTTCATATCATAATATATAGCTTTTCTTTGAAATTTGGGATAGCCATTTATTATGTTCATATCACAATAGGCAGCTTCTCTTTGACATTTGGGATAGCCATTGATTATGTTCATATCATAATAGGCAGCTTCTGTATGAAATTCGGTATAGCCATTTATTATGTTCATATCATAATAGGAGTTTCTCTATGAAATTTGGTATAGCCATTTATTATTTTCATATCATAATAGGCAGCTTCTGTTTGACATTTGGGATAGCCATTGATTATGTTCATATCATAATAGGCAGCTTCTCTATGAAATTTGGTATAGCCATTTATTATGTTCATATCATAATAGGCAGCTTCTCTTTGACATTTGGGATAGCCATTTATTATGTTCATATCATAATAGGCAGCTTTTCTTTGAAATTTGGGATAGCCATTTATTATGTTCATATCATAATATATAGCTTTTCTTTGAAATTTGGGATAGCCATTTATTATGTTCATCATAATAGGTATATAGCTTCTCATTGAAATTTGGGATAGCCATTTATTATTTTCATATCATCCAGCAGTTGTGATTATATTACGCGCTACATTTCACTCGTTAGGACCATCAAAATTCACAGTAAAATAAACAAGCAAGTAGCAATGTTCCATTTTGTTTAAAAAATGTCAAAACCATTCCGCTGCAGGGAAGGACGCAGCGTCCCTCCCCAAAAATATGAAAAGTTTTCTTTGAGGAAGGTTGGGTTCTCTAAATTAATTAAGCTATTATTAGCTGTCAAAATTTGGGGTCAAATAATAAAAATGACAGGAACAAAAGGGTTTACCTTCTCATACCCTTCAGGATGGTCACTAGGGATAACGGAAGAATACAATGGTTGGGGGACACAAATTTACTCCAGATTTGCACAGAATGTTAATTAGAGATAAAAACGTACACCCTCAAGCGGTGCTTCTTGTGCTTTGCCACGGATCGATTAAAGATTAGACAGCGTCAATCGTACGTCGAATACACCAGTTTCCGTTAGATCACTAAAGTAAAGCAACGTCCAGCGAGGTTGTACCATGTGGGTTGTACCATGTACACGTGGATTTGCGTCCTCTGATGCTGGCTATTTTTTCGGCCCAACCTAGGCTCGATGTGGTCAATGTGTGACCAGCTGATTTGTAAGTTTCCATTCAATGCAGGGTAAAAGGCAGGGGGGGATTACAATCAACCATTGACGCTATACTGCCTCGGCACAAAAACAGGGAAATACAGGGTGGGGCAATTAGTTCTCCCACATTTGAAAGAGCTAGTGAAAAAAAACGAAATGAGATATTTGAAAAATTATTTTGTATTTTGAAAGCTTGTGTACTCTAGTTTTTTTTTGGTGGGGGGGAGTAGAGATTTCCGCGAAAGACTCCCAAAAGACAGCTTTGGGAGTCTTTCGCGGAAGTTTTCCATGACTCTCGTCAGCATATCAGCATCAATTTGGATGATTTCTTCCAGAATTGCCTCCTTTAACTCTTCAAAGATCCCGTGTCGATGTTTGAAGACCTCAGCCTTGAGGTAACCCCACAAGAAGAAGTCACAGGGACTGAAATCTTAAATTCGGCGAGCGAGGGGCTCACGAAATGTCATTCCGTAAGGAGATCACGTGACCAGGGAACATAGGCCGTAGCCCCATACAGCCTAAAGTTGTGAACCCAACTCAACATTGTTTTTCGATCAGGAACTGGATCTGTGGAGTGCAAACCATACCTTGTGAGGAACGCCTCTGAGTGGCTATAATGGATTCACTTTTCATTTTTTTAAAAAACACCTTGACAACGAACGCACGATGCTCGCCCGAACAAACTATTGCAACATCTAAAAACTAGATATCATTTTTTGTAGAATATCATAAACTCCACGCTCCTCCCACTACTACATCGCCTCCCACAATTTTTTGAAATGTGGGAGAACTAATTGCCGCACCCTGTATATCCGCTCTTCTTTACATGTATAAGACTGCAGCTTTAAATAAGTGGTTGTCTGCTTTAGATCCCGTGAAGTGGGTTATTTCTAAAAGAGACCCAAACTTTGCGAAGATTCTTATTTTAAATCCATTTTGAAAAGACACAAACCCCACAAAACAGACCCTGATTTCATTAGAAAACAATTTTCAAAAAGACCCAAACTCTACAAACGTTTAAAGGCAAACCGAAACTCTGATGCCAAAATTTGAAAACTTTACAAAGGTTCTTATTTCATTAGAAAAATCAGTTTGAAATTTGTCTAGCCTCCGCTCACCTCTTTGTCTGGCTTGAAATTTTCTTCTCCGCACAGGAATTTAATTTTGTTTTTCTTTGTAATTTCTTATTGTGAAAACATACATTTTACGTTAGACAAAGAATGGAAAATGGATACTCAAAAGGTGGAATAAAGAAAACAAATGGATACCTACAGATAATATGGGCACGTACGGGAACACACGTTATGTCATTAATTTTTTAAAAGAGGTAGTTTGGACGCGGGACGTTGTCTTGAGAATAGACATCCAAATTTAGCTGAAAATCTGTGTGGTTGTTATTCCTCCTTGCATTAAAAAGAAAGTATTAGGCTGAAATTTTAGATGTCGAGTTTTTAATGTCAAAAAATGTTTTGAGGTACCCAGCAGTGGCGGAGCTATGCCAATGCACCCAGATGGGGTCCCCTGATTCAAGGGGTCCGGGCGGGTCACAGACGATTCCTTTATTTCAAAAAAAAATTCGAGGAGAGTCCTCATAGAAGTTCCCACAAGCCCCATAATGCGATTGCATGTAACTACAACTTGCAAATAAAAAACAAATGCGATTTCAGTTATAGTTCACTTATTATACAACAGACCTTTCTACTGCCGGCTAACCTACTTTTCGTACAACGCTTGACAGTCCGAAAAGGCTAATTATGCTACTGGTCCTCGGAGCATAAATCTCGAGTTTCAGTCATTTTTCCGTACGTGTATCTGTTCGCCCGTCTGACATACTCGTATATCTCAAGATATATGTCATTTTTATGTCAAGAACAAACCACTAAGCTTATAGTTGAAATCCAATCTAGGTAGTATATTGTCGCTTTTTACCGGTTTTCACGAATCCTACCTAAAAAGAAAACAATTAAGATAGAGCTAAAAAAATTAGTGCCTTTTTATATCAATGCATGGAATGTGCAATGTCACTTTTGGTTCAAATTTAATTTACTTTTAGCCGTTTTTTGCCGTTCGAGTTTTGAGTTCTGGGATCTCAAAACTTGTTTTGACATGCAACAAACTTTCTTCATAAGGATGTTCGTTATGGAGTTATAGGACATACAGGTATTATGTTCATAGAATATTCTGATTATATTCTCGGACCTAATATTGGACCCAAAAGAAGGCCTCGCCGTGGTCGTTTTAACGGAGCAAAGTCTGAAGTCCACAGAACTACTGGTTATATTAGATATATTTTGGTTTATGAACTAAATAGTGAACCTTGGAATTTAATTTTTTAATTATTATCATTTATTTTAAGTCCTCCTATCCACAGTTCCCTGTGGATAGGAGGACTTAAAATAAATACTTGCGAGGCACTCAATGCCGTTCGTATGAGGCGACTAAGGGCGGGTTCGGGTACCATATTTTTTCCATTACCCATGCAGAAAGCAAGGAGAAGCTACTGCATTATCCGGGATTAAGGAATCTTTAGTCTCAAGAACTCAGCCCCACGTCTGTTAACCTATAATGATGATTTTTTTTTAATTTGTCTTAACGTCTCTATAAAATCTATTGGTCATTCAAGACGGGGGATTTACCCTCTATTAGCTGGAAACTTGCAAACCAGCTACCCACATTGACCTCACCCAGCCTGGGTTGGGCTGGAAAAATGAGCCAACGATACGTGGTGTTCCCAGGCGGTCACCCATCCAAATACTGACCACGCCCGAACTTCAGTGATCTGACGAGAACTGGTATATTCAACGTTATATGATCTTTGGCTATAAATGAATTAATTGATTTTGTTTGTTCCTTCTGTTTTCAGGTAAGTCCAGTTCATATTAAAATATTGGTTTCAGAATAAGTGCTGACAGAATAAGGAGAACTATCCACCCGATCAGGTAGGATTTACGTCGCGTTCTTTGATAACTTTCGAACAACTTTTCAGATTTGAATGAAAATTGGTATAGACATTTATAATAATGTTGATACAGTGGCGGTGTTTCTCTTCAAATCAACAGCACTTCACTTCAATAGAATAACACGCAGGGCAGAATTTTGTTGCCATATTTACATAAAGTCAATATTCCAGGAATATGACAATGACACACATTGAAATAAAAATACATTAAATGTAAATTGTATTGACACAGTTTTCCAGGAATGTGTCATTGAAATAAAAATACATTAAATGTAAATTGTATTGACACAGTTTTCCAGGAATGTGTCATTGAAATAAAAATACATTAAATGTAAATTGTATTGACACAGTTTTCCAGGAATGTGTCATTGAAATAAAAATACATTAAATGTAAATTGTATTGACACAGTTTTCCAGGAATGTGTCATTGAAATAAAAATACATTAAATGTAAATTGTATTGACACAGTTTTCCAGGAATGTGTCATTGAAATAAAAATACATTAAATGTAAATTGTATTGACACAGTTTTCCAGGAATGTGTCATTGAAATAAAAATACATTAAATGTAAATTGTATTGACACAGTTTTCCAGGAATGTGTCATTGAAATAAAAATACATTAAATGTAAATTGTATTGACACAGTTTTCCAGGAATGTGTCATTGAAATAAAAATACATTAAATGTAAATTGTATTGACACAGTTTTCCAGGAATGTGTCATTGAAATAAAAATACATTAAATGTAAATTGTATTGACACAGTTTTCCAGGAATGTGTCATTGAAATAAAAATACATTAAATGTAAATTGTATTGACACAGTTTTCCAGGAATGTGTCATTGAAATAAAAATACATTAAATGTAAATTGTATTGACACAGTTTTCCAGGAATGTGTCATTGAAATAAAAATACATTAAATGTAAATTGTATTGACACAGTTTTCCAGGAATGTGTCATTGAAATAAAAATACATTAAATGTAAATTGTATTGACACAGTTTTCCAGGAATGTGTCATTGAAATAAAAATACATTAAATGTAAATTGTATTGACACAGTTTTCCAGGAATGTGTCATTGAAATAAAAATACATTAAATGTAAATTGTATTGACACAGTTTTCCAGGAATGTGTCATTGAAATAAAAATACATTAAATGTAAATTGTATTGACACAGTTTTCCAGGAATGTGTCATTGAAATAAAAATACATTAAATGTAAATTGTATTGACACAGTTTTCCAGGAATGTGTCATTGAAATAAAAATACATTAAATGTAAATTGTATTGACACAGTTTTNTATTGTCATTATGAAACTAGAAATTATTGTATATAGAGAGTAAAATAATAAAATCACATGTGTCACATTGAAAGAGTATTTTATTATTAAAACTTTAATATAAACATATTCTGACAGTGCCCACAATGGCATTTCTTGCTAATATGTAACTGGTACCTTATTATTGTCGTAAATAATTTGCATGAATTCAGCATCGTCCATAATTTTGAACAGATTGTAAATTGTTTCACGTAAATTGGTTTCCAATTTTTTTTCCAATATTTCCACTTTTTGGTATGGCTTAGTATATGCAATATATACTTCATTCTGAAAATAAGTCTACAATTAGTTAAATTGCTGGCCGACTTTTTTGGCTCACATCTCTTTAGCATCTGACGCTTTACCATCTATTTGCTGTAAACTGACAAATCAGCTCATACCCATATTGACCTCTCCCGCCTTAGGCCCTCTGGCACATTTAAATTGCAGAGATTTAAATTGCTACATCAATTAAAATTGCAGAGATTTAAATTACTGCATCAATCAAAATTGCTGCATGAATTAAAATTGCAGAGATTTAAATTGCTACATCAATTAAAATTGCAGAGATTTAAATTGCTACATCAATGAAAATTGCAGAGATTTAAATTGCTGCATCAATTAAAATTGCAGAGATTTAAATTGCTGCATCAATTAAAATTGCAGAGATTTAAATTGCTATGCATCAATTAAAATTGCTGCATCAATTAAGATTGCAGAGATTTAAATTGCTACATCAATTGAAATTGCAGAGATTTAAATTGCTGCATCAATTAAAATTGCAGAGATTTAAATTGCTGCATCAATTAAAATTGCAGATATTTAAATTGCTGCATCAATTAAAATTGCAGAGATTTAAATTGCTACATCAATTAAAATTGTAGAGATTTAAATTCCTGCATCAATTAAAATTGCAGATAGTTAAACTGCTGCATCAATTAAAATTGCAGATATTTAAACTGCTGCATCAATTAAAATTGTAGATATTTAAATTGCTGCATCAATTAAAATTGCGGATATTTAAATTGCTGCATCAATTAAAATTGCAGATATTTAAATTGCTGCATCAATTAAAACTGCAGATATTTAAATTGCTGCATCAATTAAAATTGTGACTTTAATTGACAAAAATTGTCAAATTCTGAAGAAAATTAAATGGAATGGTACAAATTTTTTGGTTCAAATAAAAATACAAACTAAAAAAGGGATTTTTTTTTTTCAAAAACAATCAGGTGCGAAGCTATAGGGGTCTAAATTTGCAATTCGTTACACCCTGTATATCGGTCCGTGTATTGAGCTTTATTTAAAGGTTCACTTATTCTGTTCCAGAAAAGTTTTCACATCTAGGTACCTATACCATCAAAAGTATACATTTTTGTTTTCAAAAACAAATATCAGTCTTTAGGTTAACAATAGGCCGTTTAGATAAACGACAATTTTAAGGTACAAATTTCGAAGTAAGGTGGTTATATAGGACAAAAAGTGATACCTAATCTAAATAAGGAAAACTTTTAGCGAAAAAACAAAACCATTCGCTGTCTCAAATCCTTCACAGAGGTGCCAAAGAATGAGAAAATTTCAATGCAATTACATAGGAATTCACTCGCATTTATTGTTATTTTCTATGTAATTTCNAGGAGCTGTTGATTGAAATGTAGGCAGTATTATGCATAATTTTCACTTATTGTTCTATATCTCTAGAGGGAAAAAAAATCTTATTGTGACTGATGTAAAAAAAGACACTGTACAATTGACAATGACGGCAAGAGCTTTTCGTACCTAGGACTATTCCTATACACCAAACTTGTGCCTCTTCCTCGATGTCAAATCTTAATACACTGGGTGACAAAATTAGCGGAACGCTCAATTTTTTTGATTTTGCAACCGATTTTTATGTTTTTTGGCCATTAAACCTGATAATTATGACAGAGTGTATTGTTGGAAAACGAAAACGACATTTCATGTTATTTTTCAAAATGGCAACATTTATCGAGAAAATCTAAAAATAGAACGAAAATAGGAACACAGAAAGACTCGGACTTTTGCAATATCTTAAGATTCGCTTCAAATTTAGCATTCTAGTGAGCAGAGCAGCCATCACGGCGCGGTAAGAACAAATTTCGCCATCCCTGACTATTTTTCTGACAGTTTTTGAGCAAACATTGACACATCGACTGCGTTGGACCCACTTACTCATGGTTTTGTGGGTTAAAGATCGATTCCTGAGGACTGTCATCTTCATAAAGCCGCGGTCATGTGCGTGCATAACTCGTTATCGACCTTGTCCACGCCGTATGTTGTGGTTGCCAATCTCTTGGTGAGTTTTGACAAAACCACGAATCCCAAATTTCGACACAATGAAAGAATTTGCCACCCCCCGAAACTCCAACAAACGATGTTACCCACAACCGCTTAGGCGCCTTGCACTTGAGTAAAATCATCGTTAAAGAAAAAAGAAAGAATCAAGTGTCTAAAAGCACAATAAAACTCGGCGTTATCTTCCTTTTGAACGTAAGTAGCAGAATACTGAAATCTTAAATATGGCAAGGTATACCTAAAATCATTGTTTTTCGGATATTTGCAATTCGTAGTAAACTTCCGTTTTCGAGTTACGGCTAAAGTTATAATTTATTCACCAAAATCGGACAGTCACGGTCCTATATCTTAAAATTTGTCTCGAAAGCATATCAACTCAAAGCGAGAAAGTTTTAGGTGCCCCTTTAGTCCTTATTTTAGGACATTTTCTGCAAAGGTATAGCCAGCCGGAGTTACGAGTTCAAAACCGGGAACAGGTAAAATAAAATTATGAATTTACTAAAAAGTCAGAATGGCCGTGAACCTAAGGCGCCTGGCGAAACGTTTAAATCTTGGATTTTAAATGTTGCAATATCCAGGCTGGACACAAACCAATACCCCCCCACCCNAAAATACCGTAGCGAAGCACGGGCGAAACAGCTAGTAAATCTATAAATGAGAGTAGAATTTATAATAATTCTGGAAACATTTTTTTTTTAAATCTCCTTTCCAAAATCCAAAATTCTTTATGCAGGACGCTACATAAAACACCAATTGGAAATTTTCAAATTCTAATGACATTTTCTTTTCATACTTTCGCCTGAATACAAACCTTTCCTACATTTGGATGGTTCGCAAGTAAAAGCCTTTACAACATCTAAATTTCAATTTGATGGGGATGGATGAATTGGAGCAAAATGAATGAGGCGTTATGTGACAAGTATGTGTGTGTGTGTCTAAAATTGAAAAAAAGGGGGCTTTATATTTAAGTACGTAAAGGGGAATTGATAGAACAGCGTTGGTGTATACAAAGGTTCTCGCACATTCACGAGTCTTCACCTCATCCAAAATCAACCGACAAATGACATCTGTAAAGTGAAGGAATGGAAAGAAGTGAAGAGACGGACAGAAGACCGAGTATAATGGTAAAATATGATTGAAAATTTAGGACATGCTTCTGAACAGAAGACGTCAAAAATGATTCAAATGAAATCAGATCCTTTTGGAGCATTTAAAATGCCGATATTAACATTGGAATTATATCGCTCAGAAGTCTGGACTAAAATAGCTGAGAACAAGCTTATTTTGTAAATTGTTTACTTCTCCAGATATAGGTCCTAGTAAAACTAACGGTGAATGGAGAAGAAGAAAGAATGCCGAGCTAAAAGCAATGATAAGAAAACTGCAGTTGTAACATACAAATATCAGAGGCGACTAATATGTTATGGACACTTGATGAGGGGCAGCAATGAGCTCACTAGAGAAGTGCAAGACAAAAAAGATAGAAAGACTCAGTTATTCCATTTGTTTTATTTCATAGACATTATCGGTCTACAAGAAGGAGACTAGACACACATTATCGGCCTGCAAGAAGAAGACTGGACAGACATTATGAGCCTGCAAGAAGGAGACTGGACAGACATTATGTGCCTGCAAGAAGTAGACTGGACAGACATTATGGGCCTGCAAGAAGAATACTGGACATACATTATCGGTCTGCAAAAAGAATACTGGACATATATTATGGGCCTGCAAGAAGGAGATTAGACAGACATTATGGTCCTCCAAGAAGGACAGACAAGAATATCTGAAGGAGAAAGATTTTCGAGGCAATGGATGGGCTAAGGTCTAAGACGCCGAGGCTGTTATTTAGTACTAGGATTTCTATCTCGGAAACATCAAAAATATCTTCTGGCGAAATAAATAGAAAGAAAAAAAAGTTAAGATAAAAATAAGAAAGGAATAAAAATATCTTGTTCTCGAATCAGGAAACATAAAAATACAAAATGTAAAGCGTGTACAAGCACTACTGAATATTTGAGTATTCCAGATAGAGGGTAGGTAATAAGGGCATATGCGGGTGAAAACACTCGAAATCCAACGAACAACAACAAAAAAAATGTTAGAGAGGCAATTTGTGTTTTGTACATAATGGAAAATAGTTATATTTTCTATAGAGAGGCTATTGAATCAAGTTGAAGTGTATTATTTTCGATTTTTTAAGGGTTTTACCTACTATTTGTTGAGATTGGGGTCACGACAATATGCACAATCCATAGAAATTTCAAATCGTCAACATTTTATTTGTTGTTTTTTTACTAAATCGTTCTCCGCAAAGTGATTTGGGATCATAAAAACTTATTTCTTGACATTTTTATCTACCATTTAGGTGCGGCCTCAAAGGTCCGTTTTCACATTTTCCACCCTGTTAGGTAATCGTTAACGGTAGATCCTAGAGAGCTCCGGTTTTCTGTAATGGAATTCGTATTATCGAGACCTTTAAAACAAGGTGTCACTTGATGTACCTTCTCATTTAAGACTTTGAATCCAGCCTAAACGGTTGGACAAGGCCTAAATACCAATACAAACCTTTTCGATACCAATACAAACGGTTATATTTTTAATTTTTTGAAAAGTAATAAAATAAATTTTTAAACCCCTTAATAACATAATTTAAATGAACACGGCCCTCCGGCTGTATGGAATGGCCTCGCCATCCAATGCCAACAAATAATAATAAAAAAATCTTCCCTTTCAATAAAACACACTTTCTTTATAAAGCGCCTATTTGTCTTTGATGGATTTAAGTTGCATAGTGTGTACATCATCCCCACTCCTATTTCTAAATTTGAATTTTAATTACCTTAGAACTTTCATTGACCCAGTTAAAAGTTCTAACTATTTGAATAGAACTTTATCCGAGTGGTGAGCGGCTCGTGAACTATTAGATCAATCATCATGATTCCGTACCAATTACCAATAACATACTCATTTGAATAGAACTTTATCTGAGTGGTGAGCAGCTCGTCAACTATTAGATCAATCATGATTCCGTACCAATAACATACTCAGTTGAATAGAACTTTATCTGAGTGGTGGGCGGCTCGTGAAACATTAGATCAATCATGATTCCGTACCAATAACATACTCATTTGAATAGAACTTTCTCTGACTGCTGGGCGGCTCGTGAACTATTAGATCAATCATGATTCCGTACCAATAACATACTCACACTTGACTCCGATTTTCTTCATCCGTAATTATTCCGCAAGACCTAATAGGCCCACTGAGGTAATGCAGGAAGTGTATGTTTGCCAGCAATTTTATGTGATTTAGCATTGAGAACGTGCATTTTAAAATTCGGGAATGGTTAATGCATATCACATGACCGCGCGGTAACCACGCGGTATCATATGAACAAATCGATACAAATATGTAGAACTAGTACCGCGCGGTAATTTAGACAATATGCACTATTTAGATTATTATTATTATTTACTGTGTTTCAGAGGTTTCTTTAACCTCTGACACATTACAATAAGGGATATTCTTAAGGGACCAGGGGGCAAAATCTGTAAAAGAAATAAATCATTAGTAGGTTCCTGAAAAAAAGAAAGAAAGAAAAAATGTTATTATTGTACTCTGGGAATACTCATCCAGGCAACAATCACCCTACCTCCAAAACCAATGGTAAATGTTATAATAATGAGTTAAAATGGATAACTTAAAATAAGTTAGGTAATAATAATGAATTAATCAAAAAAAGAA
>CM022883.1:15892686-15912627 GCA_012654025.1 Pachypsylla venusta
TTGATTACTATAAGATTTTTGCTAAAACGCGGGTACTTTCTAACCCCCCCCCCTTGGCAATCCTAGGGTTAAACATAGCGATGGGACGATTTATCGAAAATCGATATGTATCGATATATTTTCTTCCAATGTATCGATATATTAAGATATCGTGAAAAGTATATCGATATAATATATCGATACAATTTTTTTCAGGTTTTTTCATTGTTCTTAATATAGCGATAAAATTTGAACTGATCCATTTTTTTTAAAAACTCGAAGTTTTCTATTTTAGGGGATCCCACTTGTCCCTTTAAAATCTTGACGATTAGAAATTGGCAACACTGTTACATTTTTGCAGCGCTCCTAAATTCGAGAAATATATTCTCCACCAATTCACCTCGTAAAATTCTAATTTCTAACAAACCTATATGTATCGTCGATATATCGATATAATTAAAATTCGATATATCGATATATTTTTGAACGATAAGCTATCACTAATTTAACACCTTTGAAACACTCTGCTTTACAAATGTAGCCACCGGGAGGAGCAAACCAGCTTCATTAGGTGACGGCCCTAAGTCCGTGTGAATACAGAAGGTTTAGGAAGGGCACCCAGCCTTTAAAAATCTCTGTTTCAAACCAATGATGAGAGCAACAGCAAAAAGCGAGTCTCTATTGATACTGTGATGAGCAAGCTAGCGTTACCCTGCCAGGAGAGAGTTACAGCTAAAGAGAGTGGGCATCGAACACAAGGTTGCATGGTAGAAGTAAGTAAATCAGCGCCGACCCCAAATAGAACTGGGAAAGGGTAAAGGCAAAGAAGATTATTATTTAGTTACACTTATTTTAAATCTTAAGAATTGTTAATGGACTTGCTGAATGCTATTAAAGTTTTTAATTGTCGTACATCTAATCTTAGAGGATAATAATTGCCATGCGTCCCCAGGACCAAGTCAATCAATGCAAAGTACTTGAATAACATGGTAATACTGAAGAGTAGTTTTCTGTATTATTTTACAACATCACCCCAAGCTCAGTTAGACGACACGACCCGTGACAACTTATACAGTTCTTTGTATAAGTTGTCCATCTTTAGTTGGTTATCTTAAATAACTGCAGCTCTTAAATCCAACCCTGAAAATTGTGGATACATAAAGAGCAAATAAATCAAAAAAAAATTTTTAGCTTTTCAAAAGTTTTGTCTGAGATTAATCTATCGTATAATACAAGATATATGTTCGCCATAATCATTATTGGAGGTAACCACACAGGAAACTTTCGGTAGGAGGAGCAACTGAAACTAAATCTATAAAATATAAATTTCGAGAGAGATTTTTTGTATCCACACTACAAATTGAGAGGCGAGTGTCCAGCGCTTCCAATGTTGTCGTAACGGACGATTACGCTCGAGACTCAACTTTTTAAACGAGGAGCTGTCTCTATAATTTATCTGTCTTGGCAGCTCAGTGGTCAAGCGCTCGCCTGGTAATCAGGAGGTCGCGGGTTCGAAACCCAGCCAAGACAGGATTTTATCCTCTCAATTAATTGAGAATTTGACCACAATAATAGTACAAACTTACTGCTGGGGTAAAGGGACTCGTTAGTCTCATTCGAGCAGTATAAATAAGCAGTATTATTATTATAATGGACCAATTATTATATATTGGTCAGATTTTTTTTTAAATTCCTACCGACCCAATTACCATAGTTGATTAAGCATAGGCGTTTCGTGCCGAAGGTCCGCGGTTCAAGACTACAGAATTATGGATTATTCTTAGAAAAGTTATCATTTCCATCATTGTGACAATGTTATAATATATCCCCATGGCAGTTTCGCATATATGTAAACTGCGCATAAAATTTATGAGATAGGTATTTAATACCTATCTCATCTTTTGTACACTATTTTCTTCTCCCTTCGATTTCGCATAAAAAATAGACTCAAAATTAATTCATTTTGAAAATCCCCCTTTAGCCATATATTTTTTAAAACTTTCAAGGTACCTAACAAATTTATTTGTACTGTATTTTTTTGTCGTCCCAAGTGTATTTTTTATCTTGAAAGTAAAAAAATATTCACAAGTGAAGTAAATCCTTAGCGGTTCAAAATCTTAAAGGTTTTAAAATGTATCAAGTGAGAGGTTTTTGTGGTCAGCTGGATGATATTTGCTCACAAATATCCATAACAAAAGTTTGAGTAATTTTGTCCGTACTCATTAGATTTGTATTTTTTTCGTAGAATATACTATGAAATACGATACGTAATTTCGGGGACACGTTTCCGATCTCCGGACAAAGATTTCATCACACTGGACTTGCTCACACTAGGGAGTTCCAGGTTCGAATCCTGGTCGGCTCGATTTTTTTTTTTTTCTTCAAATACTCTATTTGGTCTGGTTGTGTTAGCTCAGCTTTCCGCGGAAAATTAGAATCCAGTCCTAGGGCTGTTAACCTATTATGATGCAGGGGGGCGATCACCCAGAGGCCAGATTTTTTTTCTTCATTGGAACGTAAAAAGCACATTCTGATATGATTTTCCTAATAATTTAAGTATAAAATTGTATGAAAATGAATATTAATTAATAAGAATAGACTTTTGAATGAGACCATATGCATATACAAATACATTCACAAATAGAGTATATTGTGATTGCATTTCTTGGGACTGATCAGTATAAATCTGGTTTACAAATCAGAGGAGATGTGTCCATGTGTATGATTCCTACGCTGTGTTCTTTTCGAGCAGTTGAGGGCATGCTAATCGGAATCTAACTTTACTCCGGAGAGTTTATCGTCTGCTCATATTTTGCGAGCACATGTCTCTGTCGCTATCGATGCACAGTGCACATTACGTACGCTTTGGCTATACAATATCGTCACAATCGTGGCCGACCGTAATCCCCCCCCCCTCGCCGATTGCTCTGCATCCGCCCCTGTGATGATGCTGGATAAGGCCCAAATATTGCCAGCGTCTATGGCACGTTGAATACACCAGTTCCCATTAGATCACTGAAGTTAGGCAACGTCCAGCGAGGTTGTACCATGTGAGTGTTCGCGTGGGTTCGCGCCTTCGTGATGCTGTCTTTTTTCTGCCCCAACCCAGGCTGGTGAGGTCAATGTGGGTAGCTGATTTGCAATTTTCCAGCGAATGGAGGGTAAAACCCCCTTGAATGACCAATAAATGTTAAAGAGACGTTAAGCCAAATTAAAAAACAATAAAAAAAAAAAAAAAATAAAAANAAAAAAAAAAAAAAAAAAAAAAAAAAAAAAAAAGGCCCAAATAAAATTCTGTGAACATGTACGTACATACCAAATTTCATCCAAATCGGGCAAGGTATTTGGGTGCCGATGTACAAAGAGACAAACAAAAGAAAATATATGAGACTTACCAAAATCCCAATTCTTTTTAGTTATTGCTCCAACGTGGATAGAATTTTGGTATCATCGATCTGCCTTGAGAATTTACATTTTCTGGACTGTCAAACTGTTTCCTGGAACATAAATTAACAAATGAACTACTAGAAGTTCTGTGAACTGTTAGATCTCAATCCCTTAAAATGGTACCATGTGGACCGGATGAACTGTTAGATCTCAATCCCTTAAAATGGTACCATGTGGACCGGATGGCCCCCATAGAGCCCAAATCTGATCTACGAATTCCATGAATGTAATGAACTAGCTGTTTACCCGTGCTTCGCTAGAGATTGCGACAATAAAGCTTCTCGAGTTTGAATTTTTGGTGGAACCGACCCGCGGAGTGAGCATGGCTCCTATTTAGAAAATTCTACTCGAGGATATTACTATTTGTACTACAGAATACCTTCGTATTAAATTTCAGCCTTTTCGCCCATCCTGATGTTATACTTCTCAATTATGGGTTTTTGTGAATCCGACCCCCATGGTCAGCCCGATTCGTATTTAGAAAATTAAATATTTTACACTAGGATATTAGTTTTTGTACTGCGGAACAGCATTCTATCTAATTTCAGCTTTCTCACTCATCCCGAAGTGATATTTCTCGATTCCGAATTTTCGCTGGTGAAAACCCGGCCATAAATTGGGGAGAAACCAGAAAATTTACAATTTTAATATTTTTTATGGTCTCCTTATATTCTATTTTGAGAGGTCCATTTTCGGTTATCTGCATACTGAAAGAGATCTGTTTGCCACTTTCAAGTCTCTAGGTGGTAGAAACACTCCAAATGACATCATCATCATAGGTCAACAGCCTTGGGGCTGGTTTGCAACAACTCGCCATGTCTTGTTTATACTTGAGAATCCTTACGGATAATGCAGTAGCTTCTCCTTGTTTTTTGTGCATGGGTAATGGGAAAGATATCGTGTCCGCCCCTTCCCTTAGTCGCCTCCTACAACTGGCATGGACTTGAGTGCCTTGGAAGTATTCTATTTATGTCCCCCTCTCCACAGAGGACATAGGGAGGATATAATGCAGTAGCTTCTCCCTGCTTTCTGCATGGGTAATTGGAAAGGCTATCGCTTCCGGTCCTGTCCTTTGTCGCCTTTTACGACAGGCACGGACTTGAGTGCCTTGGAAGAATTCCTTTTATGTCCCCTATCTACAGAGGACAAAGGGACGTTTTGGAAAAAATAAGGACTAAAGCTCTCTTCGTTTTAAATATAATATTCCGATATTTATGTTTCATGAATAGCCTCCATTGTTTTTTTTTTTTTTTTTTTTTTTTTTTTTTTTTTTTTTTTTTTTTTTTNTTTTTTGCTTGACATCTCATTACTATTGATCACTCGAGAGGGGCGTTGTACCCTTCATACCGTGTAAACTTACAAACCAGCTACCCACATTGACCTCATCCAGCCTGGGTTGGTCTGAGAATAGCCATCATCACAAGGCATAAACCTATGTAGCCACCTACTTAGTAAAACCTTTCTGGACGTTGCTTTACTTCAGTGATCTAGCTGGCCAGCCTCCATTGTTAATTTTAAAGCAAATATCAAACACACAAAACTTTAAAATTTTGATTTCCTCATTATTATAGTTTCCTCCTCAGCAAAGAGAAGAGTGTGGGGGGAATAATCCCGGCGAGGGGTAGAAATAGGGAGCAGTGGCGGATTTACTCATATTCCGTCTGTAGAGTATATTCAATTTTGGACGCCCCTACTGATACCGCAATCATATTTTTACTTAACATCTCTTTAACTATTGGACTTTCGAGAATGGGGGTTTACCCCTCCAGCATACGCTTAACCACATTGACCTCGCCCAGCCTGGGCTGGGCCGGAAAAATAGCCAGCATCACGAAGGAGCGAGTCTTCATAGAGCCCCACTTGGTAACTCGTTGGACGTTGCTTAACTTCGGTGATCTAACTTCAACTTGTATATAGACGCTGATGACTATCATCTTGTGTATATTTTCGTGAAACACAAACATGTTGAATGACGAAAGATCGTTTTAGTACTGTAGATAATGGGGCAGGCAGCAGGAAACCTATTCAACATAGGTTTCCTAAGAAAACTGTGTACGCAATATTAATTTTGTGACAAACCAGATATTTAATTAATTCTTAACTGGATGATGGTGAAGACATAAAAAAAACTCTGCCAATGTGAAACATGGGTTTATTATTTTTCTGGCAAAAAATAATATACCTTTTTTGGGGGTTAACTGAGACCCCAAATATGACAATACATACAAAATTTCAAATCTCTAGCTCTTACCATTCTCCTTTTAGACAGCAATATTGAAAACGGCTAAAAAGCGGCAAAAATCGCCGAGGGTGTATTCGATTGCATCCAAAAGTTTTGGGACAAAATTAGAGCCCAGATGGGACCTATATTTCATGCAAATCGGTCAAGGCTAAGTGGCAAAAGTGCCCTTCACGGCGGACAGCGGACAAAAGGATTTTTTTTCATTCGATTTTTGGATTCTACGTACCTTGAAAAGTATAATATCAAATTTCGAGAGGGGTATTTTTTTTTCGTGACGATTCCGAAGGTTCATTATTGAAAATAATAAACCAAAATTAACCCCATAATAGCCATCCTAGTCTCCAGCCTGCTGGTAAATCCGCCACTAGGGTGTGTGCGGGGGGAGGGGGTAAAGTCCTTTTCTCATCTGTTTGAAGTTTAACAATATTAGCATCGACAATATTCATCAATAAATCTGAACACAAATGAAATTTTCAACAAAGCTTTTGACAGTAAAGTGAGTCAAAGATTGGGCCAAAAGTAGAGGGGCTGTTTGGAATTTTGGTTTATTATTTTGAATGGTGAAACCAACTCAATTAGCCCAATTGATTTCGTGACAAGGATCTGTGGTTCGAACCGACATGAATGACGGATTATTCTTTTTTATAAAAATATATCGTTTGTCGCTTTGGTTTATTATTTTCAATAATGAAACTTTGGAATCGTCACGAAAAAAAAAAAAATAATAACCCTCCTCAAAATTTGATATTATACGTTTCAAGGTACGTAGAATCCAAAAATAGAATAAAAAAAAAGCCGTCCCCCGCGACGTACGCCGGGATGGGCACTTCAGCCACTTAGCGTTGACCGATGTGGATGAAATATAGGTTGGTATATAAGTCCCATCTAGGCTCTAATTGTGCCCCGAAACTTTTGGGTGCAATCGAATTCACCCTTGGCGATTTTGGCCGCTTTTTAGCGGTTTTTAGTATTGTTGTCTAAAAGCAGAATTATAAGAGCTAGAGATTTGAAATTTTGTATGTATGTCATATTTGGAGTCTCAGTTAGCTCCGAAACTTTTGGGTTCAATCAAATATGTCGCTGGCGGTTTTTACTGCTTTAAAGCGGTTTTCATTAATCCTGTCTAAAAAGAGATTGGCAAGAGCCAGAGATTTCAAAATTAGTAAGTATGTCAAATTTAGGGTCTAATTACGCCTCAGATTTGGAATCGTCACGAGACCCCCCCTCAATTTTTTTTTGGGGGGGGAGTATTTTTTTGGCAGAAAAATAATAAACCCATGTGTCACATTGTCAGAGTTTTTACGTTAACACAAATACCATTCGTGGATATTTTCAATATTGAGCATTAGCAATCGTCACGAGTAAAATGATAATTTTTTTTTTAAAAAAAGTAGAATCCATATCTTTTTCTTTCAGAATTAGGAAAGGGTGAAGACCCTTTCCTAATTCTAGGTATTTCATTATCGGCGCTGCTTCCCTAATTCTACCATAACACAACCTTTTGTTCGGTGCTTCCTCTCTTTAGCTGTGACGTTTCCTGGCACGGTAACCCTAGCTTGCTCCTCACAGCATCAATAGAAACTGCAAATAAACTCAGTTCGAACTTTTTCCTAATGATCCCTCATCATTGGTTTGAAGCAGAATTTTTTGGAGGCTGAATGACCTTCCTGCATTTAGCAAACCTTCTGCATTTACACGGGCTTAGCACCGTCACCTAATGAAGCTGGTTTGCTCCCCTCGTTGGCAACAAACATATTATAGAATCCAAATATCGAATAGAAAATGCGTTTCATTGTCCCGCGCACCAGTACCCTAAAAGGCACTCTTAACGTTGACAGATTGGTACGCATGTCCCATTTGAGGTCTATTTGTGCACCGAAAATCACTGAGAGTCACACATTATAAAGTTCCATACTAATATTTTAGTAGGAAAATTTTGTATACGACCTAGGGAAAATTCAAGCGCTAATGCGAACATATGATTGGATGATGTATTATAAGCTATGGTTTGCCTAAAGATTCTCCAGTTTTGTAAGTGTGTTGTGTTTAATATTTGTGTTAACGCATAGTATTACATTGTCACAACCTTCATTTGCCGGTATTACAGCATTACAAGGGCCACTACACTAAACTATCACTGCACTATATATTTCCTTGCCCTAAAGTAGCTACTCAATTGTCCCCATGATGCTGACTGTGCATCCTGATCAACCAAGCAAAATTCCAAAAAAAATCCAATTTCACCAGGATTCGAACCCGGATCCCCCGCGTGCAAAGCCAGTGTGACACCCAGCACTATACCAGGGAGGATCAGTGTTGTAAGTGTGGGCCACCCTGTATATAAGTTAATGGAAATGTATAGATTTAAATTAATCCCCGACGACCTTTGCAAAAATACAAATTTTATGCATTTTATAAAATGCTCAACGAAAATTTCCCAATAAATAGAGATTCGTAATTTTCAAATCCTGTGTGCACCTCACTGTGGTAAATTTCGAGGCGAAATTTAATTAGACCGAGTAAATCTCGTTATTAACAGCAGAAGAGAGGGCAACCATTTTTATTTCTGATATGCAGGGTGTTCTGGAATATTTTTGTGATTAATTTTTTTTAGAATTTCTCAAAATCTATCTATCAATAGAGGCAATATCATTTCACACGGTAGCCAGATGTATGAGACGACATCTAAAAATCTTCTTGTTTGATTTTAAAGTTTTTTTTTTTTTTTTTTTTTTTTTTTTTTTTTTTTTTTNTTTTTTTTTTTTTGGCTAAACCTCTCTTTCATCTAATAGTTATTCGGGACGGGGGTTTACCCTCTAATTCGATGGAATTTTGCAAACTAGCTACCCACACTGACCTCACCAAGTCTGGGTTGGGCGGAAAAAAATAGCCAGCGTCACGAAGATGCGAACCCACGTGGACACCCACATGGTACAACATTTCCTTAACTTCAGTGATCCACCGGGAACTGGTGTATTCAACGTGCCATAGACGCTGGCTATTTTTTTTTAATTGACACATGCATTCAATCTTGGAGACTATTAATTGACATGGGCCCGTAGAACGATTTAAACAATGCAAAATAAAATTACGTCAGTAACATAATAAACCACAAAAAATACAACCAATAGCCAGCGTCTATGGCATTTCATAATGAAACATATGTTTTTCAAAAACGAAAAAAAAAAAAAAAAAAAAAAAAAAAAAAAAAAAAAAAAAANAAAAAAAAAAAACTCCCTTTTTTTATTGGCCGTCATAGGTCCATGTTGGACGGTTGTACATACGCAATAGAGGCATGGCCGTATAAACGCTTCCTAACCTCTCCAATTGGGTTGAAATTGGTTAAAAAAATCAAAGGACTGCCAGACAGGCAGACACTTCCCTCGGTTCTAGAACCCAAACAATGTGCTTGGTGAGGAATAAAATTTCCTCACCAAGTCATCACCCCAAAAAGGATATGTTTTTATCATTCATAAAATGAAAAATTTAATTAAACTCAGCATTCAAACAGCCATGTTACTATTTCGATCTACAGAGAAACCCGTGATCACGTATGGGTTGAAATGTTTCAGTCAACATCTCAAACTGAATCACTTGTTAGAAGTTGGTCGAATCAAAATCAGATTCATAGAACGAGTTCTTTGAGTTGATGTCCTTCTGTCCTCCTTAGCAACTGCTTGTTTATAGTTCACAGACATGCGCGGATATAGACCTCTTGATTTGGGGGGGGGGGCACAATNAGAAAATGGGGAGGGGGAGGGACTCGCAACCTAGAGACCGGGGGTTCGAGTCCTGGGCAGTACTTTTTAATGCAATGTTTATACAGGTACGAAACCTAATTTGTTAAAAGCTGTAGAGCTTACCATAAGTATACCTTTCATAAGAGCGTGATGACAAAAAAAACTCTGCCAATGTGACACCTGGGTTTATTATTTTTCTGGCAAAAAATAATAAATTTTTTGGGGGGTACCCCCCAATAAAAATTTTTTTTGGGGGTACCCCCCCAAAAAAATTGAGGGGGGTTATCATGATGATTCCAAATCTAATTAGACCCTAAATTTAACATACTTACCAAATTTGAAGTCTCTGGCTCTTACCATTCTCTTTTTAGACAGGATTAATGAAAACCGCTTTAAAGCGGTAAAACCCGCCAGCGGTATATTTGATTGAACCCAAAAGTTTTGGANATCTCTGGAAATAGCTTAATTAAGAAGAAGACAACAATATTGTGTACTCATCTCTGGAAATAGCTTAATTAAGAAGAAGACAACAATATTGTGTACTCATCTCTGGAAATAGCTTAATTAAGAAGAAGACAACAATATTGTGTACTCATCTCTGGAAATAGCTTAATTAAGAAGAAGACAACAATATTGTGTACTCATCTCTGGAAATAGCTTAATTAAGAAGAAGACAACAATATTGTGTACTCATCTCTGGAAATAGCTTAATTAAGAAGAAGACAACAATATTGTGTACTCATCTCTGGAAATAGCTTAATTAAGAAGAAGACAACAATATTGTGTACTCATCTCTGGAAATAGCTTAATTAAGAAGAAGACAACAATATTGTGTACTCATCTCTGGAAATAGCTTAATTAAGAAGAAGACAACAATATTGTGTACTCATCTCTGGAAATAGCTTAATTAAGAAGAAGACAACAATATTGTGTACTCATCTCTGGAAATAGCTTAATTAAGAAGAAGACAACAATATTGTGTACTCATCTCTGGAAATAGCTTAATTAAGAAGAAGACAACAATATTGTGTACTCATCTCTGGAAATAGCTTAATTAAGAAGAAGACAACAATATTGTGTACTCATCTCTGGAAATAGCTTAATTAAGAAGAAGACAACAATATTGTGTACTCATCTCTGGAAATAGCTTAATTAAGAAGAAGACAACAATATTGTGTACTCATCTCTGGAAATAGCTTAATTAAGAAGAAGACAACAATATTGTGTACTCATCTCTGGAAATAGCTTAATTAAGAAGAAGACAACAATATTGTGTACTCATCTCTGGAAATAGCTTAATTAAGAAGAAGACAACAATATTGTGTACTCATCTCTGGAAATAGCTTAATTAAGAAGAAGACAACAATATTGTGTACTCATCTCTGGAAATAGCTTAATTAAGAAGAAGACAACAATATTGTGTACTCATCTCTGGAAATAGCTTAATTAAGAAGAAGACAACAATATTGTGTACTCATCTCTGGAAATAGCTTAATTAAGAAGAAGACAACAATATTGTGTACTCATCTCTGGAAATAGCTTAATTAAGAAGAAGACAACAATATTGTGTACTCATCTCTGGAAATAGCTTAATTAAGAAGAAGACAACAATATTGTGTACTCATCTCTGGAAATAGCTTAATTAAGAAGAAGACAACAATATTGTGTACTCATCTCTGGAAATAGCTTAATTAAGAAGAAGACAACAATATTGTGTACTCATCTCTGGAAATAGCTTAATTAAGAAGAAGACAACAATATTGTGTACTCATCTCTGGAAATAGCTTAATTAAGAAGAAGACAACAATATTGTGTACTCATCTCTGGAAATAGCTTAATTAAGAAGAAGACAACAATATTGTGTACTCATCTCTGGAAATAGCTTAATTAAGAAGAAGACAACAATATTGTGTACTCATCTCTGGAAATAGCTTAATTAAGAAGAAGACAACAATATTGTGTACTCATCTCTGGAAATAGCTTAATTAAGAAGAAGACAACAATATTGTGTACTCATCTCTGGAAATAGCTTAATTAAGAAGAAGACAACAATATTGTGTACTCATCTCTGGAAATAGCTTAATTAAGAAGAAGACAACAATATTGTGTACTCATCTCTGGAAATAGCTTAATTAAGAAGAAGACAACAATATTGTGTACTCATCTCTGGAAATAGCTTAATTAAGAAGAAGACAACAATATTGTGTACTCATCTCTGGAAATAGCTTAATTAAGAAGAAGACAACAATATTGTGTACTCATCTCTGGAAATAGCTTAATTAAGAAGAAGACAACAATATTGTGTACTCATCTCTGGAAATAGCTTAATTAAGAAGAAGACAACAATATTGTGTACTCATCTCTGGAAATAGCTTAATTAAGAAGAAGACAACAATATTGTGTACTCATCTCTGGAAATAGCTTAATTAAGAAGAAGACAACAATATTGTGTACTCATCTCTGGAAATAGCTTAATTAAGAAGAAGACAACAATATTGTGTACTCATCTCTGGAAATAGCTTAATTAAGAAGAAGACAACAATATTGTGTACTCATCTCTGGAAATAGCTTAATTAAGAAGAAGACAACAATATTGTGTACTCATCTCTGGAAATAGCTTAATTAAGAAGAAGACAACAATATTGTGTACTCATCTCTGGAAATAGCTTAATTAAGAAGAAGACAACAATATTGTGTACTCATCTCTGGAAATAGCTTAATTAAGAAGAAGACAACAATATTGTGTACTCATCTCTGGAAATAGCTTAATTAAGAAGAAGACAACAATATTGTGTACTCATCTCTGGAAATAGCTTAATTAAGAAGAAGACAACAATATTGTGTACTCATCTCTGGAAATAGCTTAATTAAGAAGAAGACAACAATATTGTGTACTCATCTCTGGAAATAGCTTAATTAAGAAGAAGACAACAATATTGTGTACTCATCTCTGGAAATAGCTTAATTAAGAAGAAGACAACAATATTGTGTACTCATCTCTGGAAATAGCTTAATTAAGAAGAAGACAACAATATTGTGTACTCATCTCTGGAAATAGCTTAATTAAGAAGAAGACAACAATATTGTGTACTCATCTCTGGAAATAGCTTAATTAAGAAGAAGACAACAATATTGTGTACTCATCTCTGGAAATAGCTTAATTAAGAAGAAGACAACAATATTGTGTACTCATCTCTGGAAATAGCTTAATTAAGAAGAAGACAACAATATTGTGTACTCATCTCTGGAAATAGCTTAATTAAGAAGAAGACAACAATATTGTGTACTCATCTCTGGAAATAGCTTAATTAAGAAGAAGACAACAATATTGTGTACTCATCTCTGGAAATAGCTTAATTAAGAAGAAGACAACAATATTGTGTACTCATCTCTGGAAATAGCTTAATTAAGAAGAAGACAACAATATTGTGTACTCATCTCTGGAAATAGCTTAATTAAGAAGAAGACAACAATATTGTGTACTCATCTCTGGAAATAGCTTAATTAAGAAGAAGACAACAATATTGTGTACTCATCTCTGGAAATAGCTTAATTAAGAAGAAGACAACAATATTGTGTACTCATCTCTGGAAATAGCTTAATTAAGAAGAAGACAACAATATTGTGTACTCATCTCTGGAAATAGCTTAATTAAGAAGAAGACAACAATATTGTGTACTCATCTCTGGAAATAGCTTAATTAAGAAGAAGACAACAATATTGTGTACTCATCTCTGGAAATAGCTTAATTAAGAAGAAGACAACAATATTGTGTACTCATCTCTGGAAATAGCTTAATTAAGAAGAAGACAACAATATTGTGTACTCATCTCTGGAAATAGCTTAATTAAGAAGAAGACAACAATATTGTGTACTCATCTCTGGAAATAGCTTAATTAAGAAGAAGACAACAATATTGTGTACTCATCTCTGGAAATAGCTTAATTAAGAAGAAGACAACAATATTGTGTACTCATCTCTGGAAATAGCTTAATTAAGAAGAAGACAACAATATTGTGTACTCATCTCTGGAAATAGCTTAATTAAGAAGAAGACAACAATATTGTGTACTCATCTCTGGAAATAGCTTAATTAAGAAGAAGACAACAATATTGTGTACTCATCTCTGGAAATAGCTTAATTAAGAAGAAGACAACAATATTGTGTACTCATCTCTGGAAATAGCTTAATTAAGAAGAAGACAACAATATTGTGTACTCATCTCTGGAAATAGCTTAATTAAGAAGAAGACAACAATATTGTGTACTCATCTCTGGAAATAGCTTAATTAAGAAGAAGACAACAATATTGTGTACTCATCTCTGGAAATAGCTTAATTAAGAAGAAGACAACAATATTGTGTACTCATCTCTGGAAATAGCTTAATTAAGAAGAAGACAACAATATTGTGTACTCATCTCTGGAAATAGCTTAATTAAGAAGAAGACAACAATATTGTGTACTCATCTCTGGAAATAGCTTAATTAAGAAGAAGACAACAATATTGTGTACTCATCTCTGGAAATAGCTTAATTAAGAAGAAGACAACAATATTGTGTACTCATCTCTGGAAATAGCTTAATTAAGAAGAAGACAACAATATTGTGTACTCATCTCTGGAAATAGCTTAATTAAGAAGAAGACAACAATATTGTGTACTCATCTCTGGAAATAGCTTAATTAAGAAGAAGACAACAATATTGTGTACTCATCTCTGGAAATAGCTTAATTAAGAAGAAGACAACAATATTGTGTACTCATCTCTGGAAATAGCTTAATTAAGAAGAAGACAACAATATTGTGTACTCATCTCTGGAAATAGCTTAATTAAGAAGAAGACAACAATATTGTGTACTCATCTCTGGAAATAGCTTAATTAAGAAGAAGACAACAATATTGTGTACTCATCTCTGGAAATAGCTTAATTAAGAAGAAGACAACAATATTGTGTACTCATCTCTGGAAATAGCTTAATTAAGAAGAAGACAACAATATTGTGTACTCATCTCTGGAAATAGCTTAATTAAGAAGAAGACAACAATATTGTGTACTCATCTCTGGAAATAGCTTAATTAAGAAGAAGACAACAATATTGTGTACTCATCTCTGGAAATAGCTTAATTAAGAAGAAGACAACAATATTGTGTACTCATCTCTGGAAATAGCTTAATTAAGAAGAAGACAACAATATTGTGTACTCATCTCTGGAAATAGCTTAATTAAGAAGAAGACAACAATATTGTGTACTCATCTCTGGAAATAGCTTAATTAAGAAGAAGACAACAATATTGTGTACTCATCTCTGGAAATAGCTTAATTAAGAAGGAGACAACAATATTGTGTACTCATCTCTGGAAATAGCTTAATTAAGAAGAAGACAACAATATTGTGTACTCATCTCTGGAAATAGCTTACTTGCTTAATTAAGAAGGAGACAACAATATTTTGTACTCATCTCTGGAAATAGCTTAATTGAGAAGGAGACAACAATATTGTGTACTTATCTCTGGAAATATCTTAATTAAGAAAAATACAACAATATTGTGTAATCATCTCTGGAAATAGCTTAATTAAGAAGAAGACAACAATATTGTGTACTCATCTCTGGAAATAGATTAATTAAGAAGGAGACAACAATATTGTGTACTCATCTCTGGAAATAGCTTAATTAAGAAGTAGACAACAATATTGTGTACTCATCTCTGGAAATAGCTTAATTAAGAAGAAGACAACAATATTGTGTACTCATCTCTGGAAATTGCTTAATTAATAAGAAGACAACAATATTGTGTACACATCTCTGGAAATTGCTTGATTAAGAAGTAGTCAACAATAATATGTACTCATCTATGGAAATTGCTTGATTAAGAAGTAGTCAACAATAATATGTACTCATCTATGGAAATTGCTTGAATAAGAAGTAGTCAACAATAATATGTACTCATCTATGGAAATTGCTTGATTAAGAAGTAGTCAACAATAATATGTACTCATCTATGGAAATTGCTTGATTAAGAAGTAATCAACAATAATATGTACTCATCTATGGAAATTGCTTGATTAAGAAGTAGTCAACAATAATATGTACTCATCTATGGAAATTGTTTGATTAAGAAGTAGTCAACAATAATATGTACATCTATGGAAATTGCTTGATTAAGAAGTAGTCAACAATATTATGTACTCATCTATGGAAATTGCTTGATTCGGAAGTAGTCAACAATATTATGTACTCATCTATGGAAATTGCTTGATTAAAAAGTAGTTTACAATAATATGTACTCATCTGTGGTAATTGCTTGTTTAAGAAGTAGTCTACAATAATATGTACTCATCTCTGGTAATTGCTTGATTTAGAAGTAGTCAACAATATTATGTACTCATCTATGGAAATTGTTTAATTAAGAAGTAATCGACAATATTCGTTGTAAAAGCAACAGAAATGACGTTGGAAGTGGCAAAAAGGGTCAATTTACAAGTTGTTAAGAGCATAAGATGTTTTGAAAAATAGGGATTAGAGTGAGAGGTAGGGGAGGGGAGGTGGATAGTGAGAACAGTAAACGTTTCTATGAAAAAGGATAATTTTTGATAGTTAACATTGGGAACAATATTGTTATAATAGAAAAGCACTCACAATTTTCAAAATATGTTTCCCCTCTCAGGGAAACAATTTGAATAATTTCGACTTTACTTTCATGCCAGCGGCGGATAGAAACAGTGTCGAATTTTACTCAACGTGTGCCAGGTGTCCTATGGACTGTTTGTCTTTTAGTATCTCCATTTCTCCATAAGAATAACTCTCGAACACCTATTTCGACCTTTAAAACAAGGTGTCACTTGATATACCTTCTCATTTAAGATTTTGAAGCCAGTCGGTGCCCAGCCTAAAGGCCTGGCCGAGGCCAAAAAATTTTTAGTCTAAAATTAATCCTCCTAAAATCTAAGGGATATGTGTTTTGCGTTTTCTTATATTTTCAGCCATTCTCGAGATACGGGGGTGGGGTGAGACTTTATGGACACCCTGTATATATGTAAAGCTCGCGTACGAGTCCGCATTCCGCAAAACATTGGAACATTTTATATCTTTACAAATTAAGCAAAAAGTAACGTAAGACCTTTCAATTCTATGTCCCGAGTGGATTAAGACGAAGGTGCCCGAGTGAAACTAAAAGTAACGCTTTTCGATGCTATGTGCCAAAGTAAAGACATAAAATGTCGAAAATCGAAATTTAATTTTCTTCTTTTCTTTTAAGCTTTCTAGTTCTTACGACACTGGATTTTGGCACATACTCTCTCTCACTCCCTCCCCTACGGCTTACATTCTGCTGTGAGAAGCATGTTTCTTACAGCAAGTATTGTAAGCATTATGATGGATTATTGTGCACTTTCGTGTCGCGTAATATGTTATATATGTCAATCTCTTGATTGATACAAAAATTACAGACTCATTGCTAAACTCTTGAGCAAAATTTTTGATTCGATTTTGGTTTACACTTTTCATGGTACAATCCAGCCAGCGAGAGAAGCAAGCCAGCTTCATTAGGTGACAGTCCTAAGCCCGTGTAAATGCAGAGGGTTTGGTGTTTGTTAGGAAGGACATTCAGCCTTTTAAAAACTCTGCTTCGAACCAATGATGAGAGATCATCAGCAAAAAGCGAGTTTCTACTCAGTTCCTATGAATACAGTGAGAAGCAAGCAGCTTCTACGCAGTTCCTATGAATACAGTGAGAAGCAAGCAGCTTCTACGCAGTTCCTATGAATACAGTGAGAAGCAAGCAGTTTCTACGCAGTTCCTATGAATACAGTTCCTAGGTATACAGTGAGAAGCAAGCAGTTTCTACGCAGTTCCTATGAATACAGTGAAAAGCAAGCAGTTTCTACGCAGTTCCTAGGTATACAGTGAGAAGCAAGCAGTTTCTACGCAGTTCCTACGAATAGAGTGAGAAGCAAGCAGTTTCTACGCATGGATACTGTGGGAAGCAAGCAATGGTTACCATGCCAGAACAAAATTTTATGGCATGTTAAAATATAGGAAAGCAACCCCAGCCCCAAATAGAATTACTTTTTAGGCCAGCTAGGTCAAAAAGTGGTAATTTAAGTGAGTGAGGTCTACAGGTTACATAACTACAAGTATAATAATTGATTTTAACTTTTCTGTTTCAGGAAGCTCAAGAAACAGAGTGACCGACTCTGCAGATATGTGTACCAGAAATTATTTACTGAGCAATGTATCTTTACATACAATGCGTCAGAAGTCAATTCTTTTTGGGATACAGCTGAAGGGTGAGTAGTGAGTATGCTATAAATAGGTGACTGCCAAGGTGCCAAATCCGATCTCTTTGACTGAGTTGTTAACACCCAAAAGAACACACCAAATTAAAAACGTATGCAAAAAAGCATCAGAAATATCAGAATACGAAGCATCTGCAACATCCTTGAAAGGAGAATAACGGAGGAAATGACAACAGGACGAGCCATCGTCTATAGCTCGTTATATACATTATTTCCCGTATTATATGCATTAAGATCACTGAAAACTTATGTTCGAGACCTCGTGTTGCTCATTATTTCCACCCAACCTAGTCTCTGTGAGATCAATGTGGGTAGCTGGTTTGCAAGTTTCCAGCAAATGGAGGGTTGAACTCCCTTCTCAAAAAACTTTGGATCTTGAAAAGAGACGCTAAACAAAAAAACTGCACAAAGCGTCTATGGCACGTTGAATACACCAGTTCCCGTTCGATCTTTTAAGTTAAGCAACGTCCAGCGAGGTTGTACCATATAGGTGTCCACATGGGTTCGCACCCTCGTGATTTTGGCTATTTTTCCGGCCCAACCCAGGCTAGGTGAGGTCAGAGTGGGTTTGTAAGTTCCCAGCTAATGGAGGGTAAAACCCCCGTCTCGAATGAGCAATAGATGTTAAATAGACGTTAAACCAAATTATATATAAAAAAAAAAACAAAAAAAAAACTGGACAGCCAAGAATTACCAACTGCGAGACAATCATCAAGATCCTTTGAGGCCTTTGTGTTAATAACCAATGATGAAATACTTTTTAGGTATGCAGCGCTTGGAAATAGTGCCGAGTCTGCTCCGGAATATGGTGCCAATATCATGGACTTGCCACACATAAGTTCCACAAATAGTACTATCATAAATGCAACCATAAATACTTCTCTTCTGGGTTTTGGTGAACCGACAATAACGCCCGTACTGCCGCCTTTTGAACTTTGGCAATCAATATTGATAGCTCTAATCATAGGTAAGATTATACACTTTTTAAATCATATTCTAATCATAGGTAAGATTATACTCTTATCAAATTTGTACAAACCGGTGGCGTACAACACCGGGCCTTATTGAAACAAAGGGCTTTGGAGAAAATTTTAAGATTTTTTTTTGTTAAAAAATTTCAACTAATTACATCATGAGTAACCCAAACATCCTGTATGTTTGGGTATAAAATAAGAGCGGAGATAGGGTTACCAGTCGTCAGGGTTTGGCAAGACATGTTCCGCTTTTTGCATGTTTACCCTGCTTGTTTTTGAAAATAATAGAAAATGTCCCGATTTTTCTAAGACACAAAGAATGACCTTTTTAAAAGTTTCAAATCTATTGTATAAAAAAAACGTGCGCAGAGATGAAGGTGTGTGGTGGGTTGAGGTGATTTTCAGAGTGCAGACCTCGGAAAAATATGGGCAATAGTTTTTAGTTTATGACAACAATTTACAAAACACTGTTTTGCACATATGTAAAACTCCTGATGCCTTTTTTTTAAAAAAGAAAGAAAAATCAAAATATTGACAACACGTACCTACTACTTTTTCATGCGAAAATTTTCATCAGATAATTAGAAATCTGAAACTGTTCTCAATCTTAGAAACAGTTTAAAATTCCGAAAAAGAGTAAATAGGAACTTATTTCTCATTCCATTTGACTTCATGCTGCTGACTTATCAAATAACCAGACCAAATAGAAATTTCGAAGAAATCGAATCCAGTGGACCAGACCACAATTCGAATCAATTCATCGATATGTGGAAACGTTTCCTGATAGGTATACGGAACACGTCCAGTTGCCATCACCAAATTAAAATTGTTATACAACCTTTTCATTGTTACTGAAAAAAGGGCTATGAAATATTTCTGCTCTAACAAAAAAAAAATGAGTGTGGGAAGGACTAAACAACTATAAAAGGTTATATGAATAATCAGGGGGAGGAGAGTTCGGGGGGATGTGACGAAAGGTTAGGCTAAAAGGATTAAAAATAAATGGTGAGAAAGGTAAGGATAATGAAGATGAAGAAGGGGAAGAGAAATGAAAATAATGAATTTGAAGCTAGCCAGCCACACACATTAAATAATAAGGATAGGGTCTTTAAAGGTTTTCTACTCAATCCACTTCCGGAACTTAGTGGACTGTTATGGTTTGATGGTTTAGTGGTAAGACGCTCTAACTCAGAGGTTCCCAAACTGGGAGGCGTGAAGACAAGACAAGGGGAGAGGGGGGGGGGGGGCGAGACCAGTTGAATTATTA
>CM022883.1:15912974-15948021 GCA_012654025.1 Pachypsylla venusta
ATCGTTGGCAAAAAAAAAAAAAAATGCATTTACATTTATTTTTGTCTTCTGAAATACTTTTTAGTAAGTAAAAATCGGACCAGAGTCTACACCAGTGACAATTTTTTTCGGGAGTTTAAATAGAAAAAGATTAAAAAAAGATAGGAGGAGTGGCATTCCAAAAGTATGAGATGTCCAAACTTACCTTACGAAACTGCATGACCAGATTCATCAGATTGGATGTGATGTTGTTGGAGAATTGGTACGAGCCAGACGAGGAGTGAATCAAATCCTCAATTCGAATCTTCTTTTTCAGTGCTAGAAACAAACACATTATCTATATTGATAAAACGCAAAAGCCCAATTGGTATACTGACTGACTCATAAAATGAACGGAATTCAAGAATGACTAAACCTAAATTCAAGTAATTCAGTACACAGTTGATTTTTGTTGACGTTCTCGAACAATGTGGACCACTAATATATGTAGCAGCTTTTGAAGAAAGCTCGAAGGGGGATTTTGTCGTCGGAAAAATAGGCGATCATTGATTGAAACAAAATCCCGAGTGGATTTGATAAGTGAAACCAATCGCCTATGAAGCCCACATTTGACTTTTAGTAAAGTCAAGGTGAGAAATATGGAAGGTTAACCGTAGCATTGCCATGGGGGGGGGGTAAAAAGTACCCGCGCCCAAAGTTTGGCTTCAATATCATCCCTTAGAAGACTTAGAACATACATATTTTTATATATTATGATGGAAAATATTGTTTGTGACAATTATTAAAGGTTTCATTAAAATAAGTGTAATAATTTAATTACTATAGGCTTTTTGCTAAAACACGGGTACTTTGTACCCCCCTTCGCAATGCTAGGGATAATACATTGGTATCATCACAATTGAGAACTAGTTTGCAGTCAGGTGTTTAATTTTTAATATCATTGATATCTAATGAGAAGAGAGGGGGGCCTAATATTAAACCTTGTGGAACGCCATACTCAACTTTGAGTGGTAAAGAAAAAATCGACGATAATATGCCATCATTTTGAGTTGAGATTTTAACCAATTGATTTCTGTTTCGAAGATATGATGAAAACCATGATAGGGCAAAACCTTTTAATCCATAATGTGAAAGTTTAGATATTAGGAGTTGGTGATCAACACAATCAAATGCCTTTGTCAAATCTCAGAATATAGCCAGAACGTGTAGATTAGAGGAGAACGCTGAATGAAGATTAAATAGAAAGGACGAAATGGCATCTGACGTTGATCGTCACGACGAAATCCATATTGCTCGTCAATGAGAATATTATGATATTCAAGATAACAAATCAACCGGTTATAAAATAATTTTCCCAGAATTTTTGAAATTGCACACAAGAGAGATATGGGGCGATAATTGTTAACATCGAAATGAACACCTTTTTTGTAGACAGGCACGATGATTGATGTTTTGAAGAATTCAATGCCTTCGGACAAAGATGCATTAAATATATCACTAAGAACTTCAGACAAAAGATGGATGTTTTCTTTGATAGTTAGAATAGAGATGTCATCGATACCAGTAGAGAATTTGTTTTGAAGACTTTGAACGACCTGTGTTACTTCCATACAATCCGCTAGGAAAAATTTGTCAAGGAGATAGTTTTGAAGGAGATAGCATTCAGCAACACATTGGCACTGTGAATGAGATAGCATTCAGCAACACCCATACCCATTCATAATGTAATGGGGAGGGGGCGTGAGCTTCCATTTCAAGAGAAGGGGGTGCGGTACCAAAAAGTTTGGGAACCCCTGTTCTAACCGGTAAAATGTAGGGCGTGAGTTCAAACCTAGCTAACCCTTGGAATTTCATTCTAATGAATTTGAGATAATTACCACTATTGGAGGACATGGAAGGGGCCGGGATTATCAACATCTAGTCCGGGCGTCCTCAGAGTAGCATAATATTGTACCCAACCGTTCCACCACCATCACTTTCCGTGATGGACACGGAATGTTTGTATGTAAGTGGACAGGTAAAAATAATGAAGGAGAAGAAGTTTAAGAAATAATGAGAAAAACCCAAGAGGAAAGATAATGAAAAATTGAAAATAATGAATTTGATGCTAGACTTCAGGGGTTTTCTATTGAATCCACTTCCTGATCGTAGTGGACAAGAAATGAAGGAAGTATAAGGGAAAAGAGAAATAATATGAAAAATCTGGTGTGATTATCACACGAATCTATTATTTATCTATTGTATTGTAATGAGCTGAAAATTTAGATGTCCAGTTTTCAATGCCAAAACACGTTCTGTAGTGAAACCCGGCAAAAACCGGAAAACCCGCAATAATTGGCAAAGAGACCCTAACAGTAAAATTGATATGCATAATTTTTATTTGACATACATAATTATTATACCTACTAATATGATATGCTCAGATACCAGATTTGATGCGAAAATTTTGAAACATTGAAATAAATACTTAACTGACATTTTTTGATGAAATCGTCACACAAAAAAAATATCCCTCCCTCATCAAACAATTATCCTCCCTCATCAAAAAATTATCACTCCCTCATCAAAAAATTATCACTCCCTCATCAAAAAATTATCCCTCCCTCATCAAAAATTTATCCCTCCCTCATCAAACAATTATCCCTCCCTCATAAAAAAATTATCCCTCTCCCTCGTCAAAAAATTATCACTCCCTCATCAAAAAATTATCCCTCCCTCATCAAAAAATTATCCCCCCCTCGTCAAAAAATTCGCCGTGAGCCAGCACTTTTGCCACATTGTGTGACCAACTTTGGGGTCTGATTCTGCCAAGAAACTCACTGTCAATCACATATTGTACAAGTTCCAGTTTGGCTTAAATGGGACGAACATTACAAGTTTAATCAAAATCGGCAAACCCAAAAATGCCACTCACGCCTATGTACGTACGGATTTATTCGAATTTCGGATTCTAAGTACCTTGAAATGTAAAATAACTCATTTGGGCGGGGGTATTTTTTTTAGGAAATCGTGTCACATGGAAAATAAAACGTGTCGAGGTGAAAATAAAAGTTAGCTATAATTATTGGAAATTTACTTCCAGTGTATGGCTAACCTCAGACTTGAAGAAGTTTCCAATCCTTCGTAAATTATTTAGTAATCATCATAACGGACCACCCTCCCCACACTCATGTTATGCAATGCATGCCCCAAACCCCCGCACCTCCACGCCCAGTGCATGTTGATTCATTTGAGATTCACCGCAAAGGGCAAAATGCTAAAAGTGCCACCATACTGTGGTAATTTGAAACACAACTTTAATAGGATTTTTAAATAATTAGATATGGAAGGGGCGTTCAGGCTTTTACTCGTAGGTTTCCACTTTCCACTGAAACCTTGCACACTGCAGTAAAGTGTACCTTAATTAATGTGTTTCATTTCCCTATGGAGAGGAATTTTACAGAGAAAAGGCATCAGGCCAATTTACCCGTGTCGTAATTTTTTCCAGTCTAATTATGACTTAATAACTTCCACTGTGGAAAATAAATCATACTTGAAATTGTGAAATATTTCTTGAGGGTGACATCCTCACGGGCTAAGTTTACCTGAGCTGAGGGTATAAAATTATACAGAAAGTAACTCTTCAATATTGTTATACAGGGTGCCTCAAAATTTGGAGCTTTGAATTTCAGAAAACACTGAAACACATCTGTTTTTATTCTAATAGGGAAACATTTTCTATTGCTTTTTAGTACTTTCAGGGAAATCCTCAGGGGGAGTCATGTTTAAAATCTTATATAGAACTATACCTTGCTTAATACATTTTTCAAAAGTAAAAAAAAAATGTGATTTATTTGAGTTCAAAACAGGACAGAAGCCAGTGTCTAAGGCACGTTGAATACACCAGTTCCCGTTGGATCACAGAAGTTAAGCAACGTCCAGCGAGGTTGAACCATGTGGGTGTCCACGTGGGTTCGCGCCCTCAAGATGCTCATGACGCGCCCTCATGATTTTTCCGGCACAACCCAGGCTGGGTGAGGTCAATATGGGTAGCTGGTTTGCAAGTTTCCAGCGAATGGAGGGTAAAACCCCCATCTCGAATGACCAATAGATGTTAAAAAGACGATAAACAAAAACAAACAAAATAGGACTGAAGATATTTCAGTTTGAGGTTGAGCTTTTGTATTGATATGTCATTATTTGAGTTCAAAACAGGACTGAAGATATTTCAGTTTGAAGCTGAGCTTTTGTATTGATATGTCATTTGAGTTCAAAACAGGACTGAAGATTTTTCAGTTTGAAGCTGAGCTTTTGTATTGATATGTCATTTGAGTTCAAAACAGAACTGAATATTTTTCAGTTTGAAGCTGAGCTTTTTGTATTGATATGTCATTTGAGTTCAAAACAGGACTGAATATTTTTCAGTTTGAAGCTGAGCTTTTGTATTGATATGTCATTTGAGTTCAAAACAGAACTGAATATTTTTCAGTTTGAAGCTGAGCTTTTTGTATTGATATTTCTAATAAATTTGGGAAAGCACTTATTTGATATTACTTCCCTCTGATTTCAGGAATTTGCATCATTCTAACCGTGGGAGGAAATGTTTTAGTACTTTTAGCATTTTTTGTGGATAGATCGATCCGCCAACCAAGTAATTATTTCATAGCGTCTCTAGCGTGTACAGATATATTTATTGGTAAGTATGACGTCATCGATTTCCAGGCTGTGTGCAGCTTCTGTGGGAAGCCCCCAGGCCCGGGATTTCCTAAGAGGTCCGGTAAGAAAATTATCATAATGAAATTTTTCAGGTTTTTTTATGAATAATAAATAAATCAACTTGAAAGTTTTGTGGGCTAATATGGGACAATGGCTATTGCAGGACACTGATTTTAAAATATAGTGCGACCTGTCAGCTTGTACAGCAATCATAAATATTGGTATATTTCGTAAACATTAACATCTGATAATCGAATTATTTGTTGCCGTTTTTACGGAAAAAAACTCCCTGAAAAGGGCTCGGTAAGAGAGCTATTTTTATCAATTTGAAACAAGATATTCGCCACAACATTTAAAATTAAAATCTACAGCCGTTGACGGGTCTGTCGCTTTTTGGCCGTTTACTCGAATCCTGCTTAGAAAGATAGACCAGATATTAGAAACTTGAAATTTGTATGTATGTGAAGTATACAGATAGAATATGACAAATCCTACTGTTCACAATCAGACAAACACTCACGGACCAATATCTGAAAATAGGGATTTGGGACCTCAAAACGTGTTTTGGCATTGAAATTTCGACATCGAAAATTTCAGCCCGTGTGATGTTCAATGAAATTTACAAAAGAATAAATGAAAATCACAAAGCTTCCTAATTTTGAACGGCATGAAGAAACAAAAAGATGTACAAAAAATTGTTTGCAATACTAAAAATAATCGGCACCCATTTCAGAAAACACATCATGAGTGCAAATTAATAGAACGTCATGAAAATGGCCATTTCAGATTTCCTTCCACTACAACTTACACTTTGGTATCTACTTCATGTGTGCCGCTAAAAAGAATGAAATAAGAAGAAAGAAAAAAACATTACATATTTCATAAGTAAATAAAAATATATGAAAACGAGTTAAATAGCGTCAAGAATTTCGAGAGAGTGGGAGAAGCACTTCGCACAAGATTTAACACAAAACACACAAAAACAGTTTCTCACAATAAAATATGTTTCTCTTTTTATTTACACTCATTTGCTGCTAACACAAAAAAAAAAAAATTCCTTTTTGTCTGCACCAAAAAATGGGATTTTTACTTTTTTTGTTTAAGGAATACAAGACATACCATACAGGGTGGCCCACAAAAATTAGCAAAAATTTAAGCAGTTTTAGAACTCATCATTTCCAACAATAATAAAACTACTCCCATATGGCGGCCATTTTGTCTCATTACTTTCCTACACAAAATCACGTATAACTTTTGATTGGCTAATAGTGAAGAAAAATTATTTGGATGGATCATTCAAACAAGAAGAAAATTTGCATAAAAGAATTTCCCCCGATTTTTTTAAGATTTTTTTTTTTTGCTTGAAACCCAAGCAAAAGCATGCATGTGGGAGTATTTATTGCTGGAAATGGTGAGTTCTATAATCTATATGGGTTTCTTTATTTTATACAGGATGACTCACATGTACGATGGATTAAATTAGTGTGGGCAGGGGTAAGGGCGAGCAAGGATGGGAGTCTATGAGAGTCAGTAAAATGTATATCTATATTTCTTTGAGTTATTATGTCACAATTTTTGTGGTCATAATAGGATTACAAAAAGTATTTTCAACTCTCCCTAATATCTAAAATCACTAAGCCGAAGTCTGTGACGAGGATTCACTTACTTTTCACTTCCGACTCGAGTTTCGTGTCGACGACAGCGTTGCTTCAACGCGATCGTACTGCTCCAAACTTTGTGTATGGGAGAAGTCAGCTGACTGATCACGTGGGACCTGAGTTACCAACAGACATAACAACAACACCAGCCAGTTAGTTTCTTTGAAAATATGTACGAAGCAGACGAATCTCGAATCGGAAATTGATGGTAGTGTTGCATACCAGGAAAACCCGTCAAAAACACTCTCAGAAATGCAGACAAAGCCTATTATTACACAATAATCATAAAAAAGAAGAGTTTCTCGTATTTCCGTATTGATGTAACTTGAAACCCTACAATTTTTTTTTTAAAAAAAACTTTTTTGCTGTCATTTTTCCAAAGAAAACACAAACTTGTTGGAAACTCAGAACTTATTATGTTCCATCTTCGTTATTTCATTCAATAAAAAAATATATCTCATTTTTTTTCTTACAATTTTTTTTCTTGTTGCGAAATTTTGGTTTTATTGTTTGTTTTTTTCTCTACTTGTTTGGCTTCTTTTTGTATTCTTTTTCTTTTCAATTTGATTTTTAAGTTGGTGCTTACCTACGCATAACTTTTTGTTTTCTCCTAGAGTCGTTCAACGTTTTTTGCGGTCCATCGCATGCTCACTTCCGAAAAGTCAATTGGATGTTCTATTATTTGAATTTTGAGGGGTTGGCTCCCCCCCTCTCTCTCTCTCTCCCCCTTTCTCTCTCTCTCGCTCTCCCTCTGTAGCAATAGTTTCCCGTAGCGTTTTTCTGTGGGTAACTATTGTTGATTTATCCGCTACTACGTTTTGACTATCCTTGAGGACACCTAATAAACAACGAAAATTTAAGAAATACGCTGGATCCCACTGAGCTTAATATTTTGCTACGCAACGCTGCGCAATATTTCATGTTCCGATGTTTCTTCCGAATCAAATAAGAACGAATCCCCCTAAAAATGTGGAATACGCCAAAATCCGCAAAAAGTTTTGGGGATTTTGATCGATTACCTTAGAAAGGCCCTGATTTTCTCTCAACCTCTTCAAACTATTTGTGTTTGCTTGATGCAAAGCCTTAAACTTTCCACAATCTTAAACTTTTTTGTACATTTCATATTCATTTTCTTCTTTTTTTTTTTAAAAAAAAAAAAAAAAAAAATACAATAATAACCAAATGGCTAACAATGAAATTACTGTTCTTAGTTTACGAGCATTGTTCGAAAATGACGAGATTGAAACTGAAAATTTTGAACGGATCATTCAAGATACCTGCAGGGCGGTTCTCCTGGTTTAGTGGATGTCAAACCAGCATTGCAAGCGGGAGAATTCAATTCCCGGTAGGGTCGGAATAAATTCGACTTGGTGCTTGTTATTTGGGGTGCGAGAGAAATAACTTGTTTTGGTGAAAATTTTAAGAGATCATTCGCACGTGAAGCTCTTAGGAATTCTGTGTTACCCACAAGAGTTGTGAAGAGGTCGTTAGGCCTTTCCACAAAGGAACTCAACATTTACACATACATTCATAGGCTAGAGAGTGAAAATCGGTGAAAAAATGCTCAATGAAATCTCGTACAACATTTTGGTCAATATTATACAAAAATTGACCATTAGCCAGAAAAAGTGTACGGTTTTTTTTTTTATTTAAAAAGAAGTTATAACAATTTAAGTCCTACCTTCTATGAGTCCTAGCTACTTTATCCTACATCTTACAATAGAAAAATCTGGTGTGAACATCACACGATTTTCCTTATTTAAAACATATATTGTAATGGTCTAAAATTTTCAATGTAGCGTTTTCAATGCCAAAATACGTTTGAGGCCATTAGAGTATAAAATTTGTGTTTCTACCATTAAGTTCCAACTCTATGCCACTGTTATACTGTATAAATTTGGCTAAAGGATCAGGGAGCAGATTTCGTCTCGTTTGTCCAAGGCAACAAAGTATAGGCCTCTTCCCATCCCCAAACGTTTGCAAGATTCGGTCTCTAGGTAAAACAAAATGAGGTGTCCCCTAGTAAGAGGTTACGGGAAGCCCCAAAATGACTTGCACCACCACTCTTCTAGTAATTACTCTGTATAGAGATTTCAGAAATAATAGGTACATTCCCCAAAAGGCGTAATTTAAAACAGACTAGTCAGCAATAAAGACTTACTTTTCTTTAGTTTTTCGCTAAAATAAAATAAAAAAATAAAACTCAATCCGTCTCCAGGGGTTTCCCGTCTGCCCAAACTTTTTTCTTTCTTTTTGAAATCAAGTTTTTTTTTTCCTTCTTTTTAATTATGTCTTGACGGCGAAGAGTTTAAAAGAGTTTGTACTTATTTAAAAAAATATCTCCCTGACGGTGTACCTGCTCATCAACATTCAGAAAAGTTCCAAATGAGATGGGAAAAAAATTAGAGACAGTGAACTGAATCAATCAATTCAATTCACGGAGTGTTTGAACTAAATGATCAATGTGGACTTTCCACTGGAATGCACGAATTAAAAATATCTGAATCACACGACTTTTTTATCTATAAAAAAAGAAGAAAATATTGTTTTGAGCTGAAATTTTCAATGTCCAGTTTTCAATGCCAAAAGAAGTTTTGTAGTGAACACATTCGATTCCAACCAAAAGTTTAGTGTGTCATCCATGATACAAAACTGATATATATGTATATATACATACAAAATTTCAAGTCTCTAGCACTTACCGTTCTTGAGATATCTTAAGGATATCTCGAAGGGATTTTTCACTAAATCTGGTGATTTTTACTCAGACCTAGTGATTAAGTGATTTCAAGTCGAAATCTACCTAGTGAAAAAAAAAAATGGTCATTGGTACCAAAATATAATGTATTTTACAAAATTTTGAATACCTATGTCGAAANATTTATACAGAATGTTTCATAGTAATATTACATACACAGGTCGTTCACTACACTATACATACAAAATTTCAAGTCTCTAGCACTTACCGTTCTTGAGATATCTTCTTCAGAGCAAGGATATCTCGAAGAGATTTTTCACTAAATCTGGTGATTTTTACTCAGACCTAGTGATTAAGTGATTTCAAGTCGAAATCTACCTAGTGATTTTTTTAAAAAATGGTCATTGGTACCAAAATATGATGTATTTTACAAAATTTTGAATACCTATGACGATTTTTTCCATTAAAAATGTAGGAATTGAAAAAATAGATAGGTAGCTAGCAAGGCACCTTACAAACCTGCTTAGTAGGTTTGTAAGGTGATAACTGACAACGGGAAATCAAATTTTCCGTTGTCAGTTATGCAACACCGTTACACCATATTATCTTTCGGAGCCAAATCTGGTGACCCTAATTTATTTTACAAAAATCAAATCTGTTTGGTTTGTTTCAGGAACCGTCTCAATGCCATTCTACTGTGTTTACGTTCTAACTGGATATTGGGATTTGGGTCCTCTTCTTTGTGATCTTTGGCTATCTGTTGACTATACCGTGTGTCTCGTCTCACAATATACCGTTCTTCTAATTACAATCGATCGATTTTGTTCTGTAAAAATTGCCGCCCGATATCGTGGCTGGAGAACAAAAGATAAAGTTATGTGGATGGTAGTGATCACATGGATTATTCCAGCTCTATTATTTTTCACTAGTATTTTTGGTTGGGAACATTTTATTGGCTACAGGGATTTACAGCCTGGCGAATGTGCTGTACAGTTTCTTAAAGATCCTGTATTTAATACAGCTTTAATTATAGGTTACTATTGGACAACTCTAATTGTTCTCTTTATACTTTATGGTGGAATTTATAAAGTTGCATATGATATGCAGAAAAAATCGGAAGCCAAACAAAGAAAAATGCAATCTATGGTTGCACTATCTGCAGGTGCAATGAGTGGAATATCGGGAAGAGCTGCTGGCATTGGTATAGAAAAAGCCCCAACCAATCTTTTGTGTGATAAACCACCTGTCCCAGCTTTGTCACCGGCTGTTCCTTCTTCTTCCAGTCAAAAAACTCAATCAACAAAGGGTAAGTACCCAATATGTTCGTTTCAATCAGGGGCGGATACAGGTATCCAATTGAAGGGGGGGGGGGCTGCGTTCGAGGCTCCAAATTATAATCGACATTGAAGTATGAAATATATGAATTACATACTAGCCAAATTTTAAACACGAACAATTTTAACCTAATACGAAAAAAAAAATCTGAAAATTTTCTCCAATAATTTTCTAACTGAGACGAATAATGTCTGAGTATAATATAAATAAAATTTCAAAGAAACAAGAACTCGTTCCATCTGATTCAAAAATGGATTTAATTGAAAGTGATAGTTACAGAATAACAAAATTATCAAAATCTCAATCACAAATGAAATTGAAAATCAAAAAAAGGGAGGACATGGACGACGCGCCGGGATGGCTGCATGTGTCTCTTTCCTCTGTTTTGTTTTGAAAGGCAAATTGTTTGCGTTAAAATTAAAATAAAAAAATAAACACCAATTTCAACGTTCAATTTCTTCAGGTCTGAGGGGGGAGATTCCCCCATCCCCCCACCCTGTATCCGCTTCTGTTATCAATGGTAGCATCTATATACCCTATGGTAGGCAGTACTTAATTTGGTTGTGAGAGAAAGAAGTGAGTTTAATGTTTCATTATTTAATCGTTGGAAAACCTTAAGGTTCTAGGAAAGCAGAGCTTTCACCTTCTTAGTCGGACGCATTAAGGACATTGCCTATCAACTTTTATTTTTCGACGGGTGTATCATTATGGCGATACTAAGCAATCAAAATTATTTAGAAGAAGATAGCATTCAGCAACACATTAGCGTTTTGAATGAGATAGCATTCAGCACCGCACATACCCATTCCTAATTTATAATGTAAAGGCGAGGGGCGTGGGAGGCTTTCATTTCAAGAAAGGGGGCGCGGTACCAAAAATTTTGGGAATCCCTGTGCTANGGTGCGGTATTCTAAAAAAATCTTGTTTTAACGGAATAATGGAGCAATATGCTAAAGTTTATGTGGTGCCCGAAAATTCGAGTTGAAACGGATGGCTCCGCCCGTTTTTGTCCACGGACACACCAATATTTATTTTCCGACGGGTGTATTATTATGGCGATACTAAGCAATCAAGGGCAGCCCTAGCTGCCATCATCATGTCCGATGGTAGCCAGATGTATGAGACTGCAGCTCTAAAGAACTTTTTGTTTGCTTCTAAAAATTGTAATCCTACAAGTTCTAAATCAGAGGTTTCCAAACTGGGGGGCGCACACCCCTTTGGGGGCGTGAAGGCAAGGCAAGTGGGGGGGCGAGACCAGTTAAATTGTTATCATTTAGTTAAACATTTTTTTACAAAAGTAATTTTATTGAACATAAAGGTATAACATTTGAATGAGATAGCATTCAGCAACACATAAGCATTTTGATTATTTTGAAGGAGATAGCATTCAGCAACACACTAGCGTTTTGAATGAGATAGCATTCAGCACCGCACATACGCATTCATAATTTATAATGTAAAGGCGAGGGGCGTGGGAGGCTTTCATTTCAAGAAAGGGGACGCGGTACCAAAAATTTTGGGAACCCCTGTTCTACATACTTTGAAAAAGTGCGACTATAACAGTAACTAAGATGATCACCCCTTTAGCGTGGTTTGTTAGTTCGGACCTGAGTAACTCAAACAGTGGAGTTTGTGCATGAAAAATGCGACCTTAGTGGCCTTTCTTCGAATATACTCAGTATCATCCGTATATGAGTTGAACAGTACATAAAAACTCATTAGACTCCAATTTTCTAAGTTTTCCATTTAAAAATTTATAAATCCATTAAAAGGAAACACGAGGAAAAGCTATTATGGGTAAAAATGAATTCAAAAGAATTTCGTGAACAATTATAATTTTCGAGTGCAACACATGGGTATTTCGTGTAAAACAAGATATTTTCCCCTGAATTATGAGGAAAAGAAATGAGCCATGAACAAATTACATCACGTCCACAGAACAAGGACAAGAAAGAAAATTGTATATAAAAAAACCATTGAATGAAAAGTGTGACAATAACAAATGGTACGGAACACCAAACTACACTTTATCTTCCTTGACAATAATAAAGAGTACGGAACACCGTACTAAACTTTATCTTCCTTGACAATAATAAATAGTACGGAACACCGAACTAAACTTTATCTTCCTTGACAAAAATAAATAGTACGGAACACCGTACTAAACTTTATCTTGCTTGACAATAATAAATGGTACGCAACACCGTACTAAACTTTATCTTCCTTGACAATAATAAATGGTACAAAGCACCGTACTAAACTTTATCTTCCTTGACAATAATAAATGGTACGGAACACCGTACTAAACTTTATCTTCCTGGACAATAATAAATAGTACGGAACACCGCACTAAACTTTACCTTCCTTGACAATAATAAATGGTACGGAACACCGTACTTTATCTTCCATGATAAGGCAGCATTCAGCTGTTGTCTCGGCTCTCCAGTGAAAATTTGAATAAAATTTGGCAGCCCCTGGTTGTGGCAGCTTTCTGGTGAGATTATTATTTTAGATTTTGCAGCCTCCGGTTGTTGTCGCAGATCGCTACTGAGAAAATATGATTTGAAATAGATTTGGCAGCCTTCTGCTTCGGCCGCTAACATGAATGCGTAGTAATACACTTTGTCTATTGAATTGTACACTAAGCCACTTTTTCAACGTCGATAAAAATCGGACCGACTTTTCCGTGTTTTGAACATTGATTTTGGGGATTTAGCTTTATTATGCCCTCATTAAAGCAGGCACAAGTTTGGATCCTAAAGTTCCCTATTTGGTAAGAAATTTGGGTCCTAAAGTGCCCCACCATGAAGATGGCCCATGAGACCCAAAATTGGTCGGTAAGTAACAAGGGTGTCTTTTAAATTTAATCATAATAGACTGATATTGCCAGTTTTTGAGATGTGCCCCTTTGAGGTTTGGGTTCCTGAAGGCCTTCAGATGAATACAGCCCCATGAGACCCAAAATTTGTTGGTGATATGTTACAAAGTGTGCCCAATTGAATTTCATCAAAATTGGGCTTTTTTCTAGAGGAAAATGCCCATTTTGGGTCCGAGAGGGTGCTAAATGTTAAGATTTTATAACTTCAATTGGTGCTAAATTTCGTCGGACTAAAATTGGACTAATCATACTCGTAAAGGCTGTATGAACGAGAACACGATTTTTCTGGACGGACGGATATGATTTTTCTAAACCTAGGCATTTTCAGACTGTATCTATTGCAGAAAAAAAAAAAAAAAAAAAAAAAAAAAAAAAAAAANAAAAAAAAAAAAAACATCGAAATTTTCACCATTACAATACTTTATTTTCCTATACTTTGCATATGGGAAGATAAAGTTTATCACAATTGGATGTTTGTCGTCTTTATGTTTCAGGACAAAGTAACAATACCACAACCACTGCTACCAATTCAGATCGGAAAGATAAAGTTACTGATGTAGAAAAAGAAAGATCTAGCAGTCCAGCCTTTGAGTCAGATGAAGATAGTGCCAATAATAGTACTTTGAATCCTAATAGTAATAATTGGCAAACTAGAAAAAAGTCAATTGTAGGCATGGCTGTACAAAGTGTGCTCACAGGAAATCTTCGACCAATAACAAACGGTACTCTTCCATGTAAGATTTCTCCAGACGGTGTCTTCAATCCTATTAAAGATTCTCTTTTGGTAAAAGATCTTGCACAGTTACCACTGATTCCCGAGCAGAGTCTATTAGATTCCAATCCTAGTGATGCAAATATTGTTCCAAATGTAGTGCACATCTCTAATAAAAGTATATTAGATTCTGACTGTAAAACTCCTGACATGTCTAGTAAAACTTTAACTCCAATTCAAAGTAAAAAATCGGATGTTAGCAGAACAAGCTCGGACATTGACAATAAAATAGACCGAATACAATCGGACCCTCCGAGCACTGTCTCCGAAACATCAAGTATTCCCAATAGCATTCGTTCGACATCCATTATACCTCCTCCTACTGATTTTAGAACGAGTCCTGCCTCAAGTTCTCCTACAAATAGTCTATCTAGTATAAAAAGACCAAAAAGTTTAATCCTAGCATCGTCACATACGTATGATGCTGTAAAAGGTATGGATACTCAAGATTTAAAATATATGGATGAAAGTTCTGTTATACTACCTTCACCAAATTATGAAAGTCCTCCATCTTCTATTACATTTCCAGTATCTGCAAGTGCGCCTAATTCTCCACTACATGTAGCAACAAGTACAACATCCTTGCTACAAACAGCTCTGATACGTTCTGCTGTTCAACAAGTCGCTACCAAATGTGTTGGTACAAGTATAACCAAAGTTGATACAGCAGTTAGTGTTGATATTGAAGATCAGAAACCTATTACAACAATTGTTGAAAATTCTATTGTTGAAACTGAAAATCTTAAAGCTCCGGGCACTCCAGTGAGTGCGACAACCTCTATAACTGTAGCACCTATCACTACCGAAACAAATGTTCCAGATTTAAAAGAAAGATTAAATAAATCTTTAGAAAAGAAAGATTCGGGTTCTTCTAGAAGAGGAGATTTTGTAAAAACTATAGGCAAGAGACTAAAGGCTGTAAATCGAAAAAAGAAACATTTAAATAGACAAAAATCAAAATCAGAAAACCGAGCTAGGAAAGCTTTTCGTACCATATCTTTTATTTTAGGTGCATTTGTGGCATGTTGGACACCTTATCATGTGTTGGCACTTGTAGAAGGCTTTTGCAAAAGTCCTCCTTGCACCAACGAACACTTGTATTTGTTTTCCTATTTTCTTTGTTATGCTAATAGCCCAATGAATCCGTTTTGTTATGCATTGGCAAACCATCAGTTCAAAAAAACTTTGTCTAGACTATTAAAAGGTGACTTTCATATGACGTAATATTTGGTGACAAATTACAGAACGGAAGATATTTTGACAGTAGTTTGTATCTAGATTATACTGGCGATAAGTGTACAGAGCCACTCCAATAATTAAATCTCTCTTTCTTTTGGCTTAACGTCTCTTCAACATCTACGGACATTCCAGACGGTGGTTTTACACGTCGTTTGCTAGAAGCCAGTAACATCCGGGTTTGGAATAGTCGTTAGAAATAGGTCGATATGAGGTAACCGAAGGTTTTCAATGGCTCTTGGCTTACACTGTGATGGTGTACGTTTAAGAATATACTGTTGCGTGGAACCGGCCATCTTGAGGACGTTTTCATTTCGTGTGGAACTACATGGTAATCAAAGTTTTTAACCATAGATCAATTTTTTAACAGGGTATAGCTTATTACGTTGTGTTTTGTGTTAAAATGTAAAGATTTTCATTGCATTTTACTCGAAGATTCCTTTGCTGTACAATGCACATCTAAATTCTAAATGACATATTGGTTTAAGAAATCTTTACAGTTACTTTTATGAAAAATACAATGGTGCCATTTTTGTAATCGAATATTGGCAACGTAACCTTTTAATTTTAGGTGCATTTTTATATGAAAAAATATATAATTTGCTTTTTTCTCTTCTATTTTTAAAAAAACCTAATTATTATTTTTGTATATAAAAAATATTTTATATAAAAAATACCTTTTTTAAATTAAAAAAATAAATATAATAATTATTTTTCAAAATTAATATTACCTAATTATAAATTGTTATGATTTTTTTTAAAAAAAAAATATTAATTTTTATTTTGCATATTCGAAATAAATTTAATTATAGTAGGTAAGTTATAGTTGAATTCAGAATTAAACAATAATTATAAGCTAATATATAATACATAACTAGATATAAATTATACTAATTTCCATATGACATAAAATCTGTTTATAAAATAATACTAATATATAATTAACTTTTAAATTATTAATAATATTACTTATTACTTTATTTTAAATATCTATGAAATATTTTTTTAAAACAAACAAATTTCAAACTTATATAGATAATCTGCTTATTTTTTTAATAAAAGTAAAATAAAAATGGAGACAAAATATTTAATATTCATTTATTCTTTATAAAGAGAAAGAATATAAAATGAGTTAAATTTTCATCATTGTTTCAAGATGACAATAATTACATTTTTTTTTTCTTTTCGAAGAAAAAAAAAATTAATACAGGTCTTTGCTTTTGGGTATACTTTAAATATTCAGTCCAGTCTTCACTCACTTATAATTTTCACTTTTGATTGAACTTGGTGTTGTAGGGATGGGTTAGTCATCCACAAGTCGACTCATGAGTCGAATCACTCACGAGTCGAATCATCTTTTTGAAATGAGTCGACTTTTCAAAGAGTCGACTTACGAGTACCTTATTTGCTGACTGATAAAGATAATAAAGGGAGAAATATTTTTCCGGGTGATTGTTGTTTACTGGAGGAAAATGTTCTTTTATTCTGGTGAAGATTGATTGTGATGTCTTTTTAATGTATTCGCCAAAGTTGGGGACGTTTATTTGGTAGATGCCCCTTTTGTCAATTGGTATTAATATGTCTTTATGATCAAATAAGGCGTTTTTGAAAATTGTCACTTGATACGAGTCAAGATCGAGAGTCGACTCTTATTGGTGAGTCGAGTCATGTCGGCTCACCTAAGTGAGTGGAAAATCTCATCCCTATGGTGTGGTGTTGTAGGATTCATTGAATATTTTGAATTTTTGGTTGATGTAAAATTGAAGTTCACAATTTATACATCTGAACTTCTAGAGTTAATTTGATTCCTATAATTTTTACGATAATTCAGATTATAATACAAAGAAAATATAATAATTGAACTTATAACTGAACGGTATTTGGAGAATCATCGCCTACTTCACGGAGGACCATGATCTCAAAGTTCATTAGTTCAAATCTTTACCCTATCTACAATCCTTATGATGATAATTCAGACTGAACGACATTTGCAGAATTATAGTTCACTTGACGGAGGCCCATGATCTCAAAGTTCATTAGTTCAAATCTTTCACCAATCTACAATCCTTATGATGATAATTCAGACTGAACGACTTTTGGAGAATTATAGTTCACTTGACGGAGGACCATAATCTCAAAGTTCATTAGTTCAAATCTTTACCCAATCTACAATCCTTATGATAATAATTCAGACTGAACGACTTTTGGAGAATTATAGTTAACTTGACGGAGGATTATGATCTCAAAGTTCATTAGTTCAAATCTTTACCCAGTCTACATTCCTTATGATGATAATTCAGACTGAACGACCTTTGGAGAATAGTTCACCTGACCGAAAATGTTCTCAAAGTTCATTATTTCAAATCTATGTCGTTCTCTAGTAACTAGTCGTTATTAAATTTCCATACATTTAATTAAAGTAATAGTATTGACGCTTTTCACAAATTATTATAATATGCTATTTATTTCCTCTCCATTAAATTTTTTAATTATTTTTAATTAATATTTTTTTTTTTTAATTGAGGCCAATTGATTTACCATATTTTTAGAGTCAAAATGAATCATATTTTGTTAAGATAATTTTTGTATTTATTAAATATGCTATTATTTTGATCGCATTCTGCACCGAAAATCTATTGAGGCTCCGATCTATACGAAGCGTCTCAAAAAAGGAGCGGAGTTAAACAGCTTCTCAACTTAAAAATATAAACATGAGACACTCGTCTCACACAGACTCAAAAATGCAAAAGAATTTAAAAATCTCAAAATTGACCTGGATTAAATCCTGTTTTGTGTACCGAGCTCAAATAAATATAAAAATACTTCCATTTTTTCCCAAAAGTAATTGCAAAAGGGATAGTTCTATTTTATATTTTAAGGTTGACCCCCTGGGGCTCCCATGAAAGTAAACAAAATTTGAAAACCACTCGAAAAAATTTCCCCTTTGGAATAAAAAAAAAGGAATTTTCCTCCCCCACTTTTTTGAGACAACCTTTAAATGGCCAACTATAAATTTGCACAAAGCGCTATTCTATTGCAGTGGGAGAGTTGTATTTTTAGTAAACATATAAACAGTGTTGAATTTTATATTCTTTTTAAGCAGATATATGAATATTGAGCATTAACTATTTTTAGAAAATGCCAAAAATGGAAACATTTAGACTGGGGATGGCGAGCTGTGTCATCAGTATCAGGATGACTCAGCAGACTTAGCATATTTAATCAAGAAGACCTGCGAGAGATGAAGAATGTGTAGATGATTTTTAAGGTATTTTAAAACTGCTAACAATAATCTTGAATTTGAAAAAAAAATTATATTGGAGGGGAATGCCTAAAGATTATTTATATTAAATTCGGGCTTGAATTGGGCCACTGGAAAGAAAACGCAGCTAAATCAGAGACAAACTGAGTTCACTTTCATATACATTTCATAATTTAGTACTTTCCTTATCCTATAAAAAGGAAAGTATTGTAATGGACTGAACTTTTCGATGTCGAGTTTTCAATGTTTAAACTCGGTTTTAGGTCCCTTGAGCACAAAACTCGAGTTTTGACGCTTGGCCCTTTGATCTGTCCGACTGTGACAGACCTATAGTAGTCGCCCCTATTAAACATTGACATAGTTCGATGGACAAGATCGTTCCCTTGGGGGGTCCAGACCCCCCCCCCGAATTTTCAATCGTTTTTTTTTTATGAAAATATTCTACTTTGCCCGTGACTTATAATATTACAAAAAAACAACAACAGCAGCAACAACAAAAACAACAACAACATGAACAACAATAAAAACAACAACATGAACAACAACAAAAACAATATCACCTTCCATGATCATCATTTTCAGGTGTTAGTCCTGGCTTGGCTGTCAATGCTTTGGACTCCCTCCCCCTCGGCCCGAAAAAAAATCTTGGGTACGGCCCCGTCGATGGATAATTATATTTAATACACTATCCATACTGACCAAAATTGTCTTCGACAAAACATTAAGTACGAGTTTCCGTTTTCCTGTAATTCGTCAATACTTTGAAAATCCTCCAATGTGCACTCTTGTTTTAAAATAATAATTAATCTACCATTTTATTCTTACATTAATTTTTATAATATAAGACTATTTATTTAAGCTGTAAATAGAACAAACTTTTCCGGTTGAGCTTTAAATTGAGTAGTTTAACTTTACAGAACCTAAAGTTATGTATCCTTAGATCAAAAATATTTACGTAGTGTAGATATCTCCAAAACCGTTCGGAATACAAAAAAAAAAATTTGGAATGTGACGCTATCCAGGTTGGTTATCCTTCAAAGTTATTTCAAGGCCAATTAGGACGACATTTTTTTTTTTTACACAATAGAATTTTCCATAGAATGCTACATTTAATAGATATGAATAGAATGTTTTACTGTAAATGATTTAAGGGTACATTTAATAACTTGATTCTTGTAAATTAACCCATTGAGTACCCACCAAACATGTAATGCAGGTGGGTAACCCATGGGTTAAAATAGTTGTTTTTTCCTTCCTTTTTTATTGTCAGGCGTACAAAATTAGTAAAAAAATATACTGATTTTTCCTCTCTTTTATACCATCCTTATCCTGAACACCTTCAACTTTGATCAAATTAGTGATGAATCGTAAAATATTGTAACCATGCAAATATTGTAATACGAGTACTTGATCCAACCTTCACCAATTTTATTATTAATAAAAAATTAAATATTTATTGTACCTAATCCTGAAAAAATTGAGATTTTTTAACATTTGATCCATTCTACACCATCATTAATACAGGATACAGTATTGTAATCGTGAAAAGAGTGGTTTTTTTTTTTTTTTTTACTGCATGTTGTAAAAAATATTCGGATTCTTTATTACTTTGATAAAATCAGTTGAAGAATCGTAAAATATGAAAAATATAAAAATTTGACCATGTCGATTCAAGGTATAATTAGTTGAATTAAAGATGAAATTATAAGTAATCTTAATATATCTTAATATATAAATCAGAAAGTTGTGTGTACCTATGTATGAGGGGTTGTCTGTTACAATACCACAGCCCAAACGGTAGCAGATATTGAAAAATTGATAAGAATGTACCCCCCCCCCCCNAATGGACCCCCCCCCCCAAAAAAAAATCATGGTCTAAGACCCCAAGAAAATTATCAAAACTAAAATATGTCAAGCCATTTTCGAGTTGCGGCCAAATTTCTAATTTATTCACCAAAATTAGACAATCACGGTCCGATATATTAAAATTCTCTCGCGACAACATATCAACTCAAAACGAGAAAGTTTTAGGTGGCTGTTTAGTCCTTATTTTAGGACATTTTCTGCAAAGGTATGGCCAGCCATTCTAGTGTTACGAGTTCAAAACCGGGAAAGGACAAAATAATATTTTGAATTTACTAAAAAGTCAGAATGGTCGTGCCTCTAGGGCGCCTGGCGAAATGTTTAAATCTTGGGTTTTAAAGGTTGCAATATACAGGCTGGACACAAACCAATACCCCCCCCTCCAATTTTCATTGTCCTTGAAAAACAAAGATAGCAANCGATATCTTAAAATTTGTCGCGACAACATATCAACTCAAAGCGAGAAAGTTTTAGGTGGCCCTTTAATCCTTATTTTAAGAAATTTTCTGCTAAGGTATGGGCAGCCATTCCAGAGTTTCGAGTTCGAAACCGGGAACGGGTAAAATAAAATTTAGAAAATACTAAAAAGTCAGAAATGCCGTGCCCCTAAGGCGCCTGGCGAAATGTTTAAATCTTGGTTTTTAAAGGTTGGAATATATAGGGTGGACGCAAACCAATTTTCATTGTCCTTGAAAAACAAAGATACCAATATAAGAATCGTAGCGAAGCACGGGCGAAACAGCTAGCGAAATTTGGTAAGCTTTCAATATAGATGGTTTTAAGGCTTGGGCCCTCCAGCATTTTTCGGGCACACGAGGTGAAATGAAAAATATATGGGTTCTATGCTATGGATATACGGTTATGTTTGTTCGGGCAAAGAAAAAAATCAAGCCCCCCCCCAAAAAATTGTAGGCTAGAACCGCCTATGACTTTCTGATTTGATGATGACAGTCTGAGTATTATTAAAAGTTCATCTACTTAAATTATTACTTTTAACTTTTTTTTAGCCAGCGTCTAGTCACGTTGAATACATTAGTTCTCGTTCGATCACTAATGTTAAGCAAGGTTGTTCCATGTGGGTGTCCACGTGGGTACGCGACCTCGTGATGCTGGCTATTTTTTCCGGTTCAAAACCCTGGCTGGGGATGGTCAATGTAGGTAGCTGGTTTGCAAGTTTCCAGCGAAAGGAGGGTAAAAACCCCCGTCTCTAATGACCAATAGATGTTAAAGAAACGTTAAGCAAAAAAAAAAAAAAAAAAAAAAAANAAAAAAAAAAATTAGCTTTTAATTATAATTTTCTTTTTAACTCATTAACTGAAACGATATTGTCTATAATTATTATATGATTTATTACGTTATACCTAAATTCCTCCATACCCACACCTACTGGTCCACAGTAAGAGTCCCATTCAGAAAAAGTACCTAGTCAGAATTTGTAGAAAAAAAAGTTTTTTACCTATAAAATATCTTTATGCTAATAATTATTATTTTATCAATAAATATAATTAATTATTAATATTATCTATAAATTTTATTTAGATTGTCTTCCAATATCATTTATCTTTATAGAAATATTAATTATAAGTACCTATATAAAAATATTCTTTTTAAATTAATAAGATTTAAATTATTACCGAATTAAATAATTTATATTTAAATAATATTTTTATTTTTGTGTGTTCGCGTATGTTATTCTTAATATTAAATTTATTTTATTGTAAATTAATGATATTTTCTGTCAATAATATTTTTAAATAATATATCTATTAGGAAGCCATAATATTCGTTCTACATATAAGGTAGCTCATTTTGGACTGACTATTAAGTTAAAAAAAATGCATGCAACTTTTTTAATTTTAAATTTTTTTTTTTTATGTTACAATTATTTTTCATTTCTTAAAAGAATCATCTGATAATGGGAAAAATAAAATCTCTTAAAAAACCTCCATTTTCTTGTTGACAATTTATATTTTACATGACTTTCTGCAATATATAAATCTCCAAATTTAAAATTTTCGTTCCAATATTCATAAGAAATATCCGGTCGCCAAATCTGAGTAGCGCTGGGGCAAAGAGCAAAATTTACATTTAAAAAAATAAAATATTTTCATCTTCTGAAAAGTTTTTCAATTCTTCCCAAATGTTTTTAAATTCCGTCAGTCTTAGATGGGCCACATTGTAGATACAAATTTGTGCTATATATTTATTTTTGTCGCTACTTCGCGAAAATCTCCCCCCTCCCCCACATTTTTTATGTTATAATGATGAGCAACTTTCGGAATGGTTACTTACACGAATTACGTATAATAAAAACAGAATGAACTGTGATCAATGTTGTAGAGTCTTTATAGACCCCTGAAAAGTTTTTTGGTTTCCAGAAACAGAAATTTAGGGATGTGTTAGTCATCCACGAGTCGACTCAGTCACGAGTCGAATCATCTTTTTGAAATGAGTCGACTCTTCAAAGAGACGACTTACGAGTAGCTTTTTTTTTTTTTTTTTTTTTTTTGAGTGATAAAGATAATAAAGGGAGAAATATGTTCCCGTTGTTTGTTGTTTACTGAAGGAAAATGTTCTTTTATTCTGGTGATGATTGATTGTGAAGTCTTTTTAATGTATTCGCCGATATTGGGGACGTTTATCAAATAAGGTGTTTTTGAAAATTGTCACTCGATGTGAGTAGAGATCGAGAGTCGACTCATTGATCAACTCATATTTGTGAGTCGATCGAGTCAAGTCGATTCACCTAAGTGAGTCGAAAATCCCATCCCTACATAACTTACACAGTGTGAGTTCGAACAAATGGAAATATATAGACGCTCTTTCTTATCAAAGAGCTTTTTTAACATGGCCGACGTTGCAAACATGTATTAGATAATTAGATAGCTTCAAAACTATAACAGAGCACTCATTTATTCAAACACATTTAGGTTAGACTTAGACACCGAGGGTCACCCAGTATAAAAGTGTCACTAAAAATTAATTCAGTTAAAAGAACGAGTAGTGGCCACCAAAAAGACGAACAGTCATCTTCGGCTCCAAATTATTTCAATTCATATTTGTAAACAAAGCTATAACGAATAATTTTGTTAAATTGGGATACTATGTCAAGTAAAACCATAAAGAGGTAGATAATTTGTTAACGAAGCTATAATTTGTAAACTATATTTGTAAACAAAGTTTGTAAACTATGTTTACAAAAATATTTGTAAACAAAGGTTTCTACATAAATTTTTTCCCAAATTATCAAAAATATTAACCATTATTCTATGAAGAAACCTTAGACCTCTATATCGGTTCTAAGTCCAGAACAGTAGGTCCGATTTTCGTGTTAATGGTTTTATTGGAATCCTGGCTAAAATTTACATCGAAAATCACATCCCGTGTGTCCCCTTGTGTCGCAACTCCTGACTAAAGTTTTTCAGGGTGTCTTTTAGGTCATGTATAACTTTAATATATCACAGGAACATCTGCGGAGCCCCGATGGACCCAAACTAAAGTCTCTTTCAGGGACCCTTTAGCGTCGGACCGAAATAACAGTTTTGGCACCTCATCAATGAACTCTGTAGGTATAAACACATAAAATAATGTTAGTAGCCCTCCCCCCGCATTAGTTCATGTACACACCTTTATTTTCTCTAAACCCAGACCAGGGTGTCACTACTTGTAATTTTATCTTTGTTAAATACAAACCCCAATTAGTATAATTTTTAATTTATATATTATAGAATTAATTGATATTATAATTCAAATTAAGTTTAATTCAAAGGAAACTTATTCAGCTTTAACTGTGTTATTGATGTACATAAAAAACAAACAGATTTTTTTAACGCTTAATTAATTATTTTGTTTAATATTATTATTTAAATAATATTGTTAATTTTGTAAATCTATTTTTAATATTTATTTAATCAATTATTTGTAACTTTCAATTTAATTTTTGGTTGGATTGATGTTTCTACAGACTATCAATATTATTTTAAGAATTGAAGTCCGACGTATTTATTAATCTGATGGCTAGCCACCAGACAGTTTCGATTTATCATCAGTCCAGTCGGGTCGAAAGATAGAACTTCCATCTTTCGACTCGACTCGACTGATGATGAATCGAATGATTCGAAACTAGTTTCTTCATAAATTAAAATGAAGAGTGTTTTTGGTAAGTGCTTTGTTTAAATTTAATTTATTTAATAGTTAATATCCCAAACTTCATCAGGGAATGGGATCTCTTCTAAAGTGTTTAACAAAAAGCCAAGTCATAAATGAACTATTAGATGTCGCAGTGACCAAAAAGTTTAATAGCCAGTAGCCCTATCAATGACGAGTTGCGTAAACTGTAGACTTCACTCATTTCAAATAACCACCAATAGATTCCGAGTGATCGGCAAATTCTATGAACATAATATAAATGACCGTGCTAGCCAGCGTCTATGGCACGTTGAATACACCAGTTCCGTTTGATCAGTGAAGTTAAACAACTTCCAGCGAGGTTGTTCCATGTGGGTGTCCACGTGATGGTAGACCCCACAAAACCAGAGACTAAGACCAGAGAAATACTACCAGAAGCATAAAATGTCGAGCCATTTACGGCCAGTTTTTGTATGGAATTTATAGAATCTAATTGTTTTGCTAAAACGATAAGATATATCGGAAAATTGCTGAGAATAACGCCCCCCCCCCCCAACCAAAAAAAAACATATAGGCCAAGAATCCAAAAAATTTATCAGAATTCAAAACTTTCCAACCGTTTTCGAATCATTGAATACTATTAGCCCGAGAACGGTCATGCATTTAAGGTGCCAAACGAAGCGGTCGCAGCCTGCTAGTTTATACTAAATCCGCAATGACTTTTTAGTCAGATGACGATGTTGTTTTCCTTATTGTCATGTGCGGATATAAACCTCTTGTATTGGGGGGTACAATCGCACAACGCACAATATATCTAATAGAAAACCTAGAGACCGGGGGTTCGAGTCCTGGGCAGTACTTTTTAATGCAATGTTTATCGAGGTACGATACCTAATTTGTTAAAAACTGTAGAGCTTACCACGAACACCTTTCATAAGGGTGATAAGCGATTTTATAAAAAAAAAAAAGTACCATGACAGATGACAGAATTTTTGACTATTTTTTATTTACGTTTTTCTATTTACTCTCAGGATTGGTAATTATTTAGGGGACCATGCCCCCCCTCTCAATGGGATAAAACACACAGCAGATAATGGTTCATTTGATTTTTCTTGATTTTTTTTACGTGATTAGGTATAATGAATTTTGAGAAAAACCGCCCGTTAAAAAAAAACTGGGGGGCACGTGCCCCCCTCGGGGCCCTCCCCTATATCCGCGCACGGTAAGCCAATAGTTTTGATGTTTTCGTCAAGAAGCTACTTAGATCCATTACATCCCACCTTCCACATTCCAGCCACCACCACAAAGGAATCCCTGTTTGTAATCCTCTCAACTTTACAAACTTTGTGATAAATTTTTTCGTACAATTTATTTCTCTCTGTTACCTAATCGGATTTTCTTTTCGTCTCTTCTTCTTCTCACTTTTTTTATTTATTTTTTTGCTTCTCATTCCGAAGAAGGAGATAGGTATAAAAAAATGATATTTAATATTTTTTACGATTCAAACTTTTGTTGGTGTTTTAAAAATATCCACATTGGTTTTTTAAATATAAAATTTATATTTGGTGGAATGAGAAGCGGAGACAAGGAGAGAGCATAGAGGGAATCGCCCCAAACCCCATATTTGAAGAACGAAAAAAATCTTTCCTCAATTGCTTTTTGATATATTAGGGAGAGCAGAGATATCCCTGATCTATACTTATAAAACGGAAAGACCAGTTGGTATACTGACGTACTGACTAACTGATTGACTGACTGATAATCAACGTAGCTCCACGATGGGTAAACGTAGAGACTTGAAACTTGGCACACAGGTCCCTTTTAGTATGTAGGTGCGTAATGAGAAAGGAAAAAAATTTAAAATTTCCGGTTTCTATCCGATTTATGGACGGTTTTCACCACCAAGAAATCGGAATTGAGAAGTATCACTTCGGGATAAGCGAGAAAGCTGAAATTTTATACGAAGGTGTTCCGCAGTACAAAAAGTAATATCTTTGAGTAAAATATTGAATTTTCTGAATAGGAGCCGTGTTCACTCTGGGGGTCGGTTCCACCAAAAATCTAAAATTGAGTTGTTGAATTTTGTAACCGTAGCGAAGCACGGGAAAACAGCTAGTTCAGATATTAAGCTCATTAAGCTAAAGTGTATTGATCTCCGTCGCTCATTCGCCTATTTAAAACCCGAATACTGCACGGGGCGAAAAATTTCTGGCATGGCTATCAGCAAGGCCATACCCAAGATTTTTTTTCGGGGGGGTCCTTAGGAGGGAAAATTCTGACACTTGTCGGGCAATTATGACTATCAGTTGTTGACGGTCGTTTTATGTGACATCAATTTTTTATAGATCTTTAGAGAAATGTAACCCCCCCCCCAAGNNCCCCCCCCCCAAGTAAAAAAAAAATCTGAGTTCCTGAAAGATTAAATAAAAAACTTCCTACAAAGTTTTTTTCCTTGGAAGCTCATACATTTCCAAATAAAAAGTCTCTTTTTGAGAGATAGATCATCTTCAAAGGAGAGTGGGGTCAATTAGGTTAGGTAGGAGTTTAGAAGAGAAAAGTAAGACATCAGGAAAGACTCTCAAAAAAATATGATATTTTTCATCCGGCCTTGTCAAACACTCTTGAGAGTGTTCAATATTTTCAAAAAAAGGAAAAATGGGGGGGGGGGTTCTTTTATTGTTATATTTACTGTGAGATCAGGAAAAAAATTGAGACTTCTTGTTCAGGGTGGGATTTGCAAAGTTTGCAAAGTAAGAGAGTATAATGTAAGGTAAGATTTGTAAAAAGGTTATTTTTATTGACGTTAATAAAAACCTGTACAGTAAATTTGCTTTAGTCTTTCTCAAAATAAAATCTTTCTCCTCTGGGTTACTACAAATTTTCGCCAGGCAGTGATGTTCAACATAGAGAAGTATCATCATTGCTGACTCACAATGTAAGGTCAGTCATTTATGAAAAAAGGATGATGTCAACTGTGTTGATCCTAACTCATTGTAAATCAGGTGAGACAGTGATGTTCAGCATGAATGTGTATCATCATTGATGACTCACTAATGTAAGGTCAGTAATTTATGTAAAAAGGATGAAGTCAACTGTGTTAATCCTAACTCATCATAAATCAGGTGAGACAGTGATGTTTAGCATGAATGTGTATCATCATTGCTGACTCACCAATGTAAGGTCAGTCATTTATGTAAAAAGGATGAAGTCAACTTTGTTGATTCAAATACATTGTAAATCAGGTTGGATGGTGATGTTCAGCATGGAGAAGTATCATCATTGCTGACTCACTAATGTAAGGTTGGTCATTTATGTAAGAAGGATGAAGTCAACTGTGTTAATCCCAATTCATAGTAACTCAGGTCAGACAGTGATGTCCAGCATGAAACAGTATCATTATTGCTGACTCACTAATGTTAGATCAGTGATTATGCAATCAGGATTATTTCTGAATTCTACTGACATTAATTGTAAGAATATCAAGTCAGACAGTATTGATCAGTGAGAATGAGTATCATCTTTGCTGATTCACTGGTGTTAGATCAGTAATTTCTGTACATTAGATGAAATCTGAACTCTGCTAATCTTAATTATTAGAAGATCAGCTGAAACAGTGATGTTCAGCATGAATGCGTATCATCTTTGCTGACTCACTAATATCAGGTCAGTCATTTCTATAAACAGGATGAAGTCTAAACTGTGCAAAAGGAACTCATTTCCTCTAAAGCATGTTGTTGGTGATTGATACAACATCTTATAAATAACATCATCAGAGCGAGAGGGTAAGGAGATGAATGGAAGCTTACATTATGTACCGGAAGTTTTTCCATTTTTGATAGCTTTAAAAATTTATCTGAAAATTCTTCACGACTAGGTGTTAGGAAAGTAAGGTAAATATTTTTCAAACGGTAATTTTAGAGTAATTAATATATATTTTTAACATTTAACCCATATTATCACTACGCAGATAGAGCAATGTATGCATACCTATCCACAAAGCAGCCTAAGACACGTTTTTCGTTCTTATTAGAACTCATCAGTTAGGTATAGCTAGGAATTGAACCCGGGACCCTTGGATTTGAAAGACAGAGACTTAACCATCAAGCCACCAGTATACATTGTTCTATCTGCGTAGTGATAATATGGGCTAAATGTTAAAAATATATATTCATTATTTAGATCGATTGCTACTAAATGGTTCCACTTAATAATTTGATGAATTTTAGAGTGTTATAATGAATCCAAAATAAGGAAACATTCAATTTATATTTAGAATTATTCCCATGAAATGAATCCAAAATAAGGAAACATTCATTATATATTTAGAATTATTCCTATGTAATGAATTCAAAATATTGAAACATTCAGTATATATTTAGAATTATTTCTATGTAATGAATTCAAAATAAAGAAACATTCAGTATATATTTAGAATTATTTTCATGAAATGAATCCAAAATAAGGAAACATTCATTATATATTTAGAATTATTCCTATGTAATGAATTCAAAATAATGAAACATTCAGTATATATTTAGAATTATTCCTATGTAATGAATTCAAAATAAGGAAACATTCAGTTTATATTTAGAATTATTGCCATGTAATGAATCCAAAATAAGGAAACATTCAGTTTATTCTTTTCGTTCGCTCTGGTACAGAGCATCATTAATATTTTCCATGCCTTCACTGCTAAATTCCACTTCTCCTTGCTGCGTCCATCCTTCTCCACTTCTACCCCTCCCTTTCTTCCCCTATCACTCCTTCTTCTCCCTCTTCGCTTCACATCCATTTTTCACTTATTCTGGTATGTTTTTCCTCTTATCTCAAAGACATGTTTGTTTACAATCTATCAATCAAGTATTAAAAATGTACACATAAGCAGGATGTTAGTCAGGAAGAACTACGGGCCCAGGAGATCCCCCCTCCCCCCCACACACAAAATAATAGTGCTTATTTATACTGTTCGAATTTTACTAAAGAAACCCTTTACACCGGCAAATTTTCGGGGGGGGGGGGGCTATTAATATGTGGTAAATATCTCAAAATGCATGAGGATCATTAGTAATAAACGCTTCATGAATTACCAATATAATAATTAATAGTCCTTAATTATTTCTACTAGCATAATAAGACTATAGTGATAAAGTGTCCATTTACCCCGGCAGGAGGGCTATTATTATAAATATATGTTGTAAATAATGATACTAATTTACCAGAGCGTCTCATCTCATATACCACTACACGATCAATCCATCATCGTCATAATATAGGGCGACACTCAAATCTATTTGGGCTATAATTGACCCAGCGAATTAAAGTCTAGTACTAACTTCACCATTTTTCTTTTGTTGATCTATTCGTTTTTGGTTATTTTCAATAATGAACCTTTGAAATCGTCACGAAAAAAAAAAATACCCCGCCCCCCAAAAATTTCATATTATACGTTTCAAGGTACGTAGAATCCAAAAATCGAATAAAAAAAAATCCGTTTGTCCTCCTTACTCTTGATGGACACTTTTGCCACTTATCGTCGACCGATTGGGTGCAGTTGAATACTCCCTTGGTGATTTTTGTCGCCTTTTAGCGTTTTTCATAATTGCTGTCCAAAAGGAGAATGGTAAGAGCTAGAGATTTTAAATTTTGTATTTGGGGTCTCAGTTGGGTTCAATCAAATATACCGCTGGCGGTTTTTACCGTTTTAAAGCGGTTTTCATTAATTCTGTCTAAAAAGAGAATTGTAAGAGCCAGGCGATTTAAATTTAGTAGGTATGTCAAATTTAGGGTTTAATTACGCCCCGGATTTGGAATCGTCACGGGAACTCCACCTCCTCAATTTTTTTGGGGGTGGGGCTATTTCTTTTGTGAGAAAAAAAATAAACCCATGTGTCACATTGGCAGAGTTTTTATACAAAGATAATTCTCGAACGAAATGTCCGATTTTGATGAAAATTAGTATGAGCAATTAGCCCAGCCTGAGTTGGACAGGAAGAATAGCCCACTTGGTACAACCTCGCTGGACGTTGCTTAACTTCAGTGATCTAACGGGAGGTGGTGTATTCAACGTGGCATAGACGCTGGCTGTTTGATGAATTACTTTTGATATATAACGATTCGTGAGGGTGCTCTCAGACAGCCGCTTACTTACCTATCAGATCACACATGATTTATATGGTAAAAACAAATACACAAACATGTTCTCCTGGAAGTATACTAATTGCTCGATCTGCGGACTCCCATAAGTAAATTTGTTTTTCTTCCTTGCTTATATAAACAATGTGCGATATGCGATATAGATATGATAGGTAAGTAAGCGGCTGTCTAATAGCACCCTAACACGGTGTGGCTGTAATATAGCAAAGAATTATAGAATCCCAGCAAACGATTTTGTTGGGATACGAAGCAATTTGAAAATTACAAAAAATAATAAAAATGTAATTTTTATTCTGAGCCCAAAAATTGCATTTTTATAAACTAAAAGGCTCTGCTTGCTTCCATGAACGCCTAGATAGGTGTCACCTAACACCTCGTAAGGGAAAAGCTTTAAGTTGTTGTAGCTCTATTTCTCTCAAAATCCAAGATTTGTATAAAATAGTACAAATAGGTTGATATGGGGTTACCGAGGTAAAGGATTTGATTGCACATGACTGGAAGTGTGACAATAGCTATCGTAGGATATTCATGGTGTACATCATACACGCTGTCTGAAAAGTTAATTTATTTGTGATAGCCTAGAATCTTTTTGATTATGCAATATGTATTGTAAGATTTTTATTTTTGATTTGACAAAATATCATATAGTTTTGACACACTGATTTTCATGGATTTGATCTTCCAGGAGTTATTTTTCTCATCTCCCTTGAAAAAGTCAAGAATACACTGAATGCAATGCATGCTGGAAGCGTGCATACATTTGTGCTTAACATTTTCCGATCTTACAACGATCCATTTTTGGGGGCAAAATCGAATCGGAGGGTTACATGACAAATGTTTCCTAGCTTTAGTCAAGTGGGACGCGACTCTAAAGATACAATCCAATCATTTATTATCGATATTATATTACTATTTTAATATAAATATACATAACTCATAAAATAGGAATGTTATGGTGATAATAGTAGATATATAGAAATAGGGGCCGGATCCACCAATCTGCATTGGACCAATTAAACATTTATCAAGATTTTGTAGCTAGAAATTTTGAATTTGTTCCTTGGGCCAATTAAAGAATATTTTATAAAATATATATGATTTCCCATAATAGTTTAGTCATCTAAGATAGAGGATACCAACCTGGGGGTCGCGACACTTGAACCGGATCTAAGGGTAGCGGTCAGTAGTATTTTTTTCAATCTAAATAGGAGGGTCGTGGCTAACAAAAGTTTACATTGCAAAAAATAACGTGTTTTTTTTTAAAACATTTTTTTTTTTTTTGCTATTTCGAATAAATTGTCCCCCAGAATTATATGTCGAAAATATCAATATTAATTAAGTATGATTCTGATTGGTCAAATGTCAAATCATAGGAATATTATTGACCACTCACAACGTCAGAGAAAAGACAAAATTCAATAATCAAATCAATCAGCCATAGCCATATGTAAACACATAGAAAAATAAGAATATTTCTGAATTGCTTTCTGTTTTATTTTACACCATCACAGCTGATCAGCTCATTTGAACTCGTCCCGTGAGGATGTCACCCTCCAGTAACTTCTCACAATCACAAGTATTATTATACCTTATTTATACTGCGAGGATGAGACTTTACCCTCACAGTCCACATAGAGGTCTTATATATTTTACAAAAAATAATAATGATATAAAGATTATGTAATCTCAAGTGTTATGATTTATTTTTAACTATGAAAGTTCTAATTGGATTGAAGAATTTACGCCTTTATAAAAGATAAACAAGTAATTATTATTTCATTTTAAATAAAAATTGGTGGAATTGGCCCTGAATTAATTTCGAAATATTTATTTAGTAAATTTTTTTATTAATTTATAAAGGGTGGGACAATATTTTCTTTTATTCCCCCTCCTGTATTGGAGACCTGTTCCCGCATGTGCATCTAATTACCTACAATTTAATAAAATTAAGTTTAGAGATGGTGTTTAGGATGATTGTAGTCATTTTGAAATATTAAATTTAAAAAAAAGTATGTATCAATTACAATTATTTTGATGAGCCACGAGCGCTTTCGTCAGTTACGACATTCGTAACAGACGTCGTCAGTTCACTTGAGAATGTCGTAACTGACGAAAGCGCTCGTGGCTCATCAAATTAATTGTATTTGATACATAATTTTTTTTCAATTTAATAATTTTATAAAAACTAAAATGGTTGACTGTTTGCTTGTAATAATTGAAAGAATGAAAAAAAAAATCGCTTTAAGATATTTTTATATATCAATTCACAAAGGTCAGTGACTTTTGCTCCACCCTGTATTTATAAATCACAGCAGTACAAGATATTGTTTTATATCAATTCGTATATTCGTGAGCTAGCTTCCTTCTTAGGGCTCTATAAGCCCCTGCACCTAAGCCTCAATTGGGCTTTTTGTGCCTGGAAAGTAGCCTGTTTACCTAGTCAAGGCCCAAGATCTTAGCGAGCTCGATTAGCCGTTTGGCTAGGTATTTTTATATCAATTCACAAAGGTCATTGTCTTTTGCTCGACCCTGTATTTATAAATCACAGCATTACAAGATATTTTCTTTAAAAAATCATCTGTACGGTGTCTCAAAAGAAAGTTCATATTAAATGGTTTTATTTAAGTTCCAGTCCACCCCTGCTAATACAATCCATTATAGGGTGGCACCATGGTATTCAATGGTAGTCAAACATGAGACTGAAACTCCTATATAATAAACAGTGCTAACATGGAATTCATGATTTTGGTCTTCTGTTTTCAGATCCAGTGAATTTGGCATTATAGAATGTTTTGTTTTATGAATAAGGAAAGATTTTTTTAAGTTTTAACTTTCTTTGATTGACTTTTTCACTTTCAAGATTTATTTTATTATACCTATTTTTATTTAGAGAAAAAAAAAATCTTTCATAAAACAAAATATCAAGTCTCAATAGACATTCATATGTTAAATATTATAGAATGATAACCGAGTAAAAATATTTGTAGTTTGCTAGTGAAAGGGTTGTTCAAATAGAAAAGCTTATATGGTTCAATAATTTTGCACAACATAACAGAACACATGAGAGAACTGCGATTGGGAAAATTGTTGCAAAATTTGAACAAACTAGATAAAATATGTTAAATGGGGATACTATGTCAACTAAAGCCATTATGAATAATGAAGGTTGAAAATTACAGTGAAAATATATTAATTTTCAACCTTCATTAGATAAAATATAACAACGTGCTTGTAATACGAGTGTGTAACAAAGAATCTTGGCACATCAATTTATCATTGCGCACGTTCGGTAGTACGCCGCATATATTCTTACACGTTGTTCACGTGTTTTTTTTTTAATTTGGCTTAACGTCTCTTTACCATCTATTGGTCACTCAAGACGGGGGTTTTACCCTCCATTTGCTGGAAACTTGCAAACCAGCTATACCCACATTGACGTCACCCAACCTGGGTTGGGCCGGAAAAAAACCAGCACCACGAGGGCGCGGACCCACGCGGACACCCACATGGTACAACCTCGCTGGACGTTGCTTAACTTCAGTGATCTAACTGGTGTATTCAATGTGTCATAGACGCTGGCTAATGTTCACGTGTTAATCTTTATATAACTAAAATTGTCAAAGAGTTCACTGAATCTGAAAAACAGAAGACGAAATTCCTATCACATTCAAAAGATATTAAATACATGCATGAGCCTTTCTTGTTGTAGCGCTCTTTAATTACAGAGGTGTCTGAGGCTACAGAAAGTTTCTTAAATATAAATAATATTTTAAGTAATTTGTATTTAATTATGATTAAAAACTATTATATGAGCATGCTAGCAAGTTTTGCTATACCGAGTGCGTAGCTCAGTGCTGGTCGAGGCGGCTAGTAATCCAGGGGTCATGGGTTCGAAACCTATTTCATACTTGTAATAATATTACTTATGATCTGGATTACATATGTATGTATCTTCAAACATCTTTTTATTGAAATGGTTGTCTATTTAGGTTATCATCAAATTAAATCGATATATTATAAGATAAAATAATTCTGCTGTAATGCTATATAATTTAAAACAATAAATAAACCTTAATTAATCAGTCGTTTAATATAATATAGAATTAATTTATTACTAATAATGTGTTATTATTTATTGCTTTATTATTTTCCCTATAAAGGTTAGTGGGCTACTTGGGGTGCCAAAAATAAATAGCTGATAATAGACAATAGTTGATACACATCGCCCGGAATAGAGATGGGTAGAAGCCGTACCGATTATTTGTGTGTTTGGTTCTTTTATATTGATTTGTTGAATGCAATAGAGATGGGTAGAAGCCGTACCGATTATTTGTGTGTTTGGTTCTTTTATATTGATTTGTTGAATGCAATAGAGATGGGTAGAAGCCGT
>CM022883.1:15955090-15969962 GCA_012654025.1 Pachypsylla venusta
GTGTACTATAATCCCATGGGTTGCTCGTACTGGCCCTATTATAATAAATAAAATATTCCCTCTGAATATATCAAGGAGAAGGATCAAAATGTGGGTGGATCCGACTGGCGTGTACTATAATCCCATGGGTTGCTCGTACTGGCCCTATTATAATAAATAAAATATTCCCTCTGAATATATGAAAGAAAAGGATCAAAAAGTGGGGGGATCCGACTGGCGTGTACTATAATCCCATGGGTTGCTCGTACTGGCCCTATTATAATAAATAAAATATTCCCTCTGAATATATCAAGGAGAAGGATCGAAATGTGCGTGGATCCGACTGGCGTGTACTATAATCCCATGGGTTGCTCGTACTGGCCCTATTGTAATAAATAAAATATTCCCTCTGAATATATGAAAGAAAAGGATCAAAATGTGGGTGGATCCGACTGGCGTGTACTATAATCCCATGGGTTGCTCGTACTGGCCCTATTGTAATAAATAAAATATTCCCTCTGATAGGCACCGTAAAGGTCTTCGTCTATTTGAATAAAAAATGGAATACCAAATATACTGAATAACTCAAAAAATGAGATTACAGTCAGGAACATTATCAAATTGTACGCCAAATATCCAATCATACTATGGATCCAGGGAACCGTTTATACAAGTACTTATATTATTTTGTAATTTGTCAAAGTTTTAGTAATACTAGTAAAATAAAACGGTTGTATTACCAGGTTCCTATTTCATAATCCCTTCTTGTACAATGTCATTTGTTGTATGAGTTTTCTGAGTTTTACTGGTATTACAAGGAAAAAATTTACAAGTATTACAAGGAAATTCTTGAAAGCTAAATTAAATAAAAGTTCTAATAAGAGTGGTTTTGTTTCTTGGCCATTTAATCCTCTGTTAACTCTTATATTTTTTTTCAAAATACCTACATTTTTTTGCCATTGATCATTAACAATAAGCTATACTTATAAAACTATAAGTTCAATTGGTATTCCAATTGAGTTAGTAGGTAGTTTTAGTAAGTGGGTACGAAATGAGAATTGGAAAAATCGAAACTTTAAGTGGAAGCGAATTATTGCAAAAAAAGGAGGTACAATTACAAAGTCCAAACCAAAAGAGATATAAAATAATAAGGCCGTCTTTTGGGAGAAATATGTTGTTTTTCACTTTATCTAAACAGAATTAATTCATTAGTAAAAATAAGAAGTAAATCGTTAGTAAAAATAAAAAGTAAATCGTTAGTAAAAATAAAAAGTAATTCGTTAGTAAAAAGAAATAGTTTCTTTCCGAATGTCTTAACAGACGAAAGCGCTCGTGACTCACTACTCTATTCAGAAAAAATAATTCGTTAGTAAAAATAAAAAGTAAATCGTTAGTAAAAATAAAAAGTAATTCGTTAGTAAAAAGAAATAGTTTCGTGCCGAATGTCTTAACAGACGAAAGCGCTCGTGACTCACCACTCTATTCGTAGTTAATATAAAAAATATTTATTGAAATTTATAAAATTCCAAGAAAATTATACCAATCAACAAACTGCAGCAGTTTGGTTATGTGAAGATCTGAGGAATATGTGGGAAGTAAAGTATTAAGATCAATGAATGCACGGGGAATAAAGAATAGAGGAACACCGAAGAAGCGAGGGAATCAGGAGGGGATTTGAGAGAAAAAGAATTGAACAAGGATCTGGTACAAGATAGATCAGAATGGGGCGGACTGACCAGAAATGTCGACCCCACTTGAGTGGGAAAAAACGAAGTAAAAGAAGAATTTATAAAAATAAATGTTGTTTTCCTTTAAATTATGCAACAGATATGATAAGCAATAGTTAGTTATTGATTGCAAAGTTTTTTTTTTATTGTTTTTTATTTTTTTTAATGGGCAATAATATTGTAATTGCTTTTTGTTGTTTTACCAGGCATCATCTGGTGACCTAATCCACAGCATCTGGTGTGCCGCACAAAGTTAAGACATTAATGATGTATTGTTGCGCATAATATTCTTAAATTACCCATTCTATATTCGTTCTTTTTACCATCTCATCAAATCGTTAATGACACTTTTGGTCGCAATTTCTCGTTATAACTAACTAGGTACGACTAGTTTATATCATCAACAGAAATAATTGTTTCTCCTGAACAGTAGGTTGGTAGTATTTAAGTAGCTACTGAATTTCAATATGACTAATATAAATATGGACCTGATGATCAATGAAACTTGATTTAGGTATTAATTTTTAAGGTATAACTTTAGCTGACGTCTATGGCACGTTGAATACATCAGTTCCCGTTAGATCATTGAACGTGGATGACCACGTAGGTGCGCGCCCTCGTGAGGCTCGCTATTCCTGTCCCAACCTGGGCTGATGGGTGAGGTCAATATGGGTATAACGGGTTTATAAGTTTAATATGAATAGAGGGCAAAATACCAATACTAATATTATTATTATTTTTTTTTTTTATTTTTTGTCTAAATTTACGGGATATGTCCCATTATACAAAATTTAATTAGAATAGTAAAAAATTCAGAAAAATTAAAATTATGAAAATTCCGTTAACATGCTGGTATGGTTTGAGACAGATTGATAGTGTTGCTGGTGCGGCTTGAATGGTATATGATAAGCTAAAAATATAGCCGTATATGATTCAAAAGGGTGAAATATTTACCATCAAAATTGACAATTGCGGGTTGTATTTCAATGTTTTATTTCAGCTTAACGGAGAAACGTAGCGTGGCTTAGACTGACGTATTCAAGAAAATGTATTGTTGATTGTTCCAGCTCCTTGCATGTGTGGTGAGTCAGGTAGGTTGTCACCGGAAGTTGAAACTGAATTAAATATTTAGTTGCGTTCTGAAATATGAAACATAATATTAAAATAATTAGAAGAATCGTAAGATATAATTATATAAATGATTGACAATATCGATTCAGAGTTTAATTAATTAAATTAGAAATTAAAATAAGAAAATTAAAATTGGAAAATTAAAAGCCAAAAATTAAAACTTTCAAATTAAAACTAATAACTTAACTTATCTTGGTGAGCTTTCAACAGTACTCAGACTGTCATCATCAGACCAGAGTTATGATAGATCGATGTGAACTCTATCACAACTTGACAAAGCTCACCAAGATAAGTTGAAAGCTCACTAAGATAAGTTAAGTTATTAGTTTTAATTTGAATGTTTTAATTTTTGGCTTTTAATTCTAATTTTCCAATTTTAATTTTAGTTTTAATTTTAATTTTCTTATTTTAATTTCTAATTTAATTAATTAAACTCTGAATCGATATTGTCAATCATTTATAGAAACATAATATGATAATATAGAAGTTATTAATAATATAAAAGTTATCATTTCTAAAACAGAATTGTATCGGCTACAAATTATATTCATTAGATAGTGGTGGAAAGGCTGGGCATATTTCATGAGGATGAAATTCCATGGGTTGAATGAGTTTGAACTTACGCTCTACTGTTTACCAGTCAGAGCGTCTTACCACTACACCACCAACCTATAAAAATTAAATTGTTGAGTCACGAGCACTTTCATCAGTTAAGACAACCGCGTCCGTAACAGACGAAAGCGTTGATGGTTTACAGTGATCCTTTCTAAAAAAGAGAACGGTATGTCCCATAGACTTGAAATATGGAATGTAGGTATGTCTAATTTATGTATTAGAACCCAACGAGATTTGGTTTCCGGGAATTTCAAAACATTCTTTGTCATTGAAAATTCGAAATCTAAAATTTCAGCCCATTTAGAGTCGTGTATTGTTCACACCAGTTTTTTTTTTTTTTTTTTTTTTTTTTTTTTTTTTTTTGTATCAATTTAAATCACGAGATGTTTGAAACGATGTCCACCTTGCATGAGATAGTGATGTTAGTATCTTCTTATACAGGATGAAGGTCTATTTTAATTTACGCAGACTAAATATCTCCGAAACTATCTTCTTAATATATAAATCAGAAATTTGTGTGTACCTATTTACACACAAATTTCTGATTAAGTTCGTAGACTCGAGCCGCTACGCAAAAGCTGTGCATGCTAGGAAGATATGATGAACATGTTTGGACAGCTTCAAGTCTTGTATTTTGATTGATAGATGTCGCATGCCTGTATTGTAATTAGTTCTGTTGTGATAGCCCGGCGCGCAAGACACCTTTTTTAATTTTGCCGGAATTATGATTGATATAAACGTTGAGCAACGAGTGATTATTAAATTTTACGTAAAACTTGGTAAAAGTGCTCGTGAAACTTTTTCTTTGTTAAAGACAGTGTACCAGGAGTCATGTTTGAAAAGATCAACGCTTTATAAGTGGTTTAAACGGTTTCAAGATGGTCAGGAAGATGTTGAGGACGATCTGCGTCCTGGTCGCCCCCAAACCTCAAAAACTGACGAAACATTGAAAAAGTTGGTGTTATGATTCGTTCTGACCGTAGATTAGCTCCTAGACTAATGGCTGATACACTTAAAATTGATAAAGAATGTGTGAGACAAATTTTGCACGAAAATTTCAACATGACAAAAGTTTGCGCAAAAATGGTGCCCAAGAACATTTCAGATGAGCAAAAGGAAGTTCGCAAAAATCTCTCTACAGACGCCCTAAATCAGATCGAAAGTGACCCCAACTTCTTAAAAAGAGTCATTACATGCGATGATTTTTTACCTATGACCCAGAAACGAAGCGCCTGTCCATGCATTGGAAGAGACCAAATTCTCCAAGGATGAAAAAAACTCGAATGAGCAAGTCAAAATTCAAGGCCATCATGATTGTTTTCTTTGATATCCAGGGGATGATTCACCAAAATAGGACAGTCACGGTCCGATATCTTAAAAACATATCAATTCAAAGTGAGGTATGGCCAGCTATTCCAGAGTTACAGCTTCGAAACCGGGAACGGGTAAAATAAAATTTAGAAAATACTAACAGTCAGAATGCCCGTCCCTCTAAAGCGCCTGGCAAAACGTTTAAATGTAGGGTTTTTAAGGCTTCAATATACAGGCTGGGCACAAACCAATATGCCCCCCCCCCAATTTTCATTGTCCTTGAAAAACAAAACTAGCAATATAAGAATCGTAGCGCAGCACGGGCGAAACAGCTAGTTAGGAATACAAAAAATATATTTTGATCAAAATGTAACGATATCAAGGGGGACATATTTTGGAAACCTTTTGTTTTATAGATTTCATCTATATTCATTTGACGGCGTAGTTTTGGGTTATTTTTAACTACAATTCATTCTGTTGGTCGTTTGATTTTATCTGCTTTCCACTAATTAAAAAAATAAGCTTACTTACATTTTTACTGTTTTGCTGAAAGATCTTCTACCATCAGAACCAATTTGGTGTTCAAATTCATTATTGAAATTATCACAGAACACTGGACAACAAAATGCTCCTCTTCAAATACTTTTTAACAGAAGGAAAATTTAATGTTTTGTCTTTTTAGAATTATTTGAGTAAGAGAATTTTTTTTAATATTACAAAAAAAAAAACTAAAAAAGGAATGTTAGGTACCTATGGCGGTACTCAAATTTTTTATGACTAGAAAAATAGTTCTTCCGACACTTAGGTTTTTTATTTTACTAGTCAAAAGTTTAATTTTTAGTTTATTATTTTCAATAATGAAACTTTGGAATCGTCACGGAAAATATTATAATTCAAATAACATTAAAGATCAAAAGTTCTATATAAAAGAATTACATAGCATTAGATAATCAAAATAAAGTTAGGTCTAAACGTAAAAAGAAATAGAAAAAAAAATATTTTTAGATACCAATAAGTAATAAAAAAATTAAGTATTTTTTATTACTTTTTTTAAAAAAAAAATCAGAATCTTAATGAGGAAAAGTTTTTTTTTAATCAATTCTTTAACATATATTTTTAAATTTAATAATTATTGAAATATTTAGCAACAAAAGTCGCAGTTACAATGCAACAATTCAAAATTATTTCAATGATGTCGCATGGAGCTATATCTACGAATTATTTTATCATTTTTAATCAGACCTAGGATAGGTATGACAATATTAACTTTTTGAAAAAAAAAAAAAAACGAAAAAAATTCAAAACGAACATTCGCAACGCAGAACTAGTTATTTATTAGTCATGCTTTCAATGAATATAAAATCTTTCTCTATCTGAATAATAATTGAATATTATTTTCATCTCCATGATTGAAGTCGGTAACTTTGTGAAGGTCCATTAGAGCTAATGATGAACAAAAAACGAATACTACTTCACTTTTCATATGCAACAGGATATGTATCATATGTAAAAAATCAAGATCCGGTCACACTATTTATATTTGACTGCAAAAAGTGAAGTCTTGTTTTAACACTACGAGTTTTGCCTACATCGATTTTGATGGAACACATTGGTAAAGACTTTTATTTGGTTTGATAAAATTGGTCGATTAGTTTGATGAAACACATTGGTAAGGACTTTTATTCGGATTGATAAAATTGGTCGATTAGTTTGATGATACACATTGGTAAGGACTTTTATTCGGTTTGATAAAATTGGTCGATTAGTTTGATGATACACATTGGTAAAGACTTTTATTCGGTTCGATAAAATTGGTCGACTAGCTTGATGAAACACATTGGTAAGGACTTTTATTCGGTTTGATAAAATTGGTCGATTAGTTTGATGATACACATTGGTAATGACTTTTATTCGGTTTGATAAAATTGGTCGACTAGTTTGATGAAACACATTGGTAAGACTTTTATTCGGTTTGATAAAATTGGTCGATTAGTTTGATGATACACATTGGTAAGGACTTTTATTTGGTTTGATAAAATTAGTCGATTAGTTTTTGGAACCTATTTTTCCACCCAAGTCTTCAGAGAATTACTAGTCTGTTAGGGCTAATTCGAACGTGGAAAGCAAAGTGGTGTCACCAAGTTTATTTCTTCATAATTATTTTGAATATTATTTAAATAAATCAAATATCTGTTTTAAAAAATATGTAAATTAATCAATTTATTGACAAAATTAATATAAAAAAAAAAACAATTTTCTTTCTTTTAAATTAAATTGTCGAAAGAGCTAAGGTATTAGCATTTTTATCGATATGTTTCGAAGATGTCCAGGTAATCAGAATTATATGGACAGATTTTTTTTTATCTTCATGTCCCTTTAAGATCTAAGGTCATTCGAGACGGGAGTTTAACCTCCATTCGCTAGAAACTTACAAATAAGGTACCCAAATTTATCACACCTAGCCTGGGTTGGGTCGGGAATAATCAGTAAGACGAGGAGGCGAACCTACGTGATAACCCTCAAAGTGAAACCTAGCTGTACGTATTCAACTTATCTGACATTGACTCTGGCGAAGGACAGTTTTATCATTATTTTTTACAAAAAAAAAAAAAAAAACAGGAAACTGTTTTTTTAGTATTTGAATAAATAATGTTGAATTTTTATTCAAATACTAAGGAAACTGTTGTGGACGGTGGAGAGTGTTGACCAACACATTCAATACCAGTGTGGACCTATGTTTAGAATACCTATAGGTACTTTCACAGGACACTGTAATTATCTGCTAAAACAATGACATACGTGGTAAATGGGAATTTATTTAATGAAATAAGTTTTTCTTCTATGTATGTATAGTTAATCAAGGGTAACCGCCAGTACATGAGATCTTTACATCACATCAGTTACTGTAGAGGTTACTGGTCTAAGTAAGTGATTCCTAAACCGTTTATACGGTTTAGGAATCAATGTGGATTAGATAAAATTAAAGAGAAAACGTAAAACCTAAAAAAAGGCCAAAGTGTAAAGCCTAAGATAGGAAGAGAAGCGAAGCTTTGGTAGCTCATACATGGTAGATTCAAAAATCATGCAATTTTTTTTTTTTTTTTTTTTTTTTTTTTTTTTTTNTTACCCTTCATTCGCTGGAAACTTGCAAACCACCTACCCACATTGGATTGGGCTGGAAAAATAACCAGCATCACGAGGACGCGAACCCACGTGAACACCCGTACAACCTTGCTGGACGTTGCTTCACTTCAGTGATCCAACGGGAACTGGTGTACTCAACGTGCCATAGACGCTGGCTATCACGCAAATTAAATTGATAGAAAAAAACTAAAATATCAAATTTTCAAGGGAGTGTATTTTTTGGCATGGTAAATCGGAAGGTTCATTTTTATCAAAAAACCCTCTGTGTTCATCACACGCCGTTCCATAGAAGAAGAAAGTAAGTATTGCAATGGGCTGATATTTTCGATGTCTAATTTTCAATGCCAAAACTCGCGTTTTGCGGTTCCCAGGGATCAAATATTTTACAATAGCTTTGACAAACATAAAATTCTAAATCTCTATCACCTGTTGTTCTTCTTTTAGGCAAGATTTTTTATTAACCTATTCTATAGATAATGATATTACAGAGTTGCTTTCTGCGTTATTTTACACCATCAGCTCAGGTGGACTCGGCCCGTGAGGATGTCACCCTCAAGTAACTTCTTACAACCTCAAGTATGATTTACTTTTCCTCATGGAAAGCTAGCAAGTCATATATGGATTGGAATTACGCCTTCGGTATTCGGTAACTCTTATGTTACTGACGTAATTATATTTCAGTGATTGTCATGGTTCTGGGGGCCCATGTCAATTATCAGACTCCAAGAACGGATGTATGATGACAATTAAAAACATAAGCAGTATACTACAACTTATCTAGAGCTGCTGTCTCATACATCTGGCTACCATCGGATACGACGCACTATTGAATGAATTCTATAAATGAACATCACCAAAAATAGCCTAATTTATTTATGAAAATCACCAAAAATTTGTTAGAGATCACTTGTTTTAATTTTAACCTTGAGTTTCGTGTCGTATAAGTGTATCATTGACAAACCTACATACATATAACAAATCTGTTGCTACAGTATCGTTCTCTCTTTAGATAGGGTTGATGCTGCCTGAACGCTATAAAGCTGACAACGGCAAATTTGATTTCAACAAATAATTAGGATGTCTATTTGTCTATCACAATAACTGAAAAATATATAAAGGAAATCCCTAGCAATCACTGTTCTCGAGATCTTTTGTTGGCAGACATACCGACGGACTAATAACTGAAAAATATATAAAGGAAATCTCTAACAATCACTGTTCTCGAGATCTTTTGTTGGCAGACATACCGACGGACTAATAACTGAAAAATATATAAAGGAAATCTCTAGCAATAACTGTTCTCGAGATCTTTTGTTGGCAGACATACCGACTGAAACTCTTTTGAGAATTTTTCTCCGGCAGAAATTTAAGCCCATCACAATAATTTCCATTTAATGGGATCAGGAAATTAAAAAGGAAAGGAAAGGAGAACGAACCCAACACTACGTACTTCGTTTCTAGTATTAAAAACAGCCTCAGTAGCTCAGTTGCTTGAGGCGGTGGATTCGTAACCAGGAGTCTGTTGCTTCGAATCCAACTCCATCCCCCTCTTCGACACAAGACAGGAAATAGAATCTTTAGAAGAAGGCGCCTATTAAAAACATGTACATATGTATATATATATATTTTTTTTTAAAAAAAAAAGTACATACCTAGACAGAAACTTGTCTAAAAATACAAAATAAACTTCTCGTTTGGCACTGCCGAGTTTCTCGAGAGAACCAACTTGTGGTCTGTAGACTAATGGATGAGAACCCCCGTTTATTTGAACTCGCATGGCCAAACTGCTATACATACAACTTTGTCTGTCAAGGTCTTTGGTTTGTTTAACTTCATTAACCAGTCTGTGATGAATCCAACGGTTTCTCTGAACAGCTAAGGAACAAGGTTACATTTCATTAGAAACATAATAATACTAGCTAAGGTGCGAAATTTATTTGGGATGATTTTTTTTTTATTTTTTTTTATGCTGCGGAACAACATTATGTTTAATAAATAATTTAAATATTTAGAAAATATCGATTCGGATTAAATATTAAGGTGGCAAGCTACGATGACTCTGCGATGTCCAGAGTACTTTGGACATCGGCCTGCCTATGATAGTCTGAGTTAAGGCCGTACACGGGGGGGGGGGGACAANGGGGGGGGGTACAAAAAACAACAGCATCACCACCAACAACAACAAAAACAACAGCATCACCACCAACAACAACAAAAAAAACAACAGCATCACCACCAACAAAAACAACAGCAGCAGCAACAACAACAGCAACATCAAAAACAACATCCATGATAATTATTTTCAGGTGTTAGTCCTGTCTTGGCTGTCAATGCTTCCGACCCCTCCCGAAAATAAATCTNCCCCCCCCCCCCCCCCCCCCTATTTAATCCGAATCGATATTGTCTAAATATTTAAATTACTTATTATATTACAATTCTCTTTTTTAAAAAAATATATAGGTATTGTATTTAATTTTGACTTTCTAATTAACCCGGAATTACTTTTGATATTTTTTGTGGGGTTTCTGATATACTGTTTTAGAGGGGGGGTCCTTTCCCGATCATCTTTCCTTAAACAACTTCTATAGTTTTCCCTAAACAATTCGAAGAGAAAACCATCTAGATTTTTTTCTTCTTCTTACTTTTTACGGACCAGCATATTCCGAGAGGAAGTTTCTTAAATTTAAAGATTCTACGTTTAGCTGTGAGTGAGGCAGTCAGCACACCAACATATCTGCAGACTAGAATTGCGTGCGGCTTCATTTCCTTCCGCTGTCAGTCTGTCTTTGTGTTGGCAAATATCGGAAAATCTGCCAAAGCTGTGGGATACAAGCCAAGATAGAATAGATTTTTTATTTTTACGAAAAGTGTTGGGTATGATTTTTCGAGTATTCATAGTTCATGTAGGGTTGAGTTTTGGTCCCCTGTAACCTACCAAATTAGCTCATTTCATTTCATTAAGCTTTACCCCCTCAGGTTTGGAATCCCTACACCTCAGCCTCATGGGCTTTTTGTGTATTGGGTTAAGCTTATTTGTCTAGTTAAGGTTCAACTCTCCAGCGAGTTTGAGCAGTCTTCCTACCAGATTTTGACGAGTTCTTCTTTGGGGTTTAGTGACCCGATAATACTCACTCTCCAATTGAGTAGGGTATTGCAATCAAAGATCACATGAGAGGCTGTTTCCTCCTTCCCACATAGTGTACACAATTACCTCAGTTGATGTAGCAAGTTAGGTTCGAGCCGAGGGTTGGTAATTGTGACAAAGATTCTTACGTCTGCACAAAAAAAAATCGTTCCTGATTTTTGGATCCAGAATGTTGGCAGTCCATAGTGTCTAGTTACATGTAAATTTTCTCCCGGGGGAGTCTGTAGATAAGCATGGGTTGATAGTACTCTTCTTAATATGGACCTGATCCTAACGTTCTCTTGTAAACATAGTTATAATATTATCATGGAAAACAGGTCATGTAAAAACCTTTTAATCTACTATGATGCAATATTGTAATAATTATGTTGCTTGGCAGTTCAAACAAAGATCAGAACACTATCATGAAGGTCATGACACTTGACAATAGTGGAGAAAAGCATGGCACTTGACAATAGTGGACAAAGACATGGTACTTGACAATAGTGTATGAAGACATGGCACTTGACAATAGTGTACGAAGACATGACATTTGACAATAGTGGACAAAAGACATGGCACTTGACAATTGTGGACAAAGACTTGTCACTTGACAATAGTGTACGAAGACATGACATTTGACAATAGTGGACAAAAGACATGGCACTTGACAATAGTGTACGAAGACATAACATTTGACAATAGTGCACAAAAGACATGGCACTTGACAATAATGGACAAAGACATGGCACTTGACAATAGTGGACAAAAGACATGGCACTTGACAATAGTGGACAAAGGCATGGCACTTGACAATAGTGGACAAAGACGTGGCACTTGACAATAGTGGACAAAGATATGGCACTTGACAATAGTGGACAAAGACATGGCACTTGACAAAAAACATCCCATTTTTTTTTTTTTTTAAAAAAAAAATCTCCGCCAATGTAACAGTCTGGTTTACCTATTATTTTACTAGCTATATTTTACGTTTCAAGGTACCTATGTAGAATCCAAAAGTCGAATAAATCAAATCCGTTTGTCAGTCACACGATTCTTCGACTCGACTAGACTGATGATGAATCGAATGATTTGAAACTAGTCCTGGTAATTGTTTTGCTTTCATTTATTTTACGAATAATAATAAATATTTTTTAACACAATTAGAAAATATTTAAATTCTACCTGTTTACTAAATCAATAGGTGTTCCGTGAACTGTAGAACTCGCCCAAATAATAACTGGGGTGATGCATAAACAAATCAGAAAATCTAAGTACAAAAAAAACAATGGGCGAAAAGGAGGTCTAGTTTTAACACATTTTCCTTTTCTTTGTCTGTTTATCTTTTGTAGCACGATAAATATCGAACGTCATATTCGAGTTTTAATGGAAATTTTGCAATGGTGGCTATCTTAACTGAATGAGGTCTACTATTCTTGAACTGTGGACCTCATACACTAATAAATATCCATGCCAAGTTTTATCAAAATCGAATGAGTCGTTCGGGACTTACCGTGAAACGTACAGACATACGGATATTGTACGGAAATATAGTGAAGTTAAAACTGGACTTTACTTCGCTCAGTACATTTAAATTATATGGATCTACTTAACCAAGAAAAGTCTATGAAAGTTCAATAGTCTAAGTTTGATTATGATTCATACATAAAATTGCCACAGTTTGGCCTCGAACTGAATAATAGTATGTGTTGATTTGCAAGACGAGTCCGAGTAAAGATAACAGATAGAACGATTGATCGGACTTGGTCAAGGTCGCATTGCATTGATAAAAGCACACCAGTTACACATAAATGGGTAGGTTTTGTAGTGGTAAGACGCTCCTACTTGAACAGTAGAACGTGCGTTCAAACTCAGACACAGAATTTCATCCTCATGAATTTGAGATATTTACCTGGATTATCAACATCTAGTCCGGTATCTCCGCCACCATCACTGATGAACGTGATGTATACGCGAAGTGAGTTAGTAATGATGTACAGGGTGTTTCAGAAAAGTGTGCTTTATTTTAACCACGTGTTACATGGACCATTTTAGAGGGGAGTCAACTCTATAACAAAAAGGGCGAAAGTGCTCCATAAGGGAGATACACAAAATTTTTCATTATGCCTTCATTGTGAACGGTCCTTTAAGATTATGTTAATTTTGGGATGATTTCAGCCGGTATTTTGTTTGAAGTAGGAAAATGAAAGCCTAAGATTTCCTCTTGTGAATTAGTTTTTCATGTAGGTACCTACAAGTTCAAAGTGTTTTTTCTTTACTTTTGTTGTAATGAGATTGTCATGTTGGTAAGTACCTAAAAAGTGATCAAATTTTTTTGTCTGTTCTCAAATGTGATTCAACTTATGAAAAAACGTTTATTTCTAAAAGATTTTCTCGAAAATCGAACAAAAAATTCAATTCCCATGTTAAGAGAAAACCAAGAAAATGGTCCGATTAATACGATAAAATTTTAGAAATGAACTCCAATTAAAGTCCTGGACACAACTAACAAATTAGAATTTCGAAAAAAGAGCGTGAACCAAAATGGCAGCCTTCCAAAGTCCAAAAAATGATCGATTAAAGGTATTTATTTCTTTTTTTCTCGTTTGATTTTTTAGTCTTTTTTTCTTGTTATGACAGTACCCGAGTATAACAAATATAAGTATGAGTTCAGATTTTTTAAAGGATAGAAAAAATAATTTGTGAATTTTCATATTTCATATAATTTTCATATTGTTTTTTTTTCTTTCTTTCTTAATCTGAGTTCGGATTACTCAGGTACTGTTACAGTTCAATTTAACGGTGTTCTCAAGAGGAAAAACGAAAAAGAAATGTTTGAATCGAACATTTTTTGAACTTTGGAAGGCTGCCATTTTGGTTGAAACCCTTTTTTCGAAATTCTACGTTAAAAGATGTGTCCAGGATATTAATTGGAGCCTATTTCTAAAATTTTATCGTAATCGGACCATTTTCGTGGTTCTCTCTAACATGGGAATTAAATTTTTTGTTCGATTTTTCAATTTTTCTTTTACACAAAATGTCTTTGAAAGAGACGCTCTTTTCACAAGTCGAATCACATTTGAGAACACACAAAAAAAATTGATCACTTTTTAGGTTTTCCCCCATTTTGCTTTTGTTTTTTAAAATTTTGATGGCATATTTGAAATCACCGCCATCAAAAACTAGGATTTAGTGTCAATATTCTTTTTGTTCGGTCACACAGAACCCAACAAGCGAACTTGAAAATTGTCCTAAAATGACCTTCTTCACCCTGTAACTCGGCTATACTTCGTCTGGCTCACTAACAAATTTCGTAAAAAATGTTCCATTTGATCTCAGCTACCCACCATATTCAGGGGTCCCATTTATAGCCAACACCCTGTATTTCAAGTCAGCAAAATAAAAATTGTTCAAAGTGTTGCATATCTAAATTCTATGCCAGGCGTTCATATGTTTTGCTAATATGCAATCTCACAAAAAAATTATCATTGAAAAAAGGCCAAGTTCCTCCAATTCTTCCAAAAAAATTCCGCCTATGAAAGTAGTGATATCGATTATTGGGGCCAAGTTTATTGTTGCTGCTGTATATCTCGCACTTAAATTTATTATTGCACGTTCTGCTGTCTCAATTCTTATAAAGTAATGCCGACTTTACACTTGGTCAGTTTTTCTAAGGGGATTCGTAAAATGCTACCTTTTTACAAACTGGCCAAGTGTAAAGTCGGCATTACTTTATAAGAATTGAGACAGCAGAACGTGCAATAATAAATTTAAGTGCGAGATATACAGCAGCAACAATAAACTTGGCCCCAATAATCGATATCACTACTTTCATAGGCGG
>CM022883.1:15973017-16019160 GCA_012654025.1 Pachypsylla venusta
TATATATATATATATTTATTTGTTACATTGTTTTTTTACGCTGGAAGCTACCCACGTTGACCTCAACCAGCCTGATTAGCCCAATTTCCGTCCCAAATGGCCGGAAAAATAGTTCATCTGTGACACCATTCTACCTCTCCATCCTGTATCCCAATAAAACCACTATCCGTGCACTCTAAACAATTAACAATAATTACTTACTTACCACGGATGTCACTCGGTTCTTTTATCTCCACCATTAGTTCCTTCCTCATGACATGTTAGGACTGTCCATCAGTGGCACTATTCCACCTCTCCATCCTGTAACACAATAAAACCACTATTCGTGCACTCTCCACAATTAACAATAATTACTTACTTACCACGGATGTCACTCGTTTCTTTTCTCTCCACCATTAGTTCCTTCTTCATGACATGTTAGGAGTTAGGACTGTCCATCAGTACTACTTCTCCACCCTGTATCACAATAAAACCACTATCCGTGCACTCTCCACAATTAACAATAATTACTTACTTACCACGGATGTCACTCATTTCTTTTATCGCCACCACTTCCTTCCTCGTGGTAACTTGGTAAGTGGTAACCCTCCCAAAGATCAATTACTTTCAGTAAGAGACGTAAGAGTGGCTTTACCAAACTAACTTGTTATGTCTGCATGCCAGTATGAGTAGATTCGCTGATTTCAGTCATTCGAAGGTCGTTCTAGTGGTATTTACAAGAAATTTAATTTTTTAACGGTATTTTTTTTTTTTTAATTCTTCGAGAATGCGTTAATTTTTTATAGTTTTGTTTATTAAATAATAGCTCTTATCAAATTTATTTAAAATTATAATTAATATAATTTCTTACTCATAAATAGTATAAACAATTTTTCATATTTGTACAAGTTTTTCAGAAGTTTTTAGTTGGATTTCGAAACCCTTTCAGGTAGGTGATCTCCTATAGTTCACTTCTCACTAATTATGAACATGAGCGCACCAGCTGAGGAGAAACACATCCACCACGAGATTTCAAACTCCCTATGAAGATCCTTATAAGTGTAGTTGGCAGTCCTGGGTCGCTATGGAATCGTGACGAAAAAAAAATCCCCCTCAAAATTAGATATTTTACGTTTTTCAATTCTTCTCAACATTGATTGAAAATACGGACGAGGATTGTCAACTATAAGGATATTCATGGGAAGTTTGGCTATGTTTCTCCTCTGCCCATAGACAGACGCTAGAAAAAGAAGAAACATTTTTTTTTTTTTTTTAATTTGGCTTGTGCTTAATTGGCAGAGTTTTTTTGATAGAAGATAAATGAATTTGGTAGCAATTTTTTTTTTTTTTTTTTTTTTTAATAAAAAAAAATAGCTTAACATCTCTTTAACATCTATTGATCATTCAAGACTGCGGTTTTACTCTCCATTCGCTGGAAACTTGCAAAACCAACTACCCACATTGACCTCATCCAGCCTGGGTTGGGCCGGAAAAATAGCCAGCATCACGAGGCCGCGAACCCACGTGGACACCCACACATGGTACAACCTCGGTGGACGTTGTTTAACTTCAGTGATCGAACGGGAACTGGTGTATCAACGTGCCATAGACGCCGACAGAAACAATTTTAATGAGTCGAAATTTTTAATATCGAGTTTTCAACTCGAAACATATTTTGAGACCCCAGAGCCTAAATCTCGAGTTTAACTCATTGGTCTGAGTGCTGTGTGTGTATCTGTTTGCGAACATATATGTCAGGTACAGAAAAATTGTCGTGTTACCATTCAATGCGCATATTGCGATTGTCCGGTTACAACTTTACCCCATCAACTCAAATAAATTCAGCACCTTAAGAACCTCGGTATTGCGTATTTAACAAATTCATCGCGGTAACTATAAAAATGAATCATAATAGATCACAAATGAAAGAAAAAGTGAAACACTTAGGATAGGACCGGTTCATGAGTTGACATCAGATGTATACCACAACCGCAACATACAACGCAACTGTCAGAGATATACATTAACAAAATTAATCAAATATCTCCCAACAAAACAACCACTGTCAGAAATGTCAAAGAATAAAACAGATAAATATTAGAAGAGATTTCGCGTCCTTGGACCGAGAAAGTATTTTTGAAAGATTGGGATATTGTCCGAGCAAGTACAATATTGTACACAATTGTATTTTGATAAAGGATTTTGATGATCATTTTGGGGGAAAAGGACAAGTGCAACGGATTTAGAACCGAATTATGTAACAAAAATTGAATAGAGTTTCATATTTTGAAAACATTCAAAAATCCTTGGTGTCAAGTGTACACGCTCGGCTCAGTCGGAATAGAAAACACTAACTAATAAATGATTCAGCTCTAGCTCTAAGGATTCTAAAATACAATTAACAACAACGGTAGAGTCCATTTCAACTAAAAATTGTAAAATTGATATACAAAAATATGTATAAGAACCAAACTTCAATAAGTACATTCTTTTTTAAGCAGGATACGTAAAAAATGCTAAAAGGCGGCAAAAGCAACTTCAACGCCTCTACCACATTGAAAGATCCAGTACCCATTCCTAATCAATAAACAAAAATCAAAAACTCAAGTTTCATGTCACATACGGTAATTGTAACAGGTACTTATTTCACGGTTGGCACAAAACTAACCACCGAGCTAGCTTTCATTTTTATTTTACTTAAGGCATGCAATCTTCACTGTGGCAATGTACCTACCTCATTGAAATAAAAACTCGAATTGAGCCCTTCTCCTGGACTCCATGTCAATTATTATCTTCAAAGAATATATGTAGGTATGATATAGGTACCATTGAAAATGACAATTGAAATTTTAGCGGCTTCAGAGTTGAAGTCTCAGACATGTTAATTTTGGTTCTCAACTAGGTAGTCTTCATCACCCTTTCGAATTTGGTAATTAAAACTTATTTGCATATTGATCTAGAGCAGAGGTTCCCAAACTGGGGGGCGTGAAGGCAAGCTAAAGGGGACGCGCGACCAGTTGAATTATTATCATTGAGTTAAAATATATGTACACATTTTTTTTTACGAAGGTAATTTTATTGAACATGATGTTTAGAAAATTTGAATGAGATATAGCATTCAACAACACATTAGCGTTTTGAATGAGATAGTATTCCGCAAACACATTAGCGTTTTGAATGAGATGGTGTTCCGCAACACTACTGGCGGATCTAGAAAAATATGTTTGGGGGGGGCCTGATTTTTTTTTCTCTATATGTACTTTGTTATGTATACCCATACAGGGTTTGCACTTTCTAGTTGTTCCATAGGATTTTACACAGAAATTTCGACGTATATCTGTCATATCCTCCCAGTATGTTACAAAATGATAGTGATTTTTGATGTATTTTTTAACGCGAATTCCAATAAAGCCATTATCACGAAAATCGGACCTACGGTTCTGGACTTGAAACCGATCTGGTGGACTAAGGTTCCTTCATAGAATAATGGATAATATTTTTGATAATTTGGGGAAAAATGTATGCAGAAACCTATTTGTATTTTACTCAAATATCAGAAACTGCGTTGCCTGAAATAACAGTGACGTACATACCTAGGTTCGAGTCATCTAAATGCATGGATTTCTTTAGTGGATATTACTCGTATGTCTCCTGCTTTTCGTTTGATGAAATCTTGTTTAAAAATCAAAGTAAATCGAAATAGTCTTAATAGCTTGTCAAGTAATACTGTTTGTCTCTTGAGGCTTGAGGTCGAGCTCGGAATTTCGATTCATTTTCAGATCGAGTGTTTTTTTTACTTTCCTTAACTATAAAAGGAAAGTATTGAAACTGAAATTTTCGATGTCGAGTTTTCAATGCCAAAACACGTTTTGGGGTCCCCAGAGCCCAAATCTCGACTTTCAACAAGATAGATATCTCAAGAACGGTAATTTCTAGACACTTGACATTTTATATGTACTTATTTTCACATTAGTGTTTTGAACGAGATAGCATTCCGCAACACATTAGCGTTTCGATTGAGATAGCATTCAGCAACACATTAACCTTTTGAATGAGATAGCATTCAGTAACACATTAGCGTTTTGAATGAGATAGCATTCAACAACGCCCATACCCATTCATAATTTTATAATATAAATGGGAGGGGTGCGTTGAAGGCTTTCATTTCAAGAAAAGGGGGCGCGGTACCAAAAGGTTTGGGAACCCCTGATCTAGAGTCTCGTACATCTTTCTGTCATCGATTAAGACGATAACATCTAATAATTCTAAAATTGAATGTTTGTAGTTAGATATTTATTATTGTCAAAATAAATATTCTGATACATATATCTAGATCAATTCTGATATTAGTACCTAATTACCCGTGTACATAAATGATAATGAAGGATGTACCGTGTACTGTCCGCACTGAGATATCCAACTATTTTCATATCTCATATTTTGATCATTGAAACACAAATTGCCGTACAAAATATTCATGATGGGTGTTCTTAAAGAATAAAATATGTATTTCAGTTTCCTTATCGACCAATCAGAGCCGTACCCAAAATTTTTTTTCGGGGGGGGGCGAAGGATTGACAGCCAAGGACTCAAAATAGAGTATTTTCATTAAAAAAAAAAATGATTGAGATTTCGGGGGGGAGGTCAGGACCCCATGGACCCCCCGCTGGGTACGGCCTTGCCGACCAAATACAGCAGATGTTCAGGAATTGGCAACGAATTTAATATTTCAAAAACACATGAAAATGATTTGTTGTTTTCGGTGGTGGTGGTGGTGGTGTTTTTGATGGTGTTGTCGTTGTTGTTGGCAAAATAGAGTATTTTCATAAAAAATAATGATTGAGATTTCGGGGGGTCTGGACCCCCCGCTAGGTACGGCCTTGCCGACCAAATACAGCAGATGTTCAGGAATTGGCAACGAATTTAATATTTTTTAAAAAAGTCAATTTTCATCCGATCCGATTTAAGTATGATAAAATATCCGTAAGTGCTCTTACACTGAATCATGTGGTCATAGAAGTTTCTGATGACAAATGTACGGTGAAATTGCGACAATAACTCTTCTGATTCCTTCTTTCAACTGTGGGGAGGTTCGGGATTTTGTTAACATGAACTTTGGTCTTGAAGATACCCCACAGGAAGAGCTCAAAAGGGCTGTGATCAGGCCCAAATCTGGGATAGGGTTTTAAGGGTTCAACCCTTAAATTTTTTTTGAAAAGTTTTGATTTTTCTGTAATCCCTATATGGTAAAACTTCCTTTACAGGACCCCCCACCCCCGAAATAAAATTCTGGATACGGGCCTGGGTGTGATCTCACTTTTAAGAAAATCACGCGTGGGAAGCAAGCATTACTAACACAATCCTGTGATCTCACCCCACTCTGCTTCCTTCTAATATTGGGGTATCTTGAAATTGAAGGTTAGGTTAAATAATCCTGAACCATCCCACAGTTCACAGAAGTATTTGAAGAGTTATTACCGTACGCCGTAATCCTATTGAAAATTTGTCATTGAGTCATCACAAACTTCAATGAACGCATGCTTTAGTTTAGAGTTAGAGCATCTCCACCTATAATGTACGTGTTATCCTACTTTGTTCCATCAAGTCATCATCATACTCTAAAGGCTACGCCTTGTTGAGATCGCCAAAGTTGTCTATCGGATGCTTTCCTCTTTAACTCTCCATAAGATTGGCAGTTCATTATTTTACAGATGTCTTTGAAAAAAGATTGTCTAGGACGTCCTCTTGGGTCTTTTGCCCATCACTTTTCCTTCAAGGATATTGGTAAGGAACTCATTATGTCTCAGAACATGTCCTACGAGGGTGATTTTTCGCTTCATTATATATTCTATCAGATATATTCTCTCTTTCACTTCTGCTAATACTCTCTCGTTCGACTTCTCCTCTATCCATTTTGTCTTCGTCATCTTCCCCAACATCCACACTTCTGCCGCTTCTAGTTTTTTTTTTCATACTTCCCTATAGTCCATGCCTCACATCCATAGGTCAAAACACTCCAAACAAAGGTCTTGATGAATGTTTTTCTTGTTTCCAGTTTCAGGTGTTTGCTGGTAAGGAGGTTGTATTTCTTTTGACATGCTTGTTTAGCCATCATTATTCTTCTTTTCACATCATCTCTAGATTTATTGTTCTCTGTTATAATACTTCCCAGATAGCAGAATTCCTTAACTTGTTTTATTTGTTCATGTCCAATTTTCCATCAAGTAATACACCCTATATTGTGTTTTGTTTGATATTTACCAAATGAAATGTCTCTTCCTCATATTGACAAAACGACATAATAAATAATTTATATCAATCTGTTTGCTCACCCAAACAATTTTTCCTCCTATTGTCCCCGTTTGAATGTTTCATCGGTTTGTTTTATAAGAAACTCATTGTGTAGGTTACGTCATTCAAGTATATATACGTGTCCAAGATCTCGCAAGGAATCCTGAACAACAAATTCTGGAGATTTTTTTAAATCTTGTTTGAAAAAATCCCCCACCCGATCCCTTTTTCAGGGCAGATTAATTTCTCAATACTCACTTTTTTATGTTTGGCATTTTTACAAAATATATTCGAAGTGACTCCTGTGTCAGAAGGGCTGTTTTTCTGTTGGCTGATTGACAGCAAAGCCAGGACTAACACCTGTTGATGTTGTTCTTGTTCTTATTGTTATTGATGATGTTGTCGTTGTTGTTGTTATCGCTGATGATGTTGTTGTTCTTGATGATATTGTTGATGATGTTGTTGTTCTTGATGATATTGTTGATGCTGTTGATGTTGTCGTTGTTTTTGTTAATGTTGTTGTTGTTATTGCTGATGATGTTGTTGTTGTTCTTGATGATATTGTTCATGTTGTTCTCGTTTTGTTGTCGTTGTTGTTAATGATGTTGTCGTTGTTGTTAAACGTTGTTGTTGATGATGTTGTTGTTGTTGATGATATTGTTGATTTTGTTGTTGATGATGTTGATGTTGCCGTTGTTGCTGTTAATGTTGTTATTGTTATTGCTGATGTTGTTGTTGTTCTTGATGATGTTGTTGATGTTGTTCTTGTTGTTGTTATTCTTATTGTTTTTGTTGATGTTGTTGTTGTTATTGTTATCGCTGATCATCTTGTTGTTGTTGATGATATTGTTGATGATGATGAGTTACACCTTACAATTACATAAGTCATGCAAAAAAAATGAAATTTCGGGAGGGGGGTCTGGACCCCATGGACCCCCCACCCCTGGGTACAGCCTCGTCTGTGTGGATTGTGTTCTCGTGGCTTTGTAACTTTGGACGAGAAGGATTGTTATAGAGTAAAATCATCAAAAATAAGATTATGTGGTTAAAGGATTGACATCGGAATATGTAAAACAATTTCAAACAAGGACACCCTGTATCATAATGGTGTAATGGTTGATATCTACCATTATGTGATCCTTTGGTAACATGTCCCTGATCCAAGACATCTATCTCATGCCATTCCAGCAGCATAATGATACCAATTTTGTTTAATTTCCGTTTAATAATGATTCTAATTTGCTATAAAATTCTCAGCACTGTCGGAAAGTATATCATAATCTATACTAAAGTACCATCACTTTCAGATAGCTCATATTTGGTTCCTACATAACTGGAACAGAGGTTCCCAAGCTGGGGGGCGTGAAGGCATGCCAAGGGGGGCGCGAGACCAGTTGAATTATTATCATTTTTTTTCAAAGGTAATTCAGCAACACAGTAGGATTTTGAATGAGATAGCATTCAGCAACACATTAGCGTTTTGAATGAGATATCAGTCAGCAACACATTAGCGTTTTTAATGAGATAGTATTCAGCAACACATTAGTGTTTTTGAATGAGATAGTATTCCGTAACAAATTAGCGTTTTGAATGAGATAGCATATAGCAGCACATTAACTTTTTGAATGAGATAGCATTCAGCAACACATTAGCGTTTTGAATGAGATAGCATTCAGCAACACATTAGCGTTTTGAATGAGATAGCATTCAGCAACACATTAGCATTTTGAATGAGATAGGATTCAGCAACCCATTAGCGTTTTGAAAGAGATAGCATTCAGCAACACATAAGTGTTTTGAATGAGATGGCATTCAGCAACACATTGAGATGTAACATTCAGCAATTTGAATGAGATAGCATTCAGTAATTTGAATGAGATAGCATTCAGCGACCCAAAAAGGAGGCGCGATACCAAAAATTTTGGGAACCCCTGATCTATACTAAATTAGCATCACTTTCAGATAGTTCATAGTTGGTCCTACATAACTAACTGGAACCTTGTTCTGGGTTCCTGATATCTATTAAATGTCATTCTCCAGTCCCAAGTATAAACTTTGAACTTCCTTGCTCACAACACGCGATCTGATAGTTTGTGTCATTATTATGACGGAAATAATTCTACTGGCAAGCGGATGTAAGGAAATGCTTCAATTAAAAAGATTTGCAACTGGGAGTTCTGTGAACTGTACACCTCACTCAGTTAACATGGTCATCATTCAGAATTAATCAATTATTTCTATGATTTATAATAATTGTTAGACGTCTCCGTGGCGGAGTGCGCAACACACTCGGGTTGCACCAAGGAGGTTCCGGGTTCGATTCCTGGACGGGTCAAAAATTTGAAAATGTTTTTTTCGAATTTTCTACTTGGTTTTGCGTTTGGGGGTAACTCTGCCTCCTGAGGACAATTGAGTAGCTATGGTAATAGCGCCAAGTCGTAACATTATAAGGTAAAAATTGTTAAAGTGTAGCTTAGACTTAGTGATATTGGAGTGAATGTTGAAAATAATGTAATGCTATGATGCCCACAAACATTGCGACATAATAACACAAAGAAATATACATCTTCTATCTATCTATAATAATAAAACTCAATGTAACGATAAATATATGTGTGTGTGTGTGTATGTATCACTAATTGTTTAGCCAAAACGGTAAGAGATATCGAAAAATTGATGGGAATGGACCCCCCGAAACCATAGGCTAAAACCCCAGGAAATTGCCGTAAAAAATCATATCAGAATTAAAAAATGTCAAACCGTTTTCGAATTACGGCCGATTTTTCGATTTTTGACCGAATTTAGCCGGTCAAGGTCCGATATCTTAAATTTTGTCGCAACAACATATCAACTCAAAGCGAGAAAGTTTTAGGTGGAATTTTTAACCTTAAATTGGCATATAGTTTGCAAAAAACGGTCCAACCGTTTTCGAGTTATGACCGTTTTTCCGATTTTTATAATGGGAATCATAGAATACTATTAGCTTCCGATTTTTGAAAGGGAAATCATAGAATACTATTAGCACGGGAACGGCCATGCCTCTAAGACGCCAAGCTATAGACCGTAGCGAAGCACGGGCGAAACAGCTATACATAATAATTGTTACGATTTGTCCACATTATTGTATGGTGCTGATTCATCAACACTGAGGAAAGCCAACCTGAAAGTTTGCAAGATGTGGTGTTACCACAGAATGCTGCGAATGGACTAAAAAGATCACCAAGTTGGACGCATTAACGAGAATGAATAATTTGCTTGATATTGAGGCAGGGCCGGATTGAAAGCCAAACCAGGACTAACACCTGAAAATGATGATCATGGAAGGTGGTTTTTGTTGTTGCTGTTATTTTTGATGTTGTTGTTGACGTTGTCGTTGTTGATGTTGTTTTTGTTCTTGTTGTTATTGATATTATTGTTCTTGTTGTTGCTGTTGTTGTCGGAGGTGGTGGTGGTGGTGATGATGAGTTACACCTTACAATATTACATAATAATGAAATTTCGGAGATGGACCCCAGGGACCTCCCTGGTTACTGCCTTGATAGATGTGCGGAGATGTACTTCAGGCAAAGAATTAGTTCCGCCATTAAACGAGAAAACAATAGCTCCTTCTCCTTCCTAAACAGACTGATATCATTCACTCGTACCAAAACTGTTTCATGTCAAGTATAAACTTTGAACTTTCTTCCTCGTGTACAACACGCGATCTAATTGTTTGTACCATTCATTATTGTTTAAGAAAAAGAGAACTAAAGAAAAACCTCAAGTAAACAGTGGTTCACTTGTAGTTTAAAGAACTATAGATTTCACTAACTTAAAATGGCAACCAATTCGGGCCCGGGTGTCCAATAAGGTCCAAAAACTAGTCCGCTAATTCTATGAATATCAAGGAAAACGCTAGTTTGCAAAACTGCAACAAAAAAAAAACGCCAAGAAAAACAAAACGAGCGTGGTATAAGTACACTAAAGCTAGTTTTTAGGTACCTTTACATTCATTTGGCACTTGGCGCACATTTTATCTGAATATTAATGTGTGCATTTCTACAAACTATTCGCTGTAAGACTGCGTTATAAATATTACACAAAAATGTGCGCCAAGTGCCCAGGAGCAAAAAGTTGATTGAAGCTTTTGTTTGTAGCTTTCGAATCAACTTTGGGGCAAATATTTTGACCTGAACTTGGCACTCATATGATATCACTTCCTTTGTGACCATATTTTTAGTAGAAATATGAACCACTTGAATTTTTGACTTTTTGGTAGAGACATTTTCTTGGCGACTTTTTGCACTCGAAGTGTTTTTTGGGGGTAATGAATGTCAATACTTAATTTAATCAGAATCGGACAAAGAGTTCTAAAAAAAATCGTGGAGCCAAAATTAGACTTCCCTTTGTGCGGCTAAATATATCAACGACTGTATCCCTTTTCGCTGTCGAAACCTTCGGATCTTTTCAACCGCATGCTTTATACAACGGAATGGAGTAATATACCATGAAAACCAAACAGGACTGAAAAGTTACGGGCCCCTATAAGAAATCCATGAATCCTTAAAAGCAAATAACCTAAACATTAAATATCAGTATCCATGATGTATAATATAAACTAACTAGCTAAGCTGTTTCACTCGTGCCTCGCTACGGCCTATAGCTTGGTGCCTTAGAGGCATGGCAGTTCCCGTGCTTATTGCTATCTCTCTCGCTCCAATGTATTTCTTATGAGGATTATTACTTTTCGCGATTTCTACCCCTTAAAATTAAAATTTTGCAAAATTTTAATTTTAAGGGGTAGAAAAATTAGTGTCTTAGTGCACTCATACATGGTGCAACGAAGGTCCCTGCCGAATTTCAAGTTTGTAGCATTAATAGTTTCGGCTCTACGTTGATCAGTCACTCAGGACATTGCCTTTTATATACTAGGTGTGTCCGTGTTTGCGGACAAAAAGGGGCGAGCGGTGCTTTACTTTGTAATAGAAATAGATTTATTTTGTTTATTTGTAATAGAAATAGATTTATTTTGTTTATTTGTAATAGAAAGAATGAGGGATATGCATTGTGTATAGGCCTAAACTGTTTTTTTAACATTACTTAAAAAATTTTTAAGATAGCTTTATGAAACTCAATCTATGCAACCCAAGGTTGTATAGAATATGTAAAAAAAAAAAATCGTGTCAATCGGCGAAATAGTTTCGGAGGAGTAGATCTCCGAATGATCATGATCAATGAATCAAATCAATCAAGTTTATAAATAGCTAATCCAGGTGGTAAAAGCATGAATTTTGTTTAGCACCTTGGAATCCCGGGTTCCTCCACATATGATTAATTAATAATGACGCAAGCGCATAGCAAAGCAAACAAAGGTTATCAAAAATATTGAATGAAGAAAGTTCAGTGCTCACAATTCAGCAATGCATATGATTAATTAATAATGACGCAAGCGCATAGCAAAGCAAACAAAGGTTATCAAAAATATTGTATGAAGAAAGTTCAGTGCTCACAATTCAACAAAGCATATGATTAATTCATAATGATGCAAGCGCATAGCAAAGCAAACAAAGGTTATCAAAAATATTGAATGAAGAAAGTTCAATGATCACAATTCAACAATGCATATGATTAATTAATAATGATGCAAGCGCATAGCAAAGCAAACAAAGGTTATCAAAAATATTCTATGAAGAAAGTTCAGTGCTCACAATTCAACAATGCATATGATTAATTAATAATGATGCAAGCGCATAGCAAAGCAAACAAAGGTTATCAAAAATATTGAATGAAGAAAGTTCAATGCTCACAATTCAACAATGCATATGATTAATTAATAATGATGCAAGCGCATAGCAAAGCAAACAAAGGTTATCAAAAATATTCTATGAAAAAAGTTCAGTGCTCACAATTCAACAATGCATATGATTAATTAATAATGATGCAAGCGCATAGCAAAGCAAACAAAGATCATCAAAAATATTCTATGAAGAAAGTTCAGTGCTCACAATTCAACAATGCATATGATTAATTAATAATGATGCAAGCGCATAGCAAAGCAAACAAAGGTTATCAAAAATATTGTATGAAGAAAGTTCAATGCTCACAATTCGGCAATGCATATGATTAATTAATAATGATGCAATTCACTTCTCGTTAATTATATTCAGCAATTAATTGAAGAAAATATTAATATTAAAATTTCTTTCTTTAATCATTTTATATCCTCATTGTTTTACTATTATCTGCTTCTTTCTTTTCAATTAAAATATTTTTTATTAATTAAAATATACATGTTGTAACCATGCAGTTCACTGATGGTACGTTGAATACACCTTTTCCCGTTATATCACCAAAGTTAAGCAACGTCCAGCAAGGTTTTACAAATGGGTGTCCTCATATTTTTTTCGGCTCAACCCAGACTGGGTGTGGTCAATGTGGGTATCTGGTTTGTCAGTTTCCAGCGAATGAAGGGTAAACTCCCCGTTTCGAATGATCATTAGATGGTAAAAAGACGTTAAAAAAATAAATAAATAGAAGTCAAGTCAGACTTTGTGGAGATGGGCATAAATAGAAGTCAAGATAGACTTTGTGGAGATGGGCATAAATAGAAGTCAAGATAGACTTTGTGGAGATGGACATAAATAGAAGTCAAGTCAAACTTTGTGGAGATGGACATAAATAGAAGTCAAGTCAAACTTTGTGGAGATGGGCATAAATAGAAGTCAAGATAGACTTTGTGGAGATGGGCATAAATAGAAGTCAAGATAGACTTTGTGGAGATGGACATAAATAGAAGTCAAGATAGACTTTGTGGAGATGGGCATAAATAGAAGTCAAGTCAAACTTTGTGGAGATGGGCATAAATAGAAGTCAAGATAGACTTTGTGGAGATGGGCATAAATAGAAGTCAAGATAGACTTTGTGGAGATGGACATCACAGAGGCAGGAATCTGTTTAGGGATAAAGGGTAACACAAGACCGTACCCAAAGGGGTCCATGGGGTCCAGACCTCCCCGAAATATCATTATTTTTTATGCATGACTTATTTAATATCCCTCCACTCCAGGTAGACGCGGTCCGTAAGGATGTCACTCTCAAGTCACAGCTTTCTATTTGATGAAATTCACTTTCGACTCGAAACGCTTTCCTGAGTATTTTTCCCACGACTCCTCTGAAAAAGTGTGCAAAACAGATTTCTAACAAAAAGACACGCCCCCGATATTTGGTTTAACTTAGCACCTTCTATTGGTCACAGTACAACATGACTTTAGTCCCGAATTTTATTTTTGGACGCACTGCTCTGAAATAGTGAGCAAAACCGATTTCTAACGAAAGGACACGCCCCCAATATCTCTCGTTAAAAATTCTATGCTACAAATCTTTACGCAAGCAAGATGCATCAAAAGTGAAAAGAAAGTAAAAGTTCTGCTACCTGATGTATTTAATTAGGTGAAGAAGATATCTCTAAAGATAATAAGGTAGGTATCTCTAGCTAATGAATGACGTTACTAAAGTTTTCAGTAGGTAACGGCGAGAATGAAATTATCTAAGATTTGAATTCTATCTAAAAACAGAAATTAGCCAGCGTCTATGGCACGTTGATTACACCAGTTCCCGTTAGATCCCTGAAGTTAAGCAACGTCCAGCAAGGTTGTGTCATGTGGGTGTTCATGTGTAATTGCGACCAATACATTTATCTTCCATCTAAAAAACTCTTGTCAATTAAGCACAAGGGCTCATTATTATACTTTTACTGATGTTAAACTAGCTCTATATTTGCCTTTGAACGTGACCGACAGTGACGAGAAGTAATGAGGACTATTGCCAATAGGCAATGCCCTAAAATATGGAACCTACCTAACAAATTTCATCAAAAGCGGTCAACACTATCTAGGAAAAGTGCACTAACATCAGGCGAACGGATTTTTCAAATTGTCACGAGAAAAAATACCGCCCCAGCCGCTCCTCAAAATTTGATATTTTAAGTTCATCCGCCATGATGGGCACTTTTTGGATTAATTCGGCATTGCGTATCTTGAAATGCAAATTTTGCGGGGATATTTTTTAGCCAGTAAAATAATAAAATGTGTCATATAGGCAGTTTTTTTTTTGTTTTTTTTTTTTTTTTTTGGCTTCCAAGTACTTTAAACGTAGAATACTTAGAAAATTGCGCCCACAAGGTCTCATGGGCGAAATTTGAATGTGCTGACCACTTCTACCTAGACTACTGAGACGTCACTCTCTACAATCAGTCAATAGAATTAGTAGCCCTTTTTTTCGACGGTTCTACAAGGCTTATATCTATTTAACGAAGCAGTGCTCCTGGTATAGTTGGCATTGAACGCGGGAACATGGCCTCAATAATGGTGCTTTCGGAAATTTTCGACTGCTTGTGACTGGTGCACTCAGCCTCATGAGGACAATTGAGTAGCTACTTTAATGGGAGTAGCTATCATTACCAGATTAAAAAGATTTGGTTCGTTAAATGATATTGATTATTTATTAGTACTCGAGGCTCTCAAGGTAGCTTTACCACAAAGAAATTCTGCATTTTTTCTCCTGATTGCAATTCCAGAGTGTAAATAGTATACGAACACCAACTGAGAAATCACACTCTACACTGGAATAATCAGGACGGCGCCAGACATATAGTCATAGGCCCCTCCGCAAACTTTCAATAGAGGGCCCCAACATTTTTCCCAGAGATCCTCTCTCGCAAACTTTTTCCTTGGGGGGAACCCGTTTTGACTGGCGCCCTTATTTATTCACATATTACGGGGTTTATTGCAGAAGTACCAAAACCGTTATTTAGGTTTGCATATACAATAGGATGGATTTCTGTGGGACATTAATTCTGTATACATCAGGGGCCCCGCATATGCTTCGGAGGGATAGTAAAGTTATACATGGCTTAAAGAGACCTCTAGGCATGAAGGATATTCCCTTAAGGTATCTTGAAAGAGTACATATTGTTACAGAAATTTAGGGCCCCCTAAATTTCTAAAAAGCATCAGGGGCCCTTACTTATGCCTCTGAGGGATCTTGAAGATGTATAGCAGTAATAATCTAAAGACCCCACGAATATTTTGGACAAGGGGGCCTCAGAAAAACATCATTACTTATATTGTTTTACAAAAATATAGAGAGGGTCCTTTATATTTTTGTAAAACGGGGGCTCCCGGGGTGGAGAGGCCCGCGCCGCGGGCCCTCGCAAAAGCCTCTACCGTCAAAGAGAATAATTAGCCCTTTCCGCCGGTTTTCTGAGTTTATGTCTATATAACTAATTACAATATTCCTTTCATTTCAGATTGATTTATCAGTATTGATTAATTCATTACCACAAGATGATGTGCAATTGCCACAAAGTTCAAACACAAATTTATTGGACGATTTGATAAACATCTTCAAAAATAGAAACCTCCAAAATAATTGTTTGGTAAATAATTATTAAAATATGAAGACAAGTTATTTGTTAATTAAAATGACTATCAAAAATATACTAACAATCACAATTCTTCTATCAATAAACATTAGACTATCAAAATGTCAATTATTTACAATGGATAAAACTAAATTGTATAGAATATATGGTGACATATTACCAAAAGATAATGGTCAAATCATATATGGGAATGGTAGTGTAGCAGCAACTACGGAAAAACTACATGTAAAACATTACAGTAATAGTAAAATTAATAACTATCTTTCAAACATACATAAAAAAGAATGGTTTGAACAAAATCGAGAAGAAGCTACAAAAACAGAATCTGAAGTTAATGAAGTATTTGAAAATAAAAATAGCTATGATTGGACACCATCGAGGGGGAATCAAAATTGGAATAGCAACAATAATAATAATGAGAATCAACCATCAGTTTGGTCATCATCAGATTCGGATGGGTCTGGAAATAATAATCCAAATCATGTTTACACTTCTACAACTCCAGAACAACCAATAGTAATTATAAATAAAAATAAAAAAGATGTTCGCAATAGGAAAAGACAAGATCAATATAACAAAGGCAATTCTGATTGGATAGAAACGAACGGGGAATCTTCTGTTACTCGACAAAATTTTGTTACAGCTCCTGAAGAAGTTCAACAATATTCTACAATTAAATATAAACAACATAAACCAAAATATGAAACATCTCAAGGAAATAAAAACAATGTAAAAAATATGTTTGATGATTGGTCTACTCCAAGAAGTATGAAAGATTATTCAGAATGGTTAACAACATCTCAATCTTATACAACACCAAATCCTCAATCTCAAAGGAACACTAATAATGAATGGACATCAATTAATCAAGAATCCAATTGGGCAGCAAATAAACATCCAAAACCATCTGCAGCAAAATTAACAACCCTTGGACCACCTACTGTAGATTTTACTTATGATAGTCGAAAAGAAAATAGATATAAAAAAAGAAATAGTCTTTATTCTGGAATTAATAGTTATGGAGATTTAAATCAAGATATTATTGTCTCAAACAGTCCAACGGAAAACACTTATCAATCGAACACATATCAGAACGATCATTCAAATGCACCTATCTTAAGAGACCAGTTTGATATTCCATCAAACATTCAATCTTACGATCCTTACGCGGATTATCAAGATTTCTCCACAAGCACCACAACATATAACTCATATAGTCCAACAAATAATGTGTTTGGATCATCCACAACCAACCAACCCTCATCATACAATGATAACTATCAAACAAATTTCAAACCAAGTTTTGGAAATAATTTTCCAACATATTCCGATAATAGTAAACGAAATCGATTAAATTTTGCCGAACCAGAAAACGTCCTTGAAAATAAATTTCAATCAGCATTAAAAAAATATTTTGATAATACGATTAATCTTTATGAAAGTCAATATAAAAAATCAAACTTCAGGAGACCTCCACAACAACAAAATAAAGTAAATCTGGAAATTCCAGGTTCAAATATTAAATTTGAAGTTACTTCTACTGAAAAAGTTCCAAGAATTATTATTGAAAATTATCAATTTACAACTGAGAATCCAGAATTAAATTATAAATATGTAGATATTGTTAATTCCAAATATTCCAATAAAAGGACACAATCAGCGAATTATAATTCAAATTTTGATAATGTTCCACAAACGTCATCACACAATGATTTGGTGTTGCCAGGAAATTATGATTATTCTCCAAAATCAAACGCACATGTAATATTTACAACGCCAAGTACAACAATAGAAAATGAACATTCGTTTGTTGAAATTGGAGGAAAAGATAAAACATCTCAAAAATATTTTGAAGATAGTCAAGCACATTTACCTACTATTAGTTATGAGATTCCACATTTGCAAATGACTGGTGAGTACCTACTTAATATACCTATGCAATTATGTCCCAGAATGACCAAAATGTCCAAAATGCTGGCCCGACGAGGGGATATAGGGGGAATCACCCCCAGGCCCGGGATTTTCTAAGAGGCCCGATGAGAAAATTATCATAATTGAATTTTTCAAGTTTTTTTTTCAGAATAATAAATAAATCAACTTAAAAATTTTGAAAAATTTACAAACACAAAATCAGAAGTTTAGCGATAGTATGCTACTAAGGGACAATGGCTATTGCAGGACACCGATTTTAAAATATAGTGCGACCTTTCAGCTTGTACAGCATAAATATTGCTTTATTTCGTAAACATTAACATCTGATAATCGAATTATTTGTTGCCAAGAAGTGTACACACCTTTTTACATCAACTAAGTGAATTGTCTACTTTTACTTTTATTACTGCCCATACGGTGATTTTAGATGAAAGAATAATAGAGAGGCCCGTAAATTTTCCCTCCTTCGGCCCGGATTTTCTGTCTACGTAATGGAATTATTTGTTGCCAAGAAGTGTACACGCCTTTTCACATCATGAATTGCCTACTTTTACTTTTATTACTGCCCATACGGTGATTTTAGATGAAAGAATAATAGAGGGGCCCGTAAATTTTCCCTCCCCCGGCCCGGATTTTCTGTCTACGGCCCTGCCAAAATGATACGAAATTAGACGCAATTTGGAAAACGTCCATTTTCGGGTAGAAAGTTTGAAATAAGGTTGTGATTTAGAATAACTAATGGAAAATAACCTAAGTATGGAACGGATAAATTTCTGGAGTTCAATTCTGGCCACCCTGTATACAGATCTAAGTACTTGGCCGATGTTTTAACCGTTCTCCTTTCCGAATGGAGAACCTATTCTGTATATCAGCGATAAACAGCACAATAGCCTTTCACCAATCTGAATCCCCAAAAAATATCTTTCTGTTTCTGTTTTTTTTTAGAGAAGAAAAAGCCCCATATAAACTGGTGTCGACTGAAATCCAAAAGATACATTACAGATAAACGATGTGTCTCCTTGGAGCCAGTGGTTGAATCAGTTTGTAGTGACAATTGTGTTATGCCTCCAACATCAAAAGGTCGAAAAGTTCATCCTCCTCCTCCAAGTAAAAGGGTAGGTTTGTTTGTAACCAATCAATATACAATTTAAAATTAATGTCGGGTGGAATCAATTCGCTTCCACGTCACGTCGTACACCACGTGGAGGCAATCCTTTTTACTGAAATTTTCGATGTCGAGTTCAATTCCAAACACGTTTTAAGGTCCCCAGAAACCAAATATCGTGTTTCGGCCATTGGTCCGTGTGTGTCAGTCCGTCTGTGAATAATATATATCAAGAACGATAAGTGCTAGAGACTTGAAATTTGATATGTATGTTAGTTTTGGTTGAAATCGAATATACTTTTTTTGCGGGTTTTTCCGCTTTTTAGCGGTTTCCGCGAATAATGCCTAAGAGGAGAAAGGTAAGAGCTAGAACTTGAAATTTGACGTCCATTCATATCAATTTCATGCATTGAATTGGCAAAGAGATTTGGGCTCTGATGACCCAAAACATGTTTTGGCATTGGAAACTAGAGAGTCCTGTGATGTTCACACTAGATTTTTTTCAAGTAAATCCTTAAAATCTAAACGTCTCGATTTACGAATTTGGGAAGAGTGGCCATAGAAATGACGAAGTCCACTCAGATCGGAAAAAGACCCAACGAGACGAGTGCCATAACCTACAAATAACTGAAACACATGCCATCACAGAATAGTCCATGTCAAAACATTTAACTTTTGGGTGTTGACCCAATTTTTTATGCCCTAGCTATATTTATATAATTCAAAAATGCTAAAACAAAGAAACTTAAAATTCGGTTCCTTTTAGTCGTAATAAGGAAGGGAATCGAAAATTCAATTGGAAGGGCATTATCGGCAAAATGACGCTTTTGGCCAAGATGAATTGTACAGGTCAAGATGAACGGGAAAGCACAAATAAGAAGTTCCCAGTTAACCAATCTTTGGCTCTCTATTTAATTTTTTTCAGAGAAAGGCACCCCCATCTCCATGGACATGTGTCGATAGCAGTATTCAGTGGAAGAAAGTCAAATTAAGATGTCAAGATAAATCAATCCGATGGTACAATTTAAAAGTGGTCAACGGATGTGATTGTAGGAAGAAACCATTGAAAGTGACGCGAAGAGTGACTGTAAGACACTAAAAGTTACTTTGACCCCATAACACCCCAGTCACACAATGACGTCTTGTCGGATGGCAAACTGATTTAAATTGGACAACAAAAAAGTTGTCAAGAAAAATCACGCCGATGCTAAATTGAATATATATGTCGCTATCTTTTCCTCCACAACAAAGGTTCGACGTCAAATAAACCGTATCATCTTAGCACTGCTCCCACAAAGGAATTGAAGCGTAACTTAGAATGACAGACATTTTTAAAAGTACAAGAAAAATGTGGTATCTACCAACTACTATGGGAATTCTTGTGTGGATACTTCAGAGGCTACCTACTAAATCAACTCGGATTTTTTTTCTGACCAAAGATAATCGCCTGCGTTTGGTTTTGACAACATATCCCTGTTTGTTGTAGAAGCGGCTGATTTCAAATGGGGTTACTACTAAGATTTGGCATTGTAAAGTAGATTTAGGACCAATTAAACAATATAAAACAATTGCCCGAAACGGAGATAGCAGATTTATTTGAATGCAAACCCCGCAAATTCAGAACATAATATTTTATTCAGAAGTGATCCTTTTGAGGTTGCAGTCGTCTTTGGTCTAAAAACATCTTAAAGTCTCCGAAAATATAGAGAAGAACCTATTCTAAGAGATTGAAGTGGTGTACTATTAATAAATGTCATGAGGATCTGCCAAGAGCACGATCATGAAGATTATGGCTGTATCATTTTACAAAATAGTTGAACATCACACTCTATGCAGAAATCCAATCCATTGCAAAACCATCCAAATAGGAAAATCACAACATCATGTCGCCGCAGTGAGTTTGTCAAAAACAAATCTCACATCCTCACAACAAATGTCATAGTATAGGAAAATCACAACATCATGTCGCCGCAGTGAGTTTGTCAAAAACAAATCTCACATCCTCACAACAAATGTCATAGTATAGGAAAATCACAACATCATGTCACCGCAGTGAGTTTGTCAAAAACAAATCTCACATCCCCACAACAAATGTCATAGTATAGGAAAATCACAACATCATGTCGCCGTAGTGAGTTTGTCAAAAACAAATCTCACATCCTCACAACAAATGTCATAGTGAGACCGGGGTGCAAAAGTTACGGAGTCAAAATATTAGACCATTTTTAATAAAAGTGTTTGAATGATTATAAAATTAAGTTCCTAATGTGATATTTAATATCTTTAAAAGGTCTTATAAGACTATAAAATAGAGGTCAACCCACAAGGAAGGGACCATTATGATCAAATTTCTTTATAATTGTACCAAATAAATAAATAATAAATGTAAATAAATAATGTTTTGTAAATACATAAACATTTCTCATCAACCAGGTACTTATTTACTCCACAGCGTTCACAGACTGCGAGCGTCTTTAGCTTCAAGTACTACTCAGGTACCAGTCTTCTCCATCAGATTCTATTTTGGGCAATGTTCTTTCAATTTTCGATATTTTGTTCTCTCAGATATTGTACATTTTCGGTGACTTCTCTTGCAAATTATTTCTAGGGCGTCCAACAAGTCTTCGCTCTCAAATGGATAATAATGTTTTGCCGCTTTTTAGCGGTTTTCAGTAATGCTGTATAAAAAGAGAATGGTAAGAGCTAGAGATTTGAAATTTTGTATGTATGTCATATTTGGGGTCTCAGTAAGCTCCGAAACTTTTGAGTTCAATAAAATATACCGCTGGCGGTTTTTACTGCTTTATGGCGGTTTTAATTAATCCTGTCTAAAAAGAGAATGGTAAGAGCCAGACCCTTGAAATACGGTATGTATGTCGAATTTAGGGTCGAATTACGCCTCAAATTTTTGGTTTATTTTTTTCAATAATAAACCTTTGGAATCGTCACGAGGAAAAAAAAATACCCCCCTCAAAATTTGATAGTTACGTTTCACGGTACCTGGAATCCAAATATCGAATAAAAAAATCTGTTTGTCCGCCGCGCCGTCGGCCGTGATTTGCACTTTTACTAATTAGTGTTGACCGATTTGAATGAAATTTAGTATATAGGTCCCATCTGGGCTCTAATTGTGCCCCAAAATGGTAAGAGCCAGAGACTTAAAATTTGGTATGTGTGTCAAAATTAGGGTCTAATTACGCCCACATTTTTTTATGTTTGACGTATCTGTGACCCGAGCCTAATATTCTGCACACCGAGGCATTCTGGAGTAAAGGATATTTGTGACGATGGTTCTTTTATAAAGGTTATATAGATCTTCTTTGAGCTTTATCCTCCACATATTTAAGTCCCTATCAGTAGATACAGGTCTTCAGTTGAGGGGGGGGGGGCTATCAAGCGTTGNGGGGGGGGGGGGGGGCGATCAAGCGTTGAGCTCATGTCGGATGTGATATTTAGTACTTATTAAAAATGATTGTTTTAGGAAATAAGTCTATACAAGATGGTCAAGGAAAATAGCTCGACTATTAACTAACAGACTTCGCAATTAGCCATATTCATTAATGAAATTGAATCTGTAATTTTTTAGTATGAATATTTCACACACGAAATTGAAGCATGAATGCGTTTTCTTTTAATCACAAATTTCTAAAGTCTGTTTTCGAGGGTCGTGGAGCCAAGCTGAGGGGGAGGACGATCGCCCCTACCGCCCTCCCCCTGTATCCGCTACTGGTCCCTATCAAATATTTGTTACATATATTTTTCATGGACGCGTGAACTCATCAAAGTATACAGAAGAATGCCTCCGATGATGCAAGTTGCAACTGCTCCACAATTCTTTTCCGGATTGTTCCAGCAATTTTTATAATTGTGCCTTCCCATTTCCTTGATGGCCTAATGTTTATATTCGATACATAGGCATACGATGATTCAGTTGTCTCGTTTGACATAACTGACGTCGTCTTAAATGTCTCGTCATATTACAAGTTAGTTTTACAAGTTGATAATTTTATGAGAACATGTTCAACAAACACATTTAAAACAATATTGGCACACAATGGCAGTTATTCATTTTATGCACTGCAAGACTGGAATAAGTGAAACCAGTTTCCTCTGCACATGTCTAAGAAAGTGTTTGAAAAAAGGGTGTCTAAAAAAAAGAAGTGCAACGCTGGAAGATGTATTTCTTTATTTTGAAGGAGAAACCTAAACTTGAGATTTTAATCTCAAACAGACGCAGAGTCATCGTTACAAAAGGGTCAAAAAGCTAAATTTTGGCTCTGTTTTCAGTACCGATCCCAAAACACTTCTTTTTCTTAAAGTGTCCAAGAATGATTTACAAAAGAGGTATTCCTTGAGAAGGCCAAAAATTGGAAAACTACTAAAAATAGTTTCCCCCTTGAAATGAAGAAAGATGTGTTTCCGCGATTTTTGAAATTTAAAACCATTCGCAACATATTGAGCACCGCTCCCAAGATATTGAGCACCGTTTCCACGATATTGATCACCGCTCCTTATTTTAGTCATCCTGTAGAATGGAACCAGATAGTTTTTATTTTAGTCTAAAACATGTTTTTTATTTAGATATTTTTATGATGAGTTGATCACTGAGTAGTTATAACTTCTCGGAGAATATTATTTAAAGTTATAGAAAACGAGAAGAAATATTATTATTGTGAAGTCATCACTATCACATGATAGGACGCAATGGTTTCACTTTCTATACTAAGAGGTTTTAATAGCTCTAACTGTGATGCGAGTATTAAAAACATACAGAATTGAACAAATCTACAATGGTGTTGCAACCTGTGTTCTTGGAAATTAGTAAAAACCTGATCATCAGGCGGATTTATCAATGCCGCGTCCGTGTTTCTGAACATTTCCGGGACACGTCTAGCATTATTTTAAGACAGTGATGCTAAAGGAGGGGATATTTCTCGCAGCAGATTGACAGTTAATCCTAGAAATATCCACGAAAATTTTCTTACGACAACACCATGGAGGTCCAGCTAACTATTAAGTATAACTATCTATCACACTTCTAGTTCAATAAAAGTAGTGCCAGACACTGTAGACCTCACCCCTGCCGGGGTACGTCTTAATCTCAAAGTTATTCCCCAAAATAGCTTGGTCAACTTAACGACCAGATCAAGCTGTCCGAACACATGCTGTTTTTTTTGCACAGTGAACTAACTGAGTGAGTTTGATCCTAATTTTGAAACTATGTATTTTTCTATTCAGAAATTAAATACCAACATGGCGTCATTTTGTTTTTAAAATTTTTAAAAACAAAATCGCTTCAATTATTTCTGGTCAGCCAGGGCCGTACCCAAGATTTTTTTCGGGGGGGGNGGGGGGGGGGGGGGAGGATTGACAGTCAAGTCAGGACTAACACCTGAAAATGATGACGATCATGGAAGGTAATGTTTTTCTTGTTGTAGCTGATGCTGTTCCTGTTGTTGTTCTTGTTTTTGCTGCTGTTGTTCTTGTTGCTGCTGTTGATGTTGTTGTTGATGATGATTTGTTGCTGTTGTTATTCTTGTTGCTGCTGCTGTTGTTGTCGTTGGTGGTCATGATGAGTTACACCTTACAATATTACATAAGCCATTCATAAAAAAAAATCGGGGGCCCCCCTGGGTACGTCCTTATGGTCAGCATTGCACCACATTTGGATTCAAATACTATTGTCAGCTGCATTTCTGTGATCGAAATTAAAATCAAATGAATATTCTCATCCAAACAAAAAGTGGAAGATTTTTTTACACCCTATATTTGGTACATTCCACAAAAGCTACATCAAACTTAATTACTCAAACTTTCCAGATTATCATATCTACCTTTTTCTATATCTATGGCGTATTATTAATAATTTGTGGTATTTCAGATGAAAACATTTTTTATTTTTTTATTTTAGGAGAAGTTCAGTTTGTTCCCATGGGATCACTTAAGTTAAAAAATAATCAGCAGTGTTTTAATTGGTGTGTGACCACGTAAATTGGCACCGCTAATTATTTATCGGCCAACAATATATTACACTTCAACCTGTTGTATTGTTCAATTTCTTGTATGAAATTGATATGAATGGGCATCCAATTTCAAGTTCTAGCTCTTTCCATTCTGGTTTTAGGCGGAACCGCTAGAAAGCAGACTTCAACCTCTAATAAGCGGCCAACAATAAATTTCACGTCAACCTAAGTTGTATTCTAACATCCTAACATCAGCTAAGTTGTATTCTTCAATTTCTTGTATGAAATTGATATGAATGGGCATCAAATTTCAAGTTCTAGCTCTTTCCTTTCTGATTTTAGGCGGAACCGCTAAAAAGCGGCCTTCAACCGCTAATTAGCGGCCAACAATATATTATACTTACACCTAGGAGTAGGCACAAAGTTTAAAATTCTAGCTATTACACATTTTTAGCAGGATATGCGAAAACCGCTAAAAAACGACATAAAACCAACGGTCTATTCGCTTTCCACCAAAAGCTCATTTTGCCGTTCATGGTATAAAATTGACATACATACCAAATTTCAAGTCTCAAACACTTGCTGTTATTGAGATATCTTGTTCACAGACAGACAGACACACGGACTCGAGATTTGGATTCTGGGGACCTCAAAACGTGTTATGGCATTGAAAACTCGACATCGAAAATTTCAGCCAATTAAAATAATTTCCTTTTTATAGCATAACCCCCCAAAATATTGAGGGGGTTCTCGTGACGATTACAAATCTGGGGCGTAATTAGACCCTAAATTTTACATACATACTAAATTTGAAGTCTCTGGCTCTTACCATTCTCCTTTTACTTAAAAGACAACAATACTTAAAACCGCTAAAAAGCGGCAAAAATCGCCAAGGGTGTATTCGATTGCAACTAAAAGTATCGGGGCACAATTAGAGCCCAGATGGGACCTATATACCAAATTTCATCCAAATCGGTCAACGCTAAATGGTAAAAGTGTCCATCGCGGCGGACGGCGGACAAACGATTTTTTTTTTTTATTCGATTTTTGGATTCTACATAACTTAAAACGTATAATATCTAATTTTGAGGTTTTTTTTTTTTTTTTTTTTTTTCGTGACGCTTCCAAAGGTTCGTTATTGAAAATAACAAACCAAGAATGACTAAGAAAAAACCTATAAAAGATGCCTAGAAGACTTGCGAATATCTAGAAAACGTCGACTTCCGAGAAATTCCTCGAAAATTTCCGTGTAGAATGGATCTGACTTCCTCCTTACTCTGATCTCGCCGCCTGGCAGAACCACCGAAAACTTCCCGGTGCCCTAATGAATCAGTCCGCGTATATAAAGTAATTGAGTACTTTTCATCGTTTATCAAATAGGTTATTTGCACCCTTCGAATTCCAAATTTAAGAGAGAAGAAAAATCTTAAAATCACACCCTTCCCAGTTTGATACGACCATGAATCTTTTCAAATTACACTCTGTAAATCTTGAATAAAATTATATGCATATGCACTGATGCAGATATGTACGCTAAAATCATAAATAGTATCATTATCCAATAACTGATTGAGTATCAATAAATATGCAATATTAATATAATTACATTATAAAAGTGAAACATTATGCGAAGATTAAGGCAAAAGTTATTTCAATGCAGTAACCACTACTTAATAACATAGCAATAATGATGTGTGCTTTAAGCAACCTGATGCTGAAGCTAAAACGTATGTTGAATTCAAATGATATCTTCAGAGCAGAGATTTGTAAGCGCATTTTTTTTTTTCTTGATGGGAGGGTGTAATTTCTTGCAATCAATGTATGACTTCCACCTGACCATCAAGAGGGAAGAAATAAACATGTGCGTGCTATCAGTTCTGACTTATGGCGCAGAAACTTGGTATTTTAACCAAGAAACAACCAAACGAGAAAATAAATGAAAGGTGGATTGATGGTGTAGTGACAAGACTTTTTGACTAGTTAACAGTAGAGTACGAGTTCAAACCCCGTCAACCCACGGAATTTTTTACTCATGAATTTGAGATATTTACCACGTAATAATGACACCCAAACAAACTGATGGTGTAAAAGGATTTTTTAGCTCTATTTGAGCAGTATTAATAAGGTCTATAAGTCAGAGAAAATGGAGAAGTTCATTGGGGATAAAATTGAAAAATGATATTAAAAACAAAGAAATCTCCGGCAAAAAAATTGACACTTGTCGGTCATGTGGCCAGAAAGGCTACAATGAAATGAATTATAGTGACTCCTGAGTGGTATCCAAAGGAGTCCAAGTCGTCCAGCTGCAAGATGGCAGGATTCTATTAGGAAGGATGATTGAACAGTCTTCCTTGGATACATGCCACTCACGATGGATACCGAAAGAAGGAGAGGCCCTTGCTATGACGTATGTCTTACTAGCTTTAACGAGGAAACATTGATCGTACTTACTTGAGAATATTTAGAGCTGCAGTTTAAACTACATCTGGCGAGCTGGCTACCATCGTAAAAATGGTGCCTCTCCGCCATCTAATGATTATGATTATTATTATTTTAGTTCTGCGAGGATCCAAAACCTACCCATACGAGTCGTCTCCACCTTATTTGATCTTGAGCTGCCTGGAAACATTCTTTTCCGTCGTTTTGAAGGGTTTTAATTATCTCAAACCATTCCCTAATTGAGTCATTCCATAGTTTTTCGCCTTTCATTATTATAGTTATGGTAAATATAATGTGAAATCAATTGGAAATTAAAATAAATACCTTTTACTTTAAAAAATAAAAATTAAAAAAATATAAAATTGTAAACACCTACTTATCTATTCACCAATTTTGGATATTGAAACCTAATATAGGTTGAAGCCTCAGACCATCTATTTTATTTATACCTGGAAAGTGCTATTTCAAACTTCTGAGAAAGTTTACGTGTTCCTGTTGGAGAGAAAATCCGGGCCCTCTTAATAGGACTTGAAAATCATTGTGCTTTTTATAACGAAAACTTTACATAGGGCCATTGAAAAAAACCGTGCCCGGGGGGGATACTCCCTCCCCGCCTCACTTATTCGGCCACCCTATTGGTGGCCGAATAAGTGAGGCGGGTGTAACTTACTTGACTATAGACTATATCCAATAAAGTGAAAATTTATTTAACACTCCTCTTTGACATTATATGTATCCATATAATGTCAAGTCATAACAGCCCCAAAAACCTTTATCCAAAAAGGTATATGAACTTTGAATTGTATCCAAGTATCCACAAATACCTTTGGATTTTTGTGAATTCACAAAAAAATAATAATGGGATAATGGAATGTGTTTAATGATGGAACAGTCTTATATTGTGATGAATGAGTGTCAGTTTGTGGTAATTTGCTGCATCGATCACAGATTGATCATTGTTAGATCCACCAGGAGCAGACACAAACTTTGCTCCACTCTGAAAGAAAAAATATAAAAATTACTCTCGGCCTTCTACAGAATTTTTTGACGAAAATGTTCCACTTATCTACTTACTCTGTTGATGTAGTTCGTTGTAGCAGTGGACAAAACGCACTCCGTCGAGACTCCTCTTGTATACAAATGAGTGAGGAATGACTTTATTTATTAACCTAATAATCTTTTTATACCTATATATTCCGTATTTTTTTGGAATATTTTTTTTTTTAATATTCTGGACTTTTTGAGATTTTTTTTTCCTCAAATATTCTGCCTTTTTTGGGATTTTTTTTTTCGCAAATATTCTGTCTTTTTTGGAATTCTTTTGTTGTTAAAATTCTGTCCTTATGGGAATAATTATGAAAATTAGGGACTCATTATCAGAATTGAGGACTTCATCATCTAATTCTGATTCATTAATTTTTATTGTAATGTGTCACAAAAGTTCTAAGCACACAATAAATACATACATACATACATACTTGGTCAAACGTTACCAATTTGACATTTGACTTGCCAAACACTCCTCTTTCAATGTAGACATGTAACTAAAGAAAGTTGCGGAAGCAGAAGCGTCGAGGGGAATGTTCCCAAAAACGACTTCAAATTTCAAATTAAAAAATCTCTTCTGCAAGCAAGGCATAGTTCTAAATGTTTCCTATGTTTGTCCTAAATGTTTGCTCCACTCTGAAAGAAGTGGTAATTTGATTGTGTCCTTAAAGAAGTGGTAATTGATTATTATTTCATACAGCCGTACTTCGGTTATATGAAATAATTTCAAAATTTTAGGGTTATTCTTATGATCCAAATCCTGTGGTCATCTTTACAGAAGTTATTGATACTCCATGGTTATGTCTCCGACGTAAAAATAGAATAAGACTAGGTTTGGAACAGGGAGTTAACGAATACGAAACCTGGTCAGGTAGAAAACTTGCAAACATTTTTTTTTAAAAAAATCTCCTTGATCTGGTTCTGGCAATAATTCAGTAGCTATGTTATTATCGACTGAATTATAGCGTGGTCGCATTATGTGGTTAATGTTATTTATGCAGCTTAAAGTAAAAAGATGGGGCTTCAGCCCCCACTCCCCCCCCCTGAGATTTTTTCGAATCTTACACTAGATAAAACGGAAAAAAGTGTACTATGGTTATGCGGGAGTGGCGACTGGTACGGAATCACTTAAACCGTCAGCAAACAGGTATCTTGTTCAGATACATAAAATAATCAACTGCCTTTCCTTAAGCAAATGCTTCTTAGCATGAGTATAATATACCCGTTGATTATATAGTATAATCAACGGGTATAGTAAATGCTCAACCTCTGGGCATTTGTTCCTTTTTATGTGTGCTACATTGAGCAGGATCAAAGAAATTTACATGTATGGAGATTTCTTTGGTGTATCAGATATTGTAGTAGGACACGGTCCATCACCAATTAGACTTACCAAAACGGCTCTATCAATATTATCTCTGAATGGGAAGAACGCATCCGACGCTACCGAGACTCCGTGAAGACCCCAAATATAATCTTCTCTTTCTTTAGCAGTCATTTGTGCAGGTGGAGGTCCATCGAAATAGCTTTCCCATGTCTTGTTATCCATATCTTTGCCAATAGTTCCCAAAATGTAGTTGTCAATAGCATTAGCCTTTTCTGCTCTTTTAACACCTTTTCTAAATTTCCATTCTAAAATAGAAGGGTGATGTCTCAGGTACCTGGTCAAACAAAATTAAAGGTAAGTTTCAGTTTGAAATTTCATGAATCTTTTATTGTCGGGGTTTTATTTTTATGAAATTTCTTTATTTTTCACATTTAAGCATAGAGTTAGTCCGAAGATGTCAGATCAACCAACGAATTTAACACCTTGACCTGACGCGTCCTCACGATGGCCGATTCTAAGCATCCGGACGACTTCGAAAGCATGACATTTTTTTATAGCTGAGTACAACTATGTCAGATCAACCAACGAATTTAACACCTTGACCTGACCGTCCTCACGATGGCCGGTTCTAAGCATCCGGACGACCTCGAAAGCATGACATTTTTTTTATAGCTGGGTACAGCTATGTCAGATCAACCAACGAATTTAACACCTTGAACTGACGCGTAAATAGTCATGCTTCTACAAATGGGAAGAACGGTTGATTTCGTGAGAAAAACCGCTCCTACTACTACTACTACTACTACTACTATTATTTTAGCATCACAGTTCCAACCACGGCCAATTAAAACCCTTTTGGTAACTTCATATTAAAATATTCCTAATATTTTTCCACACCCTGAATCCTCAAAAATGGGCAGAACAATTGTCCTCAGGAGATTGAGTCCACGCAGAAATTTGTAAAACGGAAAAACCTTTTTGACCTGACCAGAATTCGAACACGGCATCACCTTGGTGCAAACCGAGGAAGATGCACATTCTGACACAGAGCCATTTTTAATGCGCATAGCGACCTGTTGCCAACATTTTAGGTAAATTGCAATAAATCGAAGTAACCTACAATGCCGCAGTAATCACCAAAGTTGGGACATAATACCACAAAGAAACAGCATTTTAAAAATAAGTATTACCAATTATCAACTTTATCTCCTGCCAATCTTGTACAATGAATTCTTGACTGTTGGCCAGCACCAATTCCAATTACTTGACCATTCTTTGCGTAAACTACAGAATTTGATTGAGTATATTTCAACGCAATGGTAGCAATAATTAAATCCCGAATAGCAAAATCTGGAAGCTGAAACACATTATAATCCAAGGTCAGGACGGTGTTCAGGATCTAGTAGTCGTCACTAATATTATAATTAATTATCAACAGACGGGAGCGCTTCGGAGTCCTACGAGGTCGGTATGGGCGATTGTTTTGAAATACAGGCAAATTGTTTTGTTTTTTTCAACAGATGATCAAATGTTTTTTTTTTTTGTAAATTTATTGCAAATAAATCTTGTCTTTAATCTGAGACTGTTTTCCACTGTTTCAAATGGTTAAAGAGCACTCATATTGGCCTCAATTATACTTAGGTGATCACAGGTGCGAAGAATGATGTTGCGGACCCCATTTAATACATTTATGCCCTGGTACCCAACGTAAGCAGACACCGTTGTTTTGTGCCAGTCCTTTTAGTGCTAGCTGGAATTCTCAAGTTACCCGAGAATACGTGCTTTTATCTTCAAGGTTGTTTGGCAGTCAGAGAATATGTGAATATTATAATTAATTATCAACAGACGGGAGCGCTTCGGAGTCCTACGAGGTCGGTATGGGCGATTGTTTTGAAATACAGGCAAATTGTTTTGTTTTTTTCAACAGATGATCAAATGTTTTTTTTTTTTGTAAATTTATTGCAAATAAATCTTGTCTTTAATCTGAGACTGTTTTCCACTGTTTCAAATGGTTAAAGAGCACTCATATTGGCCTCAATTATACTTAGGTGATCACAGGTGCGAAGAATGATGTTGCGGACCCCATTCAATACATTTATGCCCTGGTACCCAACGTAAGCAGACACCGTTGTTTTGTGCCAGTCCTTTTAGTGCTAGCTGGAATTCTCAAGTTACCCGAGAATACGTGCTTTTATCTTCAAGGTTGTTTGGCAGTCAGAGAATATGTGAATATCCCTTTTGATTGAGGGACACATGACTAGGGTGTCCAGACGTTCCGTTTTTGAGACTCTTATTCCGTCGACCCCAGCAAACATCTGGGGACTCTAAAATGTCCAACTTTTAACTTTAACATCGTCTTGCTAAAATGTCCCACTTTATAGAGAAAACATTTTTTTTTTTTTAATTTGGCTTAACGTCTCTTTAACATCTATTGGTCATTCAAGACGGGGGTTTTACCCTTCATTCGCTGGAAACCAGCTACCCACATTGACCTCACCCAGGCTGGGTTGAGCCGGAAAAAAGAGCCAACGATACGTGGTGTTCCCAGGCGGTCACCCATCCAAGTACTGATCACGCCCAACGTTCCTTAACTTCAGTGATCTGACGGGAACTGGTGTATTCAACGTGGTATGATCGTTGGCTAATTGAGGAGTGATATCCTCACAATAAATAGCCGAACAAAATAGTATAATATATTATCTCAATCCCACCGATTTAGTACTATTTTTGGGGCGGAATTGAACCGCCACTTGAAGACACGAGCGCTACCTCCAGCCATCATAGTTGGGCAGTAAAGAAAATGTTCTGCTTAAATTTGTTTGATTTTTTTTTGTACCTACTCATTTAGATAAACCAGCTGGACAANTTTTTTTTTTTTTTTTTTGTACCTACTCTTTTAGATAAACCAGCTAGACAAGTATAATTAGTATGAGTATTATCTAATTAGGCCATTTTTCAATTTTTCTTACGTTGTGAAAAAAACTGGTTACCCTGCCTATGACAGAACTTACCCATTTTTCTTCTGACACAATATTCTTGAATAACTCTGGAGTTACATTAAAATTATTTCTTTTCTGTTCCATTGTCAAACCAAATATTTCCCGTCTTTCAATCGGTGAAGGCTTGTAGTTCGGATCAATTTGCAAGACTACATATTTTCCACCTTTTTTTTGTTTAAGTAATTCCAAAGCTCGAGGATTTATTCCGGGGCATATTATACCATCAGAAACTTCTCTGCCAATAACTTCAGCTGTTGTTGAATCACATGGTTCTGACAGAGCTATAAAATCACCAAATGAAGACATTCTGTCAGCCCCTCTAGCTCTAGCATATGCAATGGCAAGTGGAGATAAAGCATCACCGAAATCTTGAACCATCGCAGCTTTTTGCTGAAAACAATATATTTGGGTGTATTCTTTTATTTTCCTAACTCCTCTTTTTATCAACGATATCATACGATTTTCCTTGAAAATCGTATGATATCGTTTTTTGTGTTTTCCATTTATTTTTTACCAATAACTTGACTGGTTTTTGCGACAATCAGACAAATGGTTTTGGACTTTTAACCGATTTTGTGATCCATTGTTATAATACCTATCTTGAGGTATACAGTAAGACTCCTGTTCTGACCCCAGACAGGTACCGATTACGAATCTTGACCGATTCGAAATTTTGCAAAATATTTTTTTTTTTCTTCGAATTGTCTACTTGGCCTGGTCCTAAGTTTTTTTGGAAGCAATCACGCGCGAATAGAAACTCACGCTACTACGAGCGACTTCAAGCGACTACACGCTACAAAACGTCAAATGGAGTTTGGCGCTTGAAGTCTCTCGTAAGCGCGAGCTTGTAGTGGCTTCCAAAGGACGACTGCCTTAAAACTTAATAATTAGACTTTTGATGAACCTAAAAACTAAATATTACGATCCATACATAGAATTTACTTTATATCAAAATGGCATGGACTAATGAAAAAAAAAATCTCACCTCAATTTCCGTTAGTCTATGGAAGACAGCTGCTCCCGCAGGGCTACAATGTTTAAAAGATGCTGCAGCAGGTAAATCTAAAGCTTCAGTCAATTCTTTGACAAGTTGCCATCCATTTAATGCATCAAGTAAGTTAATAAAACCTGGTGAACCATTGAGAACTGAAAAATAAACAAAAGGCTACATGATGAAACTGGTTTTGTTGCTTCCCCTAAATATAGGTTGTTGTTCATGTAGCAGCGGTGTTCCTCTTAAAATCAATTATTCTCTCCATTTGTAGATTCATGTTTGGGAAAATGTTAGAAATAGGTTGATATGAGGTCACCAAAAAGGTTTTGATGGCCCTTAGCTGGAAGATGATGGTATGCGCAGAGTTATATACCTATATTTAACATCGGCCCTTCTTGTTGGAGCACCCCTCATTTATTAGTATGTACAAAAGAAAATGATCACGAAAAATAAATTCGATATTTTTATTTCTTGTACCTATTTGATATTTCCATCAAGTGTTTCAAAAATTTTCTTATTCTAAATTTAACTATTGTATTACCTATAATAGGAAGTTTATCTAGCTTTGTAAATATTTCCATCAAGTGTTTCAAAAATTTTCTTATTCTAAATTTAACTATTGTATTACCTATAATAGGAAGTTTATCTAGCTTTGTAAATATCTGAGCCGGCACCTGATGTGGGTTCATACCATATCTTAACGTGATCTGAGCTTCGTTTGGACTATATTGCTTTCTGAAGTAATCGGAAATTGCATTATCATAATCTGCAGTATGTGTAAATGCTTTGATTGCCAATTTCTGTCTTAAAAATAGTAACGAAAAAAGAAAATTAGAAACATGTTTCAAGTAAAAATAATTGTGAACGTTAGTGAACTCCACTTTAGTTGTGATAGTGTTCACATCGTTCTATCATAGTTCTGATGATAACAGTTTGAGTAGGTACTGTTGAAAGCTCACTAACTTAAATTATTAATTTTATTTTTTATTTAGCTTCCAATTATATTTTTTGATTTAATTAATTAAACTCTGAATCAATATTGTCAATTATATATTTTTTAACACCTTACGATTATTTAAATAATTTTATTGATATTTCCAATCTTTAAACTAAAAGAACTACCACAAACAGTTGTTTTTGTTGTCGTACGACATCAAAACTTATATCATCTCCGTGATTGGGATGTTCAGGAAGATTGCAAACGATACTGAGACCAGTAGAATTATAATGAATGATAATGAATGTTTCCACAATTCTACTGGTCTCAGTATCGTTATATTTTCAGGACATCTAAACAAGTGAGGAGTGTCGTGTGGAGTTCCTCTGCCCAAAATAGACTCATGGATGTGTCCACAACTCTACTGGTCTCAGTATCGTTATATTTTCAGGACACCTAAACAAGTGAGGAGTGTCGTGTGGAGTTCCTCTGCCCAAAATCGACTCATGGATGTGTCCACAATTCTACTGGTCTCAGTATCGTTATATTTTCAGGACACCCAAACAAGTGAGGAGTGCCGTGTGGAGTTCCTCTGCACAAAATCAACCCAACAAATTGTGGGCTCGATTTTGCGCATATATGCATATAGATGGTTTGACCAACCGCAGCGTAGCCGCACAAAAGACGCTCTGGTAATGAGGTAGAGCATGGGAGTTTCCGTTCTTCTTCAGATATTTCTGATGAGTGATATTTTTTCTATCAATCAAAACCGCAAATTGTAGACGAAAGAGGTACAACTTACCTAATATTCTCACTTGTTTCTTTATTAGGAGAGGTTTCGATTTCTTTTAGAACTTTGTCATAATCTTGAGGATCACAGATAACGGTTACTCGTTCATGATTTTTAGCAGCTGCCCTAAGCAATGTGACACCACCTGGAATGCAAGTTTAAATGGTTCCTTTTATTTCAGTTTGTAAGTGAATTCAATGAAGGTGACAAAAAACATAGGAGACGCTACCATGGGACAGGGTAGCTTCCCACATCCTCGGCAAATTTCTGGCCGGCAAATCTGGCATTCTTTACACAAACAATAACAACCCTATTACTAAGCCTATGATGCCCGTCCGTCAAAAGGCTTCGTCTAAGGAGCTCTGAGAGTTTGTTAATAGAAATTTGGACAGAATATTTATAAGTACAAGGACTCGTTGTGTTTTTAATACCTCATAATGAGCAGAATATTGCGTTTGGCTATAACCTATACGCTATTGATTGATTTTGGAGCAGCTTTTGACAACTAGTTTTGTATAACATCCCCTCCCCGCAATCAACAATAGTAACAACGTTGACCTCACAAGGCTAAGTGTACCATTGCACGGATAATTATATGTATGCATGTACTTACCAATGTCTATATTTTCTACTGCGTTGGGTACACTGCAATCAGGTTTGGATATAGTCTCAGCGAATGGATAAAGGTTGCATACCACAATAGATACAAGATCATAATTAATTTTCTTCATATCACTGAGATCACTCTCCGTCTTCCTGGACAGAATGCCTGTTGAGATAATAACCAGAGAAAGCATATTATTAGTAAAAATGTTATCTGTCCCTTTTTTATCCTTTAATTTTAGAGGTGAAATGATGAGAAAGCTGCACTGACCAATAATAAACGTCACTAAACAGCATGTTTTCCATACTATTTCACCTCTGTAGAGAACATTTTTCATATACAGGGTTCAGGGTTGACTATTTTAATTTACGCAGTCGAATTGAGAGTACAAAAAAAAATATTCTGTCCAAATTGTAACGATATCAGATTGTGATGACCTTGTCAAGGTTGTCCTTGAAGGTTGTTTCAAGGTCAACTTTTGTTTTTTAAATAAAATGATTTTTTTTCCTTTTACTTAATCGGATTTCTAATCGAAGTCTATGTATATTCAATCGTTTTTTTTTTTTTTTTCAAAGTTGGAATTATTTCCACTCCAAAGATGCATGTGTGACGTATCGAACGAAAGGTCTCGTCATTCTGAATCGAATGGTAACGATATTGCGATGCTCTGACGTTCAGATAATTTTTCATTGTTACCATTCGATCCATTTCAAAAGTAAACCAAAAATGAACTCCAATGTTAATTTAGTTACGAAAGAATATACTTTTTTAAAACTTCCTGTCCTAAATTCTAGCGGAAATGACGTTAAGCTCCAACTTGTCAATTGAACGAAAATTTAAAAGTACTAATTCCTTCAGGGCCGGCTCAAGAGAATTTGCCGCCCTAGCCAAAAAGAAATTTGCCGCCCCCTGAATATAATATTTAATTTGTTTGTTAATTAATATAAATAGTAAAAGTACTCATATTCATATTTTTAATGATAATACTGAATAGTTATCCCCCCTAGTAGTGAAACTCGTGATTTTTGCACAAATTGCAATCAAAATTTGGCCATGAATTTTCCTCTGGTTAATATTGAACAATTCAGAGTTATATATATATTTACAACAGAAATAATGAACACTAAACCTTTTTGTTAAATCCACACAATTTTAATTAGAATTTTTCACTCAAAAATGTAACATAAAATTAATTCACTATACATCATATCCCGCTGAAAATTTTGATTTTGCCGCCCTAGGCGGTTGCCTAGTTCGCCTATATGGTACAGCCGGCCCTGCTAATGAAATCTATTACTCACCTGCATGCACTGCAGGATGTAATGTTTTAACTCTTCCACCCAACATCTCCGGAGCTCCAGTAATCTCCGCAACATCTTTGACAGGAATATTTTCTTCTCGAAGAGCTTTGGCAGTTCCGCCTGATGCTACTAACGTAAATCCAAATGATTGCAATTTTTTTGCAAATGGAATCAATCCAGTTTTATCGGAGACGCTAAGAATGACTGAAAAAAAAAACAGGTGTATAGGTTATCAAGATAATATTTAGTGTCAAATGTCACAGCCAAGGGTTCATTAATAATGATACTTTGGAATCTACTACGATAAAAATTACTCCCCTTAACATTTTAGTATACAAATCTCGAATCGTCCGCCTCGCCGTCTCCATTTTGGGGGCGATGGAAATATCAAATATTTGGGAGGACTATTTTTTAGGCAGTAAATGAATAATCATGTGTCTTTGGCGGAGTTATTTCGTTCGTTTTGGAAGAAGTATATTGAAACAAGTAGTTGGACACATGGAGCACAGGATAGAGATTGCTGGAAGGTTCTAGGAGAGGCCTTTGCTTCGGATGGGGATTTTACGGGCTGATGATGATATTGTTACCTATACATTTTACCTGAATTCAAAGTAGTGAAGTTTTCCGAAGTATGTCACATTGACAGAGTTATTTTGCTCGTTTTGGAAGAAGCATATTGAAAGAAGTAGTTGAACCATTATGGACACATGAAGCACAGGATAGAGCTTTTTTGAGATTCCCTTGCTCTGGATGGGGATGTTTAACATTGTTACCTATACATTTTACTATTGTTACCTATACATTTTACCCGAATCCGAAGTAGTAAAGTATTCCGAAGTTTGTCACATTGACAGAGTTATTTGGTTCGTTTTGGAAGAAGCATATTGAAAGAAGTAGTTGAACCATTATGGACACATGAAGCACAGGATAGAGATTGTTGGAAGATTCCCTTGCTTCGGATGAGGATGTTTAATATTGTTACCTATAAATGTTACCAGTTACCTGAATCCGATGTAAAAGTCAGAAATATTCGTGCTACAATTCGATAAAAATCCGCAGTTTACTAGATCCGCAAACTCACATATGAACATGTGTATTTCTTTTCCTTGCCTAAACATAAGTGCTATGCATATGCAATAAGATAAGTACGTATGAGGCTGTCTGCGAGCATCTTTACGTATTTCCTTAAATTCCTAGAACTTACCTAAATTTCCATTACTGTTCACCATATTGGCAAAACAATTGTGCCTACTAATCAATACTGAAATGGTAAAAAAAAAAAACAATATAAAATTAGAAATCATCTCAAATAATCAATATTTAACACTAATAGTTCTGTGAACTATAGACCTCACACACTTAAAATAACCACCACATAAGATTAATCGTGGTACAAAAAGATCAAATAAAAAATTGATGAGTTACAACTAAACATTCAGTTCGGTCCATTATTCAAATTTGCCAACAGTACAATTTAAAAAACTCGCCTAATGATTATATTCCACTAATGTAGCCACCGAGGGGAGTAAGATAGCTTCCTTAGGTCCTAAGCCCGTGTAATTCTGTTTCAAACTAAAGATGGAAATCATCAACGAAGTGCAATGTCTACTCATGGATGATACAGTGAGAAGCAGGCGAGGGTTTCCGTGCTAAGTAAAGTTACTAAACAAAAGGATGTGGCATGATATAATTAAGGAAGCACTAAACAAAAGGATGTGGCATGATATAATTAAGGAAGGCAACACCGACCCAAATTAGAATTAGGAAAACGAGAAGTTAAGAAGAAGATCACCAGTGCCATTTAATCATTTTGACTCCATAAGCTTCTTAATTGTTTTTAGAACAACAAATGCCTAGACGTATTTCTATTTGAGTACTTGAACCAATAAAGAGACAAATTTAATAATTCTGACTGACAGAAGAAAAAGGGATTATTGGAGAAGGTGTTAGAGAAAAATAGCTTTTATTGTTGAAATTAGCACTAAAATTATAGTCGAAAAAAATTAAGGCACCTACCTTTTTTCGTAGACCACCAGCTTATTTGATCGCAAAAGAAAAGGCTCTTACCTCTTACCAATGAAAATTATTCTAGAATTCGATAAAATTGGAATGGAATACTTTGATAATGAGTCAAGGCAAAAGAAAAGGCTCTTATACGAATAAAAACTATTCCAAGATTCGATAAATTTTAATAAAATACATTGATAATGATTTAAGGAAAAGAAAAGGCTCATACCAATAAAAACTATTCCAAGATTCGATAAAATTGCAAAGGAATACATTGATAATGAGTTAAGGCAAAAGAAAAGGCTCTTACCAATGAAAACTATTCCAAGATTCGATAAAATTGCAATGGAATACATTGATAATAAGTTACTCAAAAAAGAAATACAAAAATACAAGCGCTAATGGAATACTAAGTGACGCGTAAATATTAATCGCAATCAAAACAGAATTGAAATGGTCCGTATTAAACATAATATAGATGACAATGAAGAAACATACAGAACCAACTACAAGAAGACTTCGTTCATGATAGTTCGGGAGCTGGCTAGCCATATCTTACCTCATAAGGTATAAAATTTTTGACCCGTGGGCTGGAAGTGCATCGGTGGGGTAATGTCAAAACCCGCTTTCTTAGTTGCCAGACCGGGGGCGTTTAGAAGCTNGAAGGAAATCAATTATGTCTCGTAACACTATAGTAAGAGCGATGGCGATGGAAGAACCAGTGTCAATAGCCCATACCAAATTTCACCAGTGTCAATAGCCCATACCAAATTTCATCAATGTCAATAGTCCATACCAAATTTCATCAATATCGTTTAACACCCCATAACAGGCAGGCCGAATTTTGCTGTATGTATAGATATCATATTTGTTTTTTTGTTAGTAAGGGTGAGCATGGCTCCCATTTAGAAAATTCAATATTTTACACCTTTGCTTCGAATTTCAGGACAAATCAGAAAATTTCAATTTTTATATTTTTAGGGGGTCCTTATACTCCTTATATACCATTTCGGGGGGGGGGGGGGCCCATTCTTCAAAAAATTTCGATATCTCCTTTAGTTTGCCAAGAAAACCGCTAAACTGTGTTTGCCATCGATAGGTTTTGATGATTATCAGTGAGTCAGTCAGTACCTACACCAACTGGACTTTGCGTTTTATAAATATAGAAGATATATATAAAAGCTGTTTGCTCTTGCTTAGTTACGGCCACAAGCTCGGTACGTTCGTTAGACAAACACAAAAAGCCCATCTGAGGCTTAGGTGCGGGGGCTTATATAGCCCTAAAGAGGAATTTAGCTCACGAATATTGGTACGTTAAAGGCATGGTCGTTTCCGTGCTAATAGTATTCTATGATTTCCTTAGAAAAATCGGCCGTAGTTCGAAATCGGTTGGACAGTTGTTTGCAAGCTATATATTAAAATAAGTGTTTAAAAGGTCACTTAAAAATTCTGGATATGTTGTCGTGACAAAATTTAAGATATCGCACCATAACTCGAAAACGGTATATCATTTTTGAATTTTGATAATTTTTCTAGGGTTCCAGCCTATAGTTTTGGGGAGGTCCATCCCCATCAATTTTTCGATATTTCTTATCGCTTTGGCTACACAATTTGTAATACACACACACATCTATCGCTAGGTACATTGACTTTTATTATTATAGATGTAGATTAAGCACAGAATATTGATCAACATTTGAGGCCCCATATTACGCGTGATCCGCGCTCTCTTTCCTAAGAATCAAATGGGGTGTTAAGGCTTTCGAGAGTTATCATACAACAAAAAACTTTGCCAATGTGACACCTATGTGGTTCATTATTTTTCTAGCAAAAAAATACCCCCTCCCCCCAAAAAATTAAGGGGGGGGGGTTCGTGGCGTAACTAGATCCTGAATTTGACGTACCTACTAAATTTGAAGTCTCTGGCTCTTCTTACCATTCTCTTTTTAAACAGGATTGATGAAAACTGCTAAAAAGCGGCAAAAATCGCCAAGGGTGTATTCGATTGTACCCAAAAGTTTCGGAGCACAATTAGAACCTAAATGGGACCTATATACCAAATTTCATCTAAATCGGTCAACCCTGAGTGGCAAAAGTGCCCATGACGGCGTACGGCGGACAAACGGATTTTATTATTCCATTTTTGGATTGAAACGTACAGATAATATCAAATTTTGAGAAGAGGCATTTTTTTTTTTGTGACGATTCCAAAGGTTCATTATTGAAAATAATAAACCAAAAAATAAACGGGTACCTACTTACCCAATAAATTTGGAACTAGAATCCCGTTGAACTTTTTAAATACACAAACTAGGATGTTTGGTGCTACTTCTAATAAGTAAACTGATTTCTAACTGATCATTGATTTCTAACTGTTGATAATTACAATGTCTAAATTATTATTTATTATTTTCATAGATAACAACATCGTCAGTGATAAGCTATCACCATCTAATAACGTAAATAAATTTTATCTTCGATGGCGCAATGCAGACATGAGCTTCTTCTTATCAATCTGACCAGTTGCATAAGTATATCTGCTGTACCCCATCACTATCATAGAACACAGGTTATTACTGGACAAGTTGCTAGACACTCTCCTCTTTGCAGTGGCGGATATAGGTTGGGGGACAATACAGACATGAGCTTCGTCTTATCAATCTGACCTACGTATTAGGTTGCATAAGTATATTTGCTGTACCCCGTCACTATCATAGCACACAGGTTATTACTGGACAAGTTGCTAGACACTCTCCTCTTTGCAGTGGCGGATATAGGTTGAGGGACAATACAGTCATAAGCTTCGTCTTATCAATCTGACCTACGTATTAGGTTGCATAAGTATATCTGCTGTACCCCATCACTATCATAGGACACAGGTTATTATTGGACAAGTTGCTAGACACTCTCCTCTTTGCAGTGGCGGATATAGGTCGGAGGACAATACAGACATGAGCTTCGTCTTATCAATCTGCCCTATGTATTAGGTTGCATAAGTATATCTGCTGTACCCCATCACTATCATACCACACAGGTTATTACTGGACAAGTTGCTAGACACTCTCCTCTTTGCAGTGGCGGATATAGGTTGGGGGACAATACAGTCATGAGCTTTGTCTTATCAATCTGACCTACGTATTAGGTTGCATAAGTATATCTGCTGTACCCCGTCACTATNGAGCAAAGTCCGCAGCCGAAGGCTGCAAAATCTTTTTAAAATAATGGTCAACATCAACAGAAAATAGAAATATAACAATAACTAAAATATATAACTAAAAAACTTAAAACTTTAGAAGAACAACATATGCATTCGGTGGTAGTCTGATGGAATGATTAAGGAAGAGAAAGTCTAGTACGGTTTTCCGTACCATTTATTATGTATGTACAACCTATGTAGTAGGGGTTGTCTGTTACAATACCACAGCCCAAACTGTAGCAGATAGCGAAAATTTACTAGAAATAGACCCCCCACTCCCAAATTCATGGTCTACTACCCCAGGAAAAATTATCAGAACTAAAATATATCAAGCTGTTTTCGAGTTACGTTAAATTTCTAACTTCTTCACCAAAATCGGATAGTCACGGTCCGATATCATAAATTTTGTCGCGACAACATATCAACTCAAAGCGACAAAGTTTTAGGTGGCCGTTTAGTCCTTATTTAAGGAAATTTTCTTCAAAAATATGGCCATCCATTCCAGAGTTACAGGTTCGAAACCGTGGACGGGCAAAATAAAATTTAGAAAATACTAAAAAGTCAGAATGGCTCTAAGGTCCCTGGCGAAACGTTTAAATCTTAGATTTTAAAAGTTGCAAGATGCTGGGTAAATACAAAACCCATACTCACCCCCCCCCCCCCNATGGGAAGCACGGGCGAAAAAGCTAGTATTCAATAATGAACCTTTGATTGGATTCTCTACATTGGATTCGTCGCAAAATAAAAATGACTCCTTCCTCAAAATTATGATATTTTACGTTTCAAGGTAGGTACCTACGTAAAATCCAAAAATCAAATAAAAAATATCCATTTTTGATGAAATTTGGTAGGTAGATCACATTTGGGCTCTGAGTTGCAAATAACATTGACAGTGACGGTGTGCGGTATACAGGGTATGAGGGGCGGCGAATGGCGAGACGGACAAAAGGATATTTTTATTCGATTTTTTGATTTTTTGAATCTACGTACCTTGAAAAGTGAAATATCCAATTTTGAGGGGGGGGGGAATTATCTAACATTTTTTATGGAGAATTATCTAACATTGTAGAGCCAGTGGCGCAGTTGAGGGGGGGGGGTCATGGTTCTCTCAAATTAATAAAAGGAAAATAATAACCACGTTTTCATTCCTCACACGTTCCTCGAATCCAGTGCCCTCTACATCAACAAGGTTTTCTATCATCGAATCCAGTGCCCTCTACATCAACAAGGTTTTCTATCATCGAATCCATTGCCTTCTACATCTACTCGGTTTTCTACCATCGAATCCAGTGCCCTCTACATCAACAAGGTTTTTTATCATCGAATCCATTGCCTTCTACATCTACTCGGTTTTCTACCATCGAATCCATTGCCTTCCACATCTACACGGTTTTCATCGACAGCCATGGACTTTTACATGGACTAATATTGAATGTAACGCCCTCCCCCCCTCTACGTTAGATCCCGATATATTTTATTTATTGGATTCAAATGACCTCTTTGATACCCTTCCAGGGTTTATAACTGATTAGTTAAAATTATAAAGGCACTAATCAACAATCGGTGCCCGAGTGAGATAAGTTTGAATAAACAAAAACAATTTTCCAAGAATAACAATTCCATATCTAATCAAAAAAATTTAGAATGATTGATTCCAAGGCCATACTTAGGAGGGGTCCATGGGGTCCAGACCCACCTCCCCCCGAAATTTCATTATTTTTTTATGCATGACATCACCACCACCACCACTAACAACAACATCATCATCAACAACAACAACAACAAAAATACAGCAACAACAACATCATCTTCCGTGATCATCATTTTCAGGTGTTAGTCCTGGCTGTNGGTACGGACCTGATTGATTCAAAAATTCAAAATAACCCACGTCGAATACACCAATTCCCGGAAAAAAAGGCACGGGTAAGATTCTTGATCAAATGATTGAGTCAATCGATTGACGCACACTTCAATCAACGGTCCGATATTTTAATCGAAACTCAGTTACTAAGTGCTTGAAGTTTTCGGGAAGCGGGCAGTGGACGCCTTGTTATCTGCAGAATGAGTGAGACTGTTTAATTAGAGAATATTAACCTCAAAGAATGCCAATGTATCTAAACCAAGAAAAACAAAACTCTGCCAATGTGAAAAATGCATTTATTATTTTACTAGAGCGAACGAAGAGGTTACGGGGAACAGACACAAATATGACCTACATACCAAGTTTGGGTCCCCTGTGGATAGGGAGACATAAAAAGAATACTTCAAATGCGCTCGAGTTCGTCCCAGTCGTAAAAAGCGACTAAGGACAGGGTCGGAAACGATATCCTTTCCATTACCCATGCAGAAAGCAGGGAGAAGCTACTGCATTATTTCCTTCCTATGTCTCCTGTGGATAGGGGGACATAAGTAGAATACTTTCAAGTGCATACCAGTCGTAAAAGGCGACAAAGGACAGGGTCAGAACCGATAACTTTTTCATTGCCCATGCAGAAAGCAAGGAGAAGCTACTGCATTATCCGTAAGGATTCTCAAGTATAAACAGCTCTTGGCGAGTTGTTGCAAACCAGCCCGACCTATGATGATGATGATGATCAAATTTCAACAAAACCGGTCAATGCTAACTGGCAAAAGTTCCAAAGGTTAATTATTGAAAATAATAAAACGAGCGTGCTAAAAAAATACGTGAATCTTTTTCTAGTACATACCTTGAAAAAGGTATAATTATCTTCCGCCTTATCTTACACCTGGAATTTAATAATTTTATCTATGTGCAATACAAATCCTTTGTCAGCTGTTTTGCACTAAACAGGAATACTACTTGATATTCTTGTAGTGAGATAAATTTTTTTGAGCATTTTGTAAACAAAAATAAAAGAAGAACAGGCAAAACACGAAACACCTATTTCAAAAGGTAATTAATTAAATTAAATGCTTTATTAATTAACAAAATGTAGTTAATTAAATTAAATGCTTTATTAATTAACTAGGTATTGTCTAAAATAAAATAGCTTTTGAAGCTCCAACCCAACCTTATACTTGACCCTAAAACCCATTTATTTAATTAATAAGTACAGTTAATTTTATGCATACATAATTTTAGAGTACAGTTTCACAAAGAATCTATTTCGAAATTAAAAGAAGAACTTTGTTAATATGTCACTTTGTTAATAAGGCTTTATTATTATTATTATTAGATCGTCGTACCAAACCTTATCCTTGACCTAAAACCCCACTCTAATAATAATTAATCCTATTAATTAGAGATACTTTCAGAGTTCAAAATCCACAAAGAATTTATTTTTAATTTTTTAATTAAAAAGAAGAAAACTTAGCAAATACGACTCATGGGTTTATTTTACTAGTTTTTTAAAAAAAATGATATTTTACGTTTCAGGGTACCTATGCAGAATTCAAAAATAAAAACCGCATGTAGGTCCATTTGGGATCGAATTGTGCCCCGAAAATAATCTTCATATATACGAGTATACCAAATTTCATCAAAAGTGACGTTCAAAGCGTACAAACGATTTTTTTTCATCGATTTTGGTTTATTATTTTCAATAATGAACCTTTGGAATCGTCACGAAAAAAAATACCCCCCCCCCTCAAAATTTGATATTAGGTATACGTTATTTGTACGGAATCCAGAAATCGAATAAAAAAATCCGTTTGTCCGTTGTCCGTCGTCCGCCGTGACCTATTTGGATGAGATTTTATATATAGATCCCATCTGCTCTAACTTTTGGGTGCAATAGAATACACACTTGGCGATTTTCAGTATTGCTGTCTAAAAGGAGAATGGTAAGAG
>CM022883.1:16029076-16085487 GCA_012654025.1 Pachypsylla venusta
TTACTTTCTCTTCCTAGAAGATAAAGTATTGTATTCGTGCAGAAAATTTTGACTTTTTTTGGCCCAAAAAATCGTTTGACGGGAACCCAAAACCCAAAATAAAGATCAAATATAACATTTCCCATTGCTTTTGGGCCATATTTTCACTATTTCGGGTCATTTTTTTGTAAATAATTTGGAAACCACTGACCTTATTGATCATGAAAGAAAAGTTGTAGAAAAGGCTCCCAAAAATTTTTTTTTTTTTTTTTTTTTTTTTATTAAATATTTTAGCCAGTAAATAATATACCCATGTATTACATTGGCATAGTTTTTGATAATTTAATTTCTCTCCAAGTCAGTCTAGTGTGTAGTAAGGTCTTGGTTTAATTGATTCTTCCGGTTCATACAAAGATATTTCTAATTATGAGTCTGTCTAATATGAGTATGACCCAATGAGTGAATGACCTTTCCAAACGGAGCACTTTGATTGACTGACTTCATTACAGTGAAGTTTCTGCAGCCGAGGAAAGAGAGGCGACCCCAAAAAATGTGCTGCAACGACAAAAAAAAAAAAAAAAAAAAAATCAAATGACCTTAGACGTTAAGCCTGAAAAAAACTGCAGTCTCATTCATCAGGTCAGGTTACCCTGGAAAAGATTATGCCACGATTGATTGAAATTTCCTCAATATCACTTTTCTCCCCAGTTATTCCTATGTTAAGATTTCCTCACTATTAAATTGAGGAAATCTTGAAATATCCTAAATATTATTTTTCTCCCCAGTCATTCCTATGTAAAGATTTCCTCAATATTAAATTGAGGAAAACTTGAAATATCCTTAATATTATTGTCCTCCTCAGTCATTCCTATGTAAAGATTTACTCGGTAAAAGAAGTCTTCGAGTTACAGAAATTCACGAAGCTGTCCGAGAGTGTTTGGTCCAGAGAGTCTTTGGTGAAAACTGGGGCTTTTCAACCTGGGGTGGAGAAATCTACAAGGGAACAATCGTCCCCAAGTTCTTGTACATCGTCTAGGTCACTCACATATCCGCACGAAGCTGCCAGCTCTCCACCTCTTTGGCAACTTGGGTATTACGGGAGCTGTTATGTTTACTAGTTGGTTGACACACCTCCTCTGGATTTGGTGGCGAGAGACGGGTTGTGTTTCATAGCGAAAGCCGAATTGCATATGTGCATCTTGGATTTGCTTGTCCTAAGTCTCGGGTAGGCGGACGCTTAAGCGACTATTGATTTTGTCTGTGTATAAGTGGATTTCAGCGGTGGATGATCCATGGACGGATGAGTTGAAACAAAATTTGTGCAATTTGGCCGGGCTAGTCTGGGAGGACGAACACCTTTAAAAACTTTGGAGGAAGAAGGGGGTAGGCTCGTGGCATGTTTGTTGGATGGTGTTGATGAACAGGTTTTGGTCGGGCAATGATGGGACACTAATATTAGACTTAAAGGGGTAAAATACTCCCCAAGTACACCTAAACTTCCTGAAGGACGTTTAATCAGGCGAGCGCTAAAAAAGTGACCGAGTCTAAGTTGGGCTACATGGAGTCTTAATGTGGCCATTTTAAAGTGAGTGAGGTCTACAGTTTACACAACTGCTAGCAATACACTATGAAAATTAATTGAAATTTCCTCAATTTTTTTCCTCCCCAGTTATTCCTATGTAAAGATATACACGGTAAAATAGGTCTTCGAGTTGCTGCAATCCACGAAGGTGTCTTCGTATGTTTGGTACAAGAAGGCTCTCCGGCGGCAATTGTGGGACTCAGATTTGGTGATCAAATATTACAAGTGAATGGAAAGACTGTTGCAGGATGCAATATGCATCAAGTACATAGTTTACTAAGAAATTGTCCAGTAAATAATATTTCTATTGTTGTTAGAGATAGGTAAGTGTTAGTGGCGTTCATATTTTTAAGGATTGCACATACAAAAATCAGTAGATCTTACTGTCTTATACAGCCCGAATAGGACTGAAAAGTCCTTTCACATTGGCAGTCTTTGGTGCTATATCTCGTCGCGTGATCTATGGCGGATTTACCGTTAAAACAACATAGGCCATGGCCTAGGGCGGCAGAATTTAGGGGCGGCAAAATATGGGCGGCAATTGAAATTTTCCAGGAATAATGCGGCGAAAATCGCATTTCTTGTCAAAAGAAGCAAAAAGTTCCAAATTGTCTAGGGGCGACGAAAGTTTAAATCCGCCACTGCACGTGATGCTCTATTAAAATACAAAATTTATAACTAATTTACCTTAACCTCAGACTAATAATTATTTGATGCGTTACAACCATTCCGGACTGTATACTGCTCTAAATTCTTTTGAAGACGCACTTTTATCCTATGTTCAATAAAGACACAAAAGAGTGAAAACTATTTCTATTCCGATTTTTTTGTGAACGAGGGAGAATAAATTCTTCTATTTTCATTTTTTTTTTAAACCGCCTTTCATTACACAAAACAAGGATAAAACCTGAAATCAAAGACGCGTTTGCAGGATACAAAATTTTTCAAATATTTCATTTTGTGTTTGTTAAAACTGAAAAATTCTTATTTTATGTCTCTCGCCTCATTTTTGAGAACCTTAAAAAAAATCGCACTCGCAACAGATAAATTCCTACACAATAACTGAAGGTATGAATTATTAAAAATACCCAACGCAAACCGTCACATTTCCAACCAAGTACCATCAAAACCTTTTTGGTAACCTCATGTTAACCTGTTTCTAACATTTTCAAAACCCGAATTTAGAAAGACAGATTGTTGATTTTAAGAGGAACACCGGTCATGCAACAACACCAAAAAGGATTATTTTCGCCAATTTTGAAAGCTCCAAACTCGAAGGGAAGCATTTTAGGACCTTTTTTTAAAAAAAAAAAGTTGCCCCGGAACCGCTTTCGCATTACTTCAGGGCACTCCTTTTTACAGCTATGCCATTCCGGAAACGAGAAAATTCGATCAGAAAATATTGGGCGGTATTTGTACACACAACCTTCGGACCAAGAGTCAATGCCCTTAACAACTCGGCGACAGAGATCGGCTAGCATATTAGAACCTACTACATTATTTTCTTCTTCTTTTCGTCTCAAAGTTATACCCTTTGAGAAATTTCCCATTAGTTCGGAATCACCCTGTATTTACACTTATTTTTTCAAAGGCCATTTGAACGGAACGTTACCCTCCATAAAGATTCGTCGGGTCATGTTGGATTCCAATTCAAACGAGGTCAAATTATACGTCTCGTAAAAGAATCTTCAGCAACAAGAAATGGCCTCCTTACTGATCATCATATCTTAGAGATCAATGGACAGAATGTGGTGGGGATGAAGGATAAGGATATTCGGGGAATCATAGAAAAAGCACCCTATGTGATTAATCTGACAATCATGCCAAGTAATGTCTACCATCATATGATTAACAAGTAAGTATTTGGCGTAATACGGTACAACTGATAAACAGTAAGGCGTGAGTTCAAATCCAGGCAATCCATGGAATTTCAACCCCATAAATTTAAGATATTTACCAATATTTTTTTATTTCATTTTTTTAATTTGGCTTAACGTCTCTTTAACATCTATTGGTCATTCAAGACGAGTGTTTCACTGTCCATTTGCTGGAAACTTGCAAACCAGCTACCCACATTGACCTCAGCTAGCCTGGGTTGGGCCGGAAGAATAGCCAGCATCACGAGGACGCAAACCCACGTGGACACCCCAATGGCACAACCTCGCTGGACGTTGCTTAACTTCAGTGATCTATCGGGAACTGGTGTATTCAACGTGTCATATACGCTGGCTATTTACCACTATCCTGGCAACGGATTATCTACATCTAGTTCAGCGTCTTCGGAATAGCACAGCATGCTACCCACCCTTCCACCACCATTACTTAACGTGATGCACACGGAATGTAATGTGGCCCAAAGGAACCCTCCTAATTTAAATTAAAAATACTCCTTAGTTCCAAAAGCATATCAATTTAAATACAGCCCATTTGAATTAAAATTTAGAAAATGTTAATATGAATTATTGATACACTAATAAGTAGTCTTCTTAATATATAAATCAGAAATTTGTATGTGTAGCAGTGTACCTATGTGGGAGGGGTTGTCTGTTACAATACCACAGCCCAAACGGCAGCAGATAGCGAAAAGTTTAAAAGAATGGACCACCCACACAAATCATGGTCTACAACCCCAGGAAAATTATCAGAACTAAAATAGGTCAAGCCGTTTTCGAGTTACGGGTAAATTTGTAATTTCTTCTCCAAAATCGAACAGTCACAGTCCGATATCTTAAATTTTGTCGCGACAAGTTATCAACTCAAAGCGAGAAAGTTTTAGGTTACTGTTCAGTCCTTATTATTTTCTGCTAAGGTAGGGCCAGTCATTCCAGAGTTACGAGTTCGAAACCGGAAACGGGTAAAATAAAAGTTAGAAAATACTAAAAAGTCAGAATGGCCGTGCCTCTATAGTCGATTATAACATTTGTTGCTGTGAAAATGCCCCCTTCACTGCAATTATTCATTGAGTATGTCCGCACTAAATCACACAAAATACTATAAATGTAGATTTGTTGTCATAGCTTTCTGTAAACCTAACTAACCATAATCAATGCGATATCTCCGCTTTGAAAAGAGATAACGCAACCAACCATCCACCAAATAAAACTAGATAACGTCCCCTATACACTGTAAGTCTCCAATGCACGGTCGCCAATCACCAAATCACAATATTCAGAAGCTCCGATATTATTTTTGATAGACACTGTCTTTTATTTTATTTCAGAATGAATTTCAATTTGGTCCGGAACACAATGGATCATTCGATTTGAGATATGCTCGACATTTCTCGATTCATTTGCTGTTGCCGACGATAATGAAAATCCAACGAGTAAGTGGTCGGGCAAATGAACTAACCAGGTAATTATTGATTAGGCTCATACCAATAGAACTGTAGACCTCATTCAGTTCGAATGCCACCATCAGGACCCGGGTTACACAAAGACTTATAAATATCGAACGAGATTCCTTACTGCGGTCGAGCAAATGAACCAAAATTAGTTCACTAACCGTAACGTCAGTTTGAAAATTAGTAGATATGAACTTTAAACCTCACTCAATTCTCACTATGCATAAGGCTAAATTGACGAAATGAATAAAATCATGTTTGTAAGTTTGCCCCTGCTTTTTGTTCCCTTTGATAATCTTGTAATTATTTTGAGTTGTTTTTTCTTTCGACTTTTATTAAATAATTTTTATTTAGTTTATTTTTTTTTTTTTAAAAAAAAAAACGGCTCTCATTTACTGTAACCGAAAAAAAATTGAAACGAGGGAATCTATGAGCCAGCGTCAAAGGCAATTTGAATACAACAGTTCTTTTAAGATCACAGAAGGTTAGCAACGTTCAGCGAGGGTATACAATTGTCGATTGTTAATATCACTTGAAAATGAAAATAAATATTTTCCTGCATTATTATCTTACACACACGAGCCCTCGTGATGATGTCTATTCTATGCTCAACCTAGCCTGGGTGAGGTCAGTGTGGGTAGTTGGTTTGTAAGTTTCTAGAGACTAGAGGGTAAATGATAAATTAATTTATAAGTTATATTTTTTCCCCGTGAATTTCGGAAAAAAAACGAATCGCAAAAAATAAACGCTTATACCAATTTCGTTGAAATTGTTTTGCGAATAATTATATCTCAGATGTTGAAGAGACTTTAAAAGAAAGAAAAAAGCACATCGACTACTGAATAATGACCAGCGTCCACTAAATTATTTTCAATTGTCACGTTAACGTGTCGGTCGCCGCGCCGGGAGTGTGGATTTATTTTTTACTAAACACCTCTTTAGGATCTATTAGTCCTTCGAGACGTTCACCGTTTACCTTCCATTCACTGGATACCTGCAAAATAGCTACCCACATTGACCTCATCCAGTCTGGGTTGAGCTGGGAATAACCTGCATTATGTGGTCACTGGACGTTGCTTAACTTTGGAGATCCTACGGGAATAGATGTATTCAACGAGCCATTGACGCTTTCATAAAAATTTCAAATTTTATTCTAATGGGATTTTCACAAATTTCATATTCCTGAGGGAGTAGCAAATAAATTATTGTTATAGGAAGCAATGCAGCCTCAGTACCTCAGTTAGTTAGGGTGCGTTTACATAATTTAAGTTTCTTAAATCAAGAAACTTGACTCATGTAAACGCTCCGCATCAATGTTTACATTATTCAATTTTCTTAAATCTAGAAACTTGACTCAATATTGATACAGCCGTTTCTTGATTCAAGAAACTTGACTCAATATTGATACAGCCGTTTCATGATTCAAGAAAGTTGACTCAATATTGATATAGCCGTTTCATGATTCAAGAAACTTGACTCATGTAATCAATGTTTACATTACTCCATGTTCGAATTCGAATCTATAGGATCGCTCTTTCCTTTCTCATTCATTTCGTTGGTTTAGCCCGTCAATTAGACGAGACGATTCCATTGATTGAGATCTCTATACTGCCTCGTTTAATTTTTCATTTAAAACATTTTAGTTACTTTTATTTTTCGAATTATTTTTTATCAATTATTTTGATTATTTTGTCATTGATCATTTTCCTTGATTTCAGTCGTTGCTATAATATAATCATTGAACAGAAATCAATCTACCGGTCTTGCGGGTCATTCTTTTAGGTGTCAATGAAAATCATACGCACAATTTATAGATCTCTTCCTATTTCTTGCTCTCTATTAATATACAGGGTGTATCATTAAAAGTGTTAAGAGTCGAATGTTTCGGATCCTGTTGGAGATACAAAAGAAATGTTCAGACTAAGGTTTCATGTTATCAAAGGGGAGATGGTATGGTGACCCTAATGATGTATTTATGGTTGACGTTCAGGAACATTTCAAGGTTGAATTAGTACAAAATAACTGTCTCAAATTATGGTAAAAATTTTATTTCCAATTAACCACCTTCCCGAAAACTGGAAAATAAACAAAATGAAAAAAAAAAGTGAATAGTCGATTGTATGCATTTAAATGTAAATTTCTTTGTGTTATTTTGTCACAATTTTTGTGCACATCATAGCATTACAAGATATTATCAACTATCACCTTAAAAGGGAACCTTAAAATTTGTTTGGATGTAGGTAGTGAAAATGTGATAATCTGATATTAAGTGAGAATGTGATATTTTTTTCTCTTCCACCATTATTATTTGTAATTTTCTTCTATTTTTATTTAAAAAAAAGTAAATCGATTACAAAGAGCTGAAAACAGAATTCCCTTGACTCAACACAAGGTCTACTCAATGAATTTAATAGTACCCAACGAGTCGAGGTAACCAAAATGATATTTATATTTAATAATTAAATATTTAATAATTAAATTACACACGATTTTTGGTGGTAATAATAAAATTTTTTTTTAAAAAAAAACACTCCAATATCAATAAGCCTAAGCTACACTTAAACATTACTTTATAATGCTAACACTTGTCGCTATTGACATAGCTACTCAATTGTACTCACGGGGCTCAGTTACCCCCAATCACAACCAGACCAAGTAGAAAATTTGAAAAAACCTTTATCAAATTTTCGACCCGTCCAGGAATTGGTCAAAATATATTTTTTGTATCCCCAACAGGATCCGATATATTTGTCTGTTTTACTTGAAATGGCACAGTCTGTATATATTTTTTTCAATATGTTAATTATTTTTAATTAGTATTGTAGATGAAATTTTCAATTATTTTATTTTTATCAATTCATTAAACATGTAGATCTTATTTTAAAGTTAGTACATGACTTCCTAATTAAATATTTATTAATTACCAAAGTTATTTGTTATATTTTAGATTTTAATGTTACTTTATAGAATTGAATATATATTTTTATTTTAAATAAAAGAATGTGTTTAAGAGATTAAATTTATTCAAAATGTGTTTTTAAAAAAGAATCAAAATTTGAAAGACATTATCGAAGCTATCGACCGAAAGTGTCAAATCTTTTACCGCGTACATTAAATCAAAATTGTAGAGTACTGACCAGTTGTTTGTAATCAGCCCTCAAAATGTCAAGGATAGATACTTGTTTTTTTGAGTGATCACTACGCCTAGATCTGTGTGCGAGATCACAATGGTCGGACGATCTGGGACCCAAGCCGTCATAGTTCCAGTCAAGGGCCACCTAAAGACCTAATCCTAGGATTCCATATCTTCAAGGATACATGCTCACCTAGATATTAATGATAGACCAAACCTTCACATTGTTTTGACAAACATTCGATCTTGTGCGTCGTTCCTTTCTTAATGGATTAACTCGGACGAGTTCATCTTTGGCTTTTGAACCAGTTATTTTACTCACTCTCTAATTGAGGAAACTGGTTATTAAAGATTACATTTGGAGGCTGTTTCCTCGCCTTCCTCAGATAATGTGTGCACAATAGGCTTTCATTCAAGGTTCCCATGCTGTGCATTAGATTTTGTAGATGTTTTGTTTTATGTTCCAAACCAATTTCTTCCAATCGAATCATGACTTACTAGTACCTAGTATAGTGAAAAATAAATCTTGTTTGATATTATGAAAAGTTACATTAGGAAGAAATCCTTACGGACCGAGATTACCCGAATATGATTGTAAAGTAACACAATGTCATTACGTTATATTTTATAAAATTAGTGACAGATTTTTATAAAAAATGAGTTCTTGGTATAGTTACCACAAGCGTAGGGCGTGAGTTCAAATCCCAGCAAACCCATGGAATTTGATGCTCACGAATTTGTGATATTTACCAGAAAATAATGGCGCTTAAAGAGAACCATTTAGTTCTATTCGGGCAAATTAATTATTATTAAATTATGACATAATGACAAAAGATATATTTATTATTTCTGGAGAAAAAACTCTGCCAATGTGACACATAGATTTATTATTTTACAGGCTGAAAAAAAATACCCTCCCCCAAATTTAATATTTTACGTTTTCAAGGTATGCAGAATCCAAAACTCGAATAAAAAAATCCGTTTGTCCGCCGCCCTTTGCACCCTCCTGTACATCGTCCACCGTGATGCTAAAATTTTACAAACGGTTTTTTTATTCGGTTTTTGGATTCTATCTACCTACCTTAAAACGTAAAATATCAAATTTGGGGGGCGGGGGGGGGAGGAGTTACGATATTCTTTTTCGTGAAGATTCCAAGGGTACATAATGAAAATAATGAACCAAAATATGTAATTATATTTTAATCCATACTAATATTATAAATGCGAAAGTAACTCTGTCTGTCTGTATGTATGTATGTTACGCTTTCACGCTTAAACTACTGAACCGATTTTGATGAAATTTGGTATGGAGATAGACTAAACTTTAGGAAAGGACATAGGCTACTTTCTATCGCGAAAAAAGGCGCCGAAACTATAAACGGCCATGCCTATAAGGCGCCAAGCGAAGCGGGCGTATCCTGCTAGTAATTGAAATAAGTATGTGGATCTTTGTCAATTATTAGCCTCCAATAATAGACAACAACAATATATATAGGGCTATGCAGTCTCATACTTCTGGTCACCATATGCATCATCAAACGATGATGATAATGTCTTTCAATACATTGATTCTTGGTTTATTAGAAATGTTGATAAATTTTATTGTAGTTAAATTATGCAGGATCATTTTAATAAGTTATTGATGGAGACTTGTGAGTTTGCTAGGAGCATTACCTCTAAAGTTCGGTAGAGCAGTTAATTAAGTTTTCACTTTAATATTTTATTCGTGTAATTCTGTGATGGTTATGGTTAAAATCACACCTACCTAGCCAAGAAACAGTTGGAAGTTTCTGGTTTCGAAATGAAAGATACGCTATGTTTAGTCGGGAAATTTTAAATAGACTTGTATACAGTAGGCTATGATGTCAACGAGATTAATATTAATAGAAAGTACATAATTCGGAATAAACATATGTTCTTTAAATTAAATGTTTTTACACAACTGTAAGTCTCTACCAAATAACTTAAAATAAAATATAAATTTATTTTTGAAAAATAACCTCCATTCTTGAAATAAAAAATGAGGTTGTGAAGATTGTATTATTTTTTAAAAGAAATAAAATATATATTCTATTTATTTAATTATAAAAAAATTGCCATTTTTATTGTAAAATAATATTATTGTTACCTCGTGAGATTGTAATGATGGACAAAAAATTTCTCTAGGTACGGATTTTTTTTTTATATTTTTTTTTTATTTTAGAGAGAGAGAAAAATCCGCCCAGGTTAAGCGCGTAGACATCGAAGGGATGGTTCATATGTAAATTGAAACTATAGTTGAAAGTTGAAAAGGGATGATTTTTAAAATACGTGTTCCGTTGTCAAAACATTTTAAAGTAAGAAAATATTTAGGACACTTGGTAGAGCTAACGAATACAAAAAATGGAAATTATGAAAAATACTTGACTTTATGTTCTACAATTTTAATATAATGGTGTAAAATCCGGAATATGCATATCGAATAATATATTAAAATTGTAAAACATAAATTTTCCGTTATATTTTTTTTGTGAGATATTTTTATTATAATGCAATATCCATAAGAACTACATAGCTGTCTCCCATTCATGCAAAATTTTCAAGATACATACATTAAATTATCAATGTATCCGAGTATCAGAAAAACAAAACGGTGTAATTTTTCTTCGCGATGTATTTTTATGGCTTTTATTTTTTATAACGTAGCAAGACAAATATTAGCTCTTCTACCAAAGCACTGAATGTAAATTGAGTGTACTATCAATTTTTAATTCATTCCGAATCTTTATAGAAAAAACAATATTTATATCCGCCAAAAGTGTCCCAATCACTATGTCCCTGACAATTGCCAATTTCGCCAAATTAACCGGTATTCAACGGTAATACTTCTATAAAGGATACACTTTCAACGTTTCTTGCACTAAAATTTAATATTTTTAACATTTGTTTATCGCTTTCCAGGCATGAGTTCAGATTTTTTGATGACGTGCGGTAGATCATAGACGCCCCTAACGCAACGTATTTTCACCCCTGGCAAATCTGGGATTCTTCCAACTCGAACTAAAACGATGTTATGTTCCTGAAGGTTATGACCTTCGCCAGGGATGTAGGCCACCATTTCTTTTCCTGAAATTAAAATGAATAAATAAATACTTATGGCTATAAGGTAAACAAAGGTTAAGGTTTTCAGTGATAAATCGATGTCCCAAATTATTACTGCCAAAAGACACTATTCGTCGTTGTTTTTTACCAAATAGGTACCTACACTAAGATCCCTTGATGAAGCGAAGAGTCTTTAATCAAGGAAGATAGGGTTCGCAGCCAGAAGAGCACCAAACCCGGCCGTTGGATAGTATCTAAAATATCTTATCCAGGGAGCGAGTATACGGCATCGTACTTAACCTTTCTTTTCGTCGTGTAGATTTATGAGAGGATTAGCTTCTTACTACAAAAGTGGTCATGGAAAGAGATTGAATCATTTCAATTAAAGGACAATTAAATGAGAATTCATACCCCTTTTTCCACCCAAGGACATTCAGATTTTTAAAATCGATAGAATCAAATGTGTCCTCCTTTTGGATTATACGGAAGAACATACATAAAAAGGTGAAATATAAATTTTTGAGGGGAATACCTAATTTACTTAGATAAGTATAGATAATGCATTTTTTTTTTTTTTTTTTAGTTCATTATAAAAAATAATAAACCAAAAACATCAGCTTCGATGGAAAAAACGAGTTTTAACACATCACTACTATCTGGATTTTTCCGTCTCCACAGGGCCGGATTAACCTTCCGCGGGGCCCGTAGCAATTTCACAGAGCGGGGCCCCCTCCACCCCCTACCAGCGCCGTCTAAGTAGTCTACTTTTTGGAGCTAGTACTAAAAATGATTATCTTTTGACCTTTTGGTCTAGTGCCTACAACTGGTACAGTAAAGTGAAATAAAATTTTGAGTATACCAACATCGATAAAACCGCTCATTCTAAAAAAAAAAACACTTTGCTTATGTTGCAATAATTGTTTCTTTGTAAGTTTCTAGGTAGTAGGTACCTACATGTACTTTCCTAAATTAGATTTTACTACATACTTTGAAAAGTTGGGGGCCCCTCAAAATGATATGTTTTTTCAATTGTCAACCCTGAAATGTCGAATTATCTAGTGTAATTTGTCAAAGAGCTGGGCCCGTAGCACGTGCTACAAGTGCTACTATTGTTAATCCGGCCCTGCGTCTCCAACAAAACAATAATATATGAGGACGAACTGTTCCATAGCCTTGGATAATACTCACCTGTACTAAGTCGAACTAAAACACATTTTCTATTAGCTGAATTTGGTTTCTTGGGTTTTTTAATTAAAACTTTAAGAACTACACCCTTGGCAAATGGTTTTCCAAATAATGGTTGACGTGGTGGTCTTTTCTTAAAATGTGGACCCTTAATATGCATATCATAAAGGGTTTTCTCACGGATCCACACTGGAAAAAGAACAAAAATTTGTTACATACATTTCCGTTTTAACAAAATTGTTCTAAATATTTCGCTACATATAAATTTAAAACATTAATCTATCGATAGTCTGAATCAAAAAAAATAGTTCTTCAGTGGACATTCTGCCAAAAAATGATGATGCGATGATGAATTACTTATTTGGAATCATAAAAACTTATTTCTAGGCATTTTTACCTATCATTTAGGTGCGGCTGCAAAGGGCCCATTTTTATATGTTCCACCCTGTAATTCGTGTATGGTAAATCCTAGAGAGTTCCGGTTTTCTGAAATGAACTTGTATTAACGAGACCTTTAAAACAAGGTGTCACTTGATATACCTTCTCATAAAGCCAGTCGGTGTCAAGCCTAAACGGCTGGCCGAGGCCAAAAAATTTTTAGTCTAAAATTAATCCCCCTAAAATCTAAGGGTACGTGTTTTTGCGTTTTCTTATATCTTTAGCCAAACTCGAGATACGGCGGGAGGGCTGAGACTTTATGGACACCCTGTATATATTTTGAAACTGCGCGGGATTTTTACAAGTAGTTTCCTTTTCGTTTACGAAAAAAATCCGCCCAATAATCTACTCGAATTATGGGGACTCCCTAAACGAAAACCGAGCTCCGATAATGTTTGTCATGCGCAGAGACACAACATAATTTTCGGGATGGTTTTCGTATTCCGATAAATTTGCGAAATCTCCCAATAATATAGTTTTGTAGGTATAGAATACATATTTCAGCAGTACGTCATTCATAATATACAATGACTCCGGGTGGAATTTTAGATGCATAGGTACTTCCCGACCAAGAGTGAATGGTCTTAGGAACTCGGTCTTGGATATGGTGGCGTTACTTGAGACGAACAAAATGGTCACATTTGTTTCACGTTCATCGGTCGAACAGAGTGAGGTCTAGCTTTAACGCGACATTTTTTCTTTTGTTTGTCTGTTTTTCCTTTTTTACCTCGCTAACTCTTGAAAGACTCATCCGAGTATGATAAAATCTAGGAGGGACATTAATTTTTAGTGAGTGTAGTGTACAGTCCACAGAACTACTAGTTATGTTATTTTTCAACAAAATGTTCTTTTGTTTCACACATAAATATGCATCATGTTGCATATATCTGATAACTGATAAAGTGATAAGATTGATAACACTTACATGGTTGGAACGTGGGTGACAGTAAACAGCTAGAAAATAAGTTGGGTTTTGATATTAAGCTGGTAGTAGGTACATGAGTTACAGAAGATTTTATAATATTTTGAAAATTAGAAAACACTTTTTGCAGGAAATTCATCCTGGTTTTCTATGTATGAGTTCTGATCTTCTATTCTTCTCCTGATCCCTAGGTCAACCTAGGTCCGCGCAAGCGCAGCCGACAAAAAATTTAAATTGTATTTTTTTGAAAAAATTGCGCTATGTTCAAGATGGGTATGACTTCGGGAAGATTTGTAGGGTCCCATAGTTGTGGGAATTTTGTCGCGTGACACATCGCGGGAAAAATCCCACCAACCATATTTTTGTACATTTTTATTTTCAAGAGTTGAAATTTCATTTCGCCTACAATTTTACTGTAAAAATGTTTTGGATTGTTTAAAGTTGTTTATACAGACCTCAAAACCAGTATACTAGCCAAGAATAGAGAAGACTTTGATAAGTTAACAAATGGCTTTAGAACAAAATATGCAGGTAAAGCTGACAGTTTTATTGATTATTTGGATTCCTACTACTTCCAAAGATGTGAAAAATGAGCAATGTGCCACAGAGGAAATTTGAAACATGGTACTGTTACACTACAGCCCATGTTGAATCTTTTCACAATAAGTTAAAAAAAGTCTATTTTAATAAGAAACCAAATAAAAGAATGGACGATCTCTTAGATGTGCTTTTAACCATAGAGCAAGATGATTATGCAGCACGACAGCGAGAGATGATTTTCAACCATAAATCAGTTGAAAGTCTAGTTATTATTAGACGGCATAAATATGGTATGGAATTACCTGATACCTGTATTCACAAAATTAGTAATACTTAATGGGAAGTTGAATCACCACTATCCAGTATAACATATCATGTTTATCTCAATTTGATAAACTTTCTGCCTCAGCTGGTTTTCGAACCCACGTCCTCTGGATTACCAGTCCGACGCTCTGACCACTAAGCTACCGAGAGTACCTTCACACCAGAATCACAGATTTTTTTTCTCCTGCTGCCTAAACGGGAAAAATATTTTGAACGAGGGATTTTTCCCTTGTTCGAGGACCCCCACCGTTCTCCCCGAAGTCATAGATTGTCTCCTTGGACTTCTAAAATGCGAAAGGAAGATTTGTAACGTTGCCAGTTTGCATGTGTTGTCCACAGGAAAATAAAAGGCAAATCGATTTTTCTGTCAATGGTGTTAAAATTAGACCTCACCCCGTTCGGTCAAAAATAGAAGCCCCCCCACCCAGAAATACATATTCAGAATTTTATAGGTTTCCAATAGATAAAAAATGGCTCTTGCATTATATTTTTGAGGTCAAGAATTAAAATGTGCTTAAAATCTAGGTAACAGATTTTGTTTTAAAATGACCTGAAACCCGAAAAAGTTTTGATACCTTTTCGACATGGTTCAACCTATATCTCTGGATTGGAAATAGGTACAAATTTATCTCAAGTGAAAGAACATTAATTCAATCTAGACATGCAAAATGATAGATTTCTAACTTAAAAAGATCGCACGATCTCTCCGCTAATTAGTTCCGACTGGCCATTGGTATAGAAAACTTCAGTTTGTTTTAATATCCTTGAATTCTTCTTTATCTTCACCCTTTCCGTAGAAACTCGCTTTTTTACTGATGATCTCTCATCATTCGTTTTTTAAAGGCTGGATGACATTCCTAACACCAAACCTTTTGTATTTAAATGGTTTTAATTTCCTTGAGGAACCTACTTTTAATTAGTTCGGACTCACCTTGTTGATAATTGAGAATAAATTTAATAGCCTATAATAAAATGGTGGGTATGTATAATGCGGTTATGGTTATCCTTGTAAAAATTAACGAGTTAGTTAAAAAACAAGGTTTATAAATTAGTGACCATTCTCCGACGGATGAAAATTTTGACTACGGCACTGAGCAATGAGTATCAATTTTCTTTAATAAAAAAAAATCTTTTTATATTCTTTCCTCCAAGTTAAATTTAAGTAAAAAAATTAACTGACGCGGACACAGTGTAGGTACTAATGTGCATGTATGGAAACATGGCAACATTGATTTCTATTGTAGGTTGCAAAATTTTCTCCATTTTGAAATTGAATTCCTCAACTTTCATTGTTGGAATTCGGTGTTTGTCGTCGTAATCTTTTTTTTTATAATTTTAAATTATTGTGACAAATCTTGAACTCCTTATTTAAATCTTTTCGTGTTAGTTTTCAGTTTATATAACCTAAATTCAAAATGGTAATGTATAAGCAGTATAAGTATTTAGTGTCAGTCTTTCTCTTTCATAGCGTCATCTGAGTATGCCATTTTACATTTCGAAATAATTATGTTTTTTTTCTTCTCCAAGCAAACAGAAAGCTTTCGAAACTTGAACGTTTCAACGCACTGACAACACGGTGTTAAGAACATGATGAATAATGCTGATTATTAACTCAAAATTATCATTGTAACACTCCGAGTGAAATCGGGACACCTCAAATCAATACCTCCATTATTTCTTTAGGCTCGTAAAACAACCGGGATGCCTACTTTCTTTTAACGATGTATACATTTTGAAAAGCAATCACTCGCTGTGTACTGTAATTAACACAGCATACAGAAGCATGGTAAAACTTCAGAATCGCGGCTTTTTCGAAAAATTAACAAACTTTAACGAATTTTTCGGGCGTGAGGTGTTTTGCGTTCTTTTTAACGATAAGGACCCATAAATCGAGGCATGGCCGATCAAAACGTTTTCTAACCTCTCTGGGGAAGCGTTAAGATGAACGTCCTCCCCCCCGAGAGGTTAGGAAACGTTTTGATCGGCCATGCCTCGATTTATGGGTCCATAAAACTTATACCTAGTGGGTAAAACGCATGAAACACCTCGCGTCCAAAAAATTCGTTAAAGTTTCTTGAAAATAGGCCGTTTCAAGCCATTTTAAAAAAAAAGTTAATTTTTTGAAAAAGCCGCGATTCGGAAGTTTTACCAAAATCTTTTCAAAGCGATAGAGGTTTTGGGTTTATTGATTTTTCCGAAAACTAGGCTAGTAAGGAAAATGTCTCAGTTATTAACAGCTTGCATTAAAATAATAATAATAAGGTGGAATTTTTTAAATAAGAAAGGGATTCTTACAAGCATTAGTTATACAAGAGTTTCTGGTAACCGTAGCACTTAAATGGAGATCCTTTGGCCACGAGTGGTCCAGTAAGGCCCAAAAACCAACCAATGTGAATTCCAAATTTCAGATAAAGCATACGGACTGTCGGACAAAATGCATTAAAGAAGAAAATATTTTTTTTAAAACTAGACCTCACTTCAATCGCTCGATTAACAGTTTTCAATTAAAATCGGATTGTTTTCGGGAGATATCGTGGTGCTAAAAGACAAATTGACAAACAGAATAAAGTTTGTCTTGTTAAAAGTAGATCTTTGTTCGATCAATTATTGAGAGTACTTATATCAGTCTATTAGCGGCTGATATAAGTCGAATCCGGTAGATTTGAAAAACATCGTAATTTCGGAGGACATCTTTTGTTGAAAAATCAGTAATATCTGAGCTATTCTATTTGTATTTGTCTGAATTGCAGAAAGAACCAGAACATTTAAGAAAACTTTTTATTGGTGGTTTGGATTACAAAACCAATGACGAAACACTGAAATCCCATTTTGAAACATGGGGAGAAATTGTCGATGTAGTTGTAATGAAAGATCCCCAGACGAAAAAATCCAGAGGTTTTGGATTTATTACCTACTCATCAGCTCATATGGTTGATGATGCCCAAGCTGCAAGACCTCATACTATTGATGGAAGAGTTGTGGAACCTAAGAGAGCTGTTCCCAGGACTGTAAGTTTTGTACTTGAGTATAACAAATAAAAATGAAGCAAATATTTTTTAGTAAATTATTTTAATCCAAGGACAGATGTGTGAGGACGACTAAAAACTGATGTAGCGGAGAAGTCAATAACTGGAGCCATGGTCTCATAATCTGACGAACCATTGAACACGATAATGCTTCCTAATGCTGATCTTGGAAGGGAAACATTCTCGTACATGGGCTTACTTTCATAGAATATTTTTGTCCATTTTTATTTTCAGAAAAAAATATAGGTTCAAGAATTTACATTTGTGAACTGTTCATCAATCTTGAAATTTGTATTACCTTTTAAAGTGTGCGTTCATAACGAAGCACCAACCATAAACGAACCTATCACCATGCACTGTATTTAGAACCACAAGTTTTTTTCCCGTTGATGTGCTTTGGTCGCACCGTCAATGTGGAATACCACTTTAAAGAAGTTTCATTTTGCAGGAAATCAACAGGCCGGAAGCTGGTGCAACTGTAAAGAAACTGTTTGTTGGATCTTTGAAAGATGATATCACGGAAGATGATCTACAAGAGTACTTTTCTCAGTATGGCACCATCACTTCTGTGGCTTTGGTTACGGATAAAGAAACAGGCAAAAAGAGAGGTTTTGGATTTGTAGAGTATGACGACTACGATCCAGTTGACAAAGCTTGCTGTAAGTTCCTTAAGGAGTTTTTACGCGTATCAAGCAAAACACTAGTTAGTTGCAAGGCCAAGAAAAACAGAACCAGAGTGTTATTACTGTGCTGAGCGCCTGTTGCGAGGTAGTCAGTAAGTTGAAATGTTCAAGAACGTGGTGATATCCACAGTTTTGTCTAACACTAACTTAAATATATTAATGCACATTCTTCTGTCTCAATGCTCTCAAAGTAATACCGACTTGACATTTGGAAAGCTTGTAATTTAAACTTCGTACTTTCCATGTCTATGTCGGTTGGGTAGCATATTATGCTATTCTGAGGACGCCGGACTCGATATTTATAATACCGGCACCTTTCATGTCATCCAATACTTAGTCATAAATATATCAAATTAATGAGGATGAAATTTCATGGGTTGGCTGGGTTTGAACCGACGCCTTACTGTTAAGCAGTGAGATCGTCTACCCACTACGCCATCAACCCATGTAGTATTTTGGGAATCCACTTGGAAAGAATTCTATGAAAAAAATTGTCCGACAGATGTAAGATTCTTGTTAATAGTGGACTCCCAGAATCATGTTAATGTTATTAATTAAAATTATTATATCACGTAATGACGAGATCATACAGTGCGTTAACTCAGAGACGAGTTAACGTTAATGTTAATGTTATTAATTAAAATTATTATATCACGTAATGACGAGATCATACAGTGCGTTAACTTTATTTTGATATATGTGGCTCGTCATTTTATCGACCAAAATGATAAGCATAAAAAAAACATTTAAGTTTCTCAGTGACAAACTTTGTGAAACATGAGAGTCGAGTTATGCAACATGTATATTTTCTTGTTAGTTCTTTCTTTGTGTTAAATTTATAATCCTTAACAATTGTTTTATTTACAGTAAAAGGAACTCATACCTTAAAAGGAAAGAAAATTGACGTAAAAAAAGCTTTGTCCAAAGAAGAAATGGCCAAATTAAAATCTCGAAGCTCATTTGGTGGCGGTGGGGGTGATAGAGACCCTTGGGGTAGTGGTGGAGGTGGTGGTTGGGGTAAGTTTTGAATTTTTTTATTATAAATGGTATTTATAATATTTTTGGAAGAATATAAACTTGAAATATTGGTAGTGAAGTTAAAAGGTTAAAAAGTGATAATATACAAATACAGGGTATTCCAAAAGTAATGATCTCATTTGTTTTCTCTTTCATATTTCTTTTAATATTTCTGATCCACACACTTTTAGAATTTGTATAGAATCATGGATCACAGCACTCCTCATGATCGAAGAATCATTGTGACAATGTTTTTGACAAAAATTGTTCATTATGATTTTTAGCAGACCTGCGAGTGCTATATTTAAAAGAGCATTCATTACAATAGGTTTCAAGTTATTGAAGATCTGCAATAGCTGATGTGATATTTGCATTTCGTATGTTCAATTGTCTCTTGACATGAGGATGATTTTCTCTCAAAAATCACAGTGAGCGATTATTTTTTCAAAAACATAGTTACTATAATTATTTTCTCCTGATCTGTGTAGTGCTCCACGAGTAAGTGTTTAGATCTGAATATTTCAAAATAAAAATTAAATTAATTGTCATCACTTTTGGCACACCCTGCATTTGGAAATAATCGCAAAATATCTATTATTTATAGGTATGTACTCTTTGAAATAATTAAATTAAAACAAAACACCAAAAACTCTATTTATATTTATAAAGAAACTACTTTGAATCGTTTAATTCATCATGAGTTTAGTCGAGTCGAAGGATTGAAGGTGACTAAGTATTTTTTTACCACTTGCTTCATTGGCTCACTCGATTTACTATCGAATGGCGTGATCCAGCCGCTCTACAGTCGAAACATAGTTTTGTTTTCGTCAGAATGACATGCGATCTTCGTTCAGGAAAAAATCCCTAGTGGACTTAGTGCGCAGAACCTGAAAAGTCTACTTCTAAGACGATATATATATATATTTTTTTTTCAGGCAATCATGGTGGTCCCTGGGATCAAGGAGGATCGTCCGGTTGGGGTAATCAAGGAGGCTGGGGAGGTAATCAAGGTGGTTTTGGCGGAGGTGGTTTCGGCGGTGGCTATCAACAAGGATTTGGTGGAGGACCTGTAAGAGGATCAGGAGGTGGCAGATCTGGACCTTATGGTGGAGGTCGTGGTGGTGGTGGCGGCGGCGGTGGAAGACGTAAGTATAATATGATGAGAGAGAAATTCTTTCTGGACAAAGTGGAACTTTGAAATGATTTTAGTGACATAATTTGGACACTCCGTCCGAACAGATATTGGATCATTGTGTGTGGTTGTACAGTACACACAAAATAAGGAACAGATAGGTCAACAATAGATACCACTACCTACTAATGGGAAATTATTGCTATAGAGCATAATTTCCTAAACTGGGGGGGGGCGCCCCCCTTTAGGGACGTGAAGGCAAGCCAGGGGGCGCGAGATCAGTTGAATTATTATCATTTACTTAAAATATATGTACACAATTTTTTTACAAAGGTAATTTTATTGAACATGATGTTTAGAAAATTTGAATGAGATAGCATTCAGCAACACCCATGCCCATTCTTTAATTATAATGTAAAGGGGAGGGGGGCGTGGGAGGCTTTCATTTCAAGAAAAGGGGGCGCAGTAACAAAAAGTTTGGGAACCCCTGCTATAGAGTATGTGCAACAGGAAGTTATTATTATTAAATTGGTTGCAAGTCTCTCTTTAGATTACAATGATCACTGCAACCTTTATTTAGATCGCTTGTGACCAGTATTATGAGGAGATGGGGATGGAATTAGATTCGAACCGACAGCCTCCTGGATACGAATTCATCGCCTCAACCAACTGGGCTGCTGAGGCTGTTACTTGGAAGTTTCTAAATTGCGAATTAATTATAAGGTTCATTCAGTCATTTATGGAAGACCTGGATATTTCGTAGAATTTATTTCACCCGAGTCTGCATAAATGACTTGGATATTCATAATACTCCCTACCTCTAACAAGGATGAAAATTACTTCAATAAATCTCGTCCATTCTTAGACATTCGGGTTCCAGTTTGGTAAGATTGGACGGACAGTTGAACAGACACCATAATAGTGAGTCTTCTGCTCAAAAGAAAACTGCATATAGGTAGTCACGAAAATTTTCACTTTTCAAACCCGCTGTTTCTGGTCACTGTGTAACTCTTCCTCAATCATTGACAACTTCTTTTTTCTTCTTAATTTCAGGGGGAGGAGGTTTTGGAGGCGGCGGCGGTCGAAGATATTAAGAACTCTATTGCCTGGTAGCTACCTAATTGTATTGTTTGAGATTTTATTTCTTTTTGTAAGTATATTCGTCCATTGCATGTCACCATTGTATAGGATGGTTCAGATCAAATTCATGCATGAAATGGGGGAGTCAGAAAAAGGTCTCGTTTTGCATCGGTGATTCAGAAAGATAAAAAATGTTTGATCGTTGATCAGATGATTATTTGAATTTTATGCGTTTATTAACTTGTATTGGTACGTTGGGTATAATGCAAGGGTAGCAATGTTAATATATAAAAGGTGGGTTGGTGGCATAGTGCTAAAACTCTCTGACTGGTAAACAGTAGGCGCGAGTTTAAACCCTTGGAATTTTATTCTCATGAATTTGATATATTTACCACTTTGGGAGGACATGGAAGGTGCCATGATTATCAACATCTAGTAGGGCGTCCACAGAGTAGCAGAATATGCTACCCAACGCATTTAAAACCATCACTTTACGTGATAAACACGGAAAGTAAGTATTAATATATAAAGGTGAAATATGTTGTGTGTGTGTTTGTCCGGAACTGTATGGCAAGAACGATAAAAAATGGACCCCGCAAAAACCTTAGGCTGGGTTAGGAAAATTATCAAAACTGAAATATGTCAAACCGTTTTCGAGTTATGGCTAGTATTCACGTAACATTGATTAAGATAAGGACAGATATCATGAAATGTGTAACATAATTCATCAACTAAAAAACTTTTTTTTTTTTTTTAAGAAAAATATGTTAAGCGTACTTACCTATATAATATGTAGATATTTTACAGGTAGAATCAACCCCTAAAGTAGTGTCAATGGTAACTTGCTTGGGCACACTGTATAATCTGTGATACTTAAACATTGCTGTGATATATATATTTTTTTTATATATATATACATTTTTTTTTATATTTATAATACGTACTTCTATACTGTGAGAGAGGTTCGTATGGATTTTAATGGTAAAGAGATGTTTTTACATCCCCGTATCTACTCCACAGGGGACGACACAAATTTAGGTTGACTTTAAAAAATTTAGATAAAATATGCCGTTTCCGTTCAACTACTCTGCTCCATAAAAAACGTTTCCAAATAGCTAATTTGTTCCATAAAAGCCGCCTGTTTTTCACCCTAAATTCTAATTGAAGATATGCAAAGGTTAGATGACAGTTGAAACATCCCCATCCTATTGTGAAGTAATATATATATATATATATATATATATATCTATATAGCTAGTCCTGTTATTAATACGATGATTTTTTTCTCTGATTTCCAACAGGTATTTATTTTCTATTATCTAAAAAAAAACTGTTCCCCTCCCCTCTACCACCAAAAAGTAAAATAATCAACCCGTGTTGAGGAAGGATCCCGTGGTCATTCAGGAAAGAACAGGGACATCAAATCAGGGACAGACAATTTAAAATGAGAGGACAACACAGCGTGTCAGCAAAAGCTAAATTTTATCCACAAAGGTCTTAGAAGTAAGCACTGATCAGCACGTTAGGAGATTTGAGGTCAAGCTTAGTCAGAGGACAATCTATACATCACAGTTACATTAGATGACTATAAATCAGCAGCAGTTTATCGTAAGCTCAGCGTAGCTCAGTTCTAAAAAAATAGATCATTTGTTAAAAGAAGGAAAGTGAGCTACCTTCGAAAATTCAGCTTAATGAGGTAGGCGAGCTGATCCCTCAATTAGTATAAAAAATCAACCAGCTTAACAGACAGAAGACTTAAAGTAACTATAAAGGATACAGTTGGATCAGCATCAGCATAGCTCCGTTAACTAGAAGCTAAACAAAAAAAAATCGAAACTCAGATTAAAATAAATTTAAGAAAAAGGCTTCTTGATCAGCATAGACATAGTTAAACTAAAGCCAATGAACAAACCAAAAATTCAGCTTAAAAATATATGAAGGAGGCAGTCAAATCAACATAACTCAGTTATCAAAAATATTATCGCCTAAACAAAAATAAGACAGCAAACTTGGAATTTAGCTTAGAATAAGTCGACAGTCAAATCAGCTCAGTTAGTTCATAAATATTGATCAGCAAACTTGATATTTAGCTTAGAATAAGTCGACAGTCAAATCAGATCATTCCAGTTAGTTGAAAAAAATTGATCAGCAAACTAAAAATAAGTTTATAAAGAGGCAGTTGGAAATTTTCAATTCCGAGGATTATTTTTTTCAAATGCTGCTGCACATATACAAACTCACCTTCGACAATGAGAAAATATGCTGATCTAAGTCGTACAACATCATCCCCGATGAAAGAATAGATTACCAATGCCGTCTGAAACATACTCGTATATATCTATCTACATAGATTTAGACTACTTCCGGATTCTTCATGGTAAAACTCCAATAAGGATCTTCAAAATACTAATAACTACACAAATCAAAGGCTAAGATCAGGAACATTGAGAAAGAAAATTAAAATCAAGTGACAAGTCGTTTTTTGAAAGAGAATAAATGTCCTTTTTCAAACATTCCGCGAGTCAAAGCTAAAGTTTGATTAAAAACGGTGGTAAGATTGTATTTAGAGTAGATATAGTTTTAAGATGGACAGTTTGTTATTAAGGTCTGCTAGATTAGTTTCTGTCCCTCTCCCCTTGCGTACTTTGTTTCCTTCACTCCATTACTGTTGAGGTATAAACTACTCAGTATTAATTCATTAGGAAGTAAATTAACTTTACGATCCACTTTTCAATCATGAATCAGCCAACAACTTTTAATTGACTGATCAAAGTGAGATCTAGTTTTAACAAAATATTTTTTTCTTTAATCGTCTTGTTTGTCCGTCTTTTTCGTACCACGATAACTCGAACTGCTGTCCAATATTGATGAAACTTGATATAAACATTCATTATGTTTATAGAATTAACTGAGTAGATTTTGGCCCATCCGGATCGAATTGGCGGCCCAAAATTTGTGTGAGGTTTCATTTCTTTCAATAGTGGCATTATCGTGTCCGATGATAACCAGATGTATGAGACAGCAGCTCCAGATAAGTTGTAGTCTACTGCTAAAGTTTTTAATTGTCATCATAGGTACTTTACAATTGTGTAGATAGGGACATAATTCATAGGCGAGAGTACGAAATAGATTATAGAATGGTGGTCTTTGTTTGAGTTTCAAGAGACGGGGGAAAAAGCAATTCTGTGTCTTTTTAAAACACACTGGGAGATTTCTAAGACATACACCGAACTCCCATTTTACAATTAGACGTTATTGTCTACTTAGATGTGAACTTTTGAAAAGGTTTTTTTTATTTTTTTATTTTCGAGTGATTTTTAAGGGAATGACTCTAGGAGCAGAAAATAGGGTTCGTTGTAAATTATGATATTTACAAAATATCCGTGTGGTCTAGGCGTACATCATCTTTCATTTGATCTGCTTATTTAAAATTATTGTTCAATATTTTACAAATCGTTATTTGAGCTTTAAATAATCGAATTATTGCCAAATTTAAATCGCCATTAAATCTCTGTGAAGCCGTGGTAGAATAATTTGGCTTTCGATTTCAATGTGAAAATTATATCTAAATGAGGCAATTTTTCAAGTAAATTTTAATTTTTATGACCCTCAAATTCTGCCCTATGTCACATCCACTTACTTTTAATAGGTATACAAAAAAAATGTCTTTCTAATATGAAGGGTGTTTCAAATGAGTGTTTTTAAGTGAATTGTGTGTGTTTATATATTATTAAAATTTATATGACGACTCCTTAATTACAAAATAATTTCATTCCTTGTTAAATACTCTTCAGTATTTCAAAAAACTTTTGCGTTGTTGTCTTTTTTTTTCGAAATTCCTTATCTATACTTATAAAACACAAAGTCGAGTTGGTATACTGACTCACTGACTGACTGACTGACTCATAATCAGCGTAACTTGATAATCTATACTTATAAAACACAAAGTCCAGTTTGTATACTGACTTATTCACTGACTGACTCTTAATCAACGTAACTTGATGATATATACTTATAAAACAAAAAGTCCAGTTGGTATACTGACTGACTCTTAATCAACGTAACTTGATGATATATACTTATAAAAAAATGTCCAGTTGGTATACTGACTCACTCACTGACTGACACATAATCATCGTAACTTGATGATCTAAAAAGAATATTTCCAGGGCACCCAAGTCTATGCTAGTCGTAAAAGGCGACTAAAAGAAGGGTCGGAAACGGTATCTTTTACATTACTCATGCAGAAAGCAAGGAGAAGCTACTGCATTATCCGTAAGGATTTTCAAGTATCAACAACTCATGGCGAGTTGTTGCAAATCAGCCCCATGGCTGTTAACATATGATGATGAAACAAACCAAAAAAAACGCATATGAAGTAGCGGGCATGAGTTAGGGTAATTAATGTAAAGCGACATCCTTTGTCTGCTTACACAAAATATCCCAGGATCTGACGAAGCAACGACGACGAACAGTATTTGTGTTAACGTAAGAAACGTTGGCCCAAAGATAGAAATAATCAGACAGTCGACCCTCGGCACGAAACCCCAGGGCTGTAGACAGAAAATCCGGGCTGGGGGAAAAATTTACGGGCCCCTATATTATTTTTTCATCTAAAATCACCGTATGGGGCAGTAATAAAAGTAAACGTAGGCAATTCACTTAGTTGATGTGAAAAGGCGTGTACGCTTCTTGGCAACAAATAATTCGATTATCAGATGTTAATGTTTACGAAATATACGAATATTTATGACTGCTGTACAAGCTGAAAGGTCGCTTTAAAATCAGTGTCCTGCAATAGCCATTGTCCCATATTAGCCCACAATCGCTAAACTTGTGATTTTGTGTGTTTGAAATTTTTTCAAAACTTTATTATTCAGAAAAAAACTTGAAAAAATTTCAGTATGAGAATTTTTTCACAGGGCCTGGAGGGATTCCATCCATTTCCCCCCATCTCTTCGGGCCTGCAATACCCTCATGCTTAATCAACTGAACTAATTGTGTCGGTCATATCTCATGATCTAACGAATCTGAAATTTGGAGAAAATTTATTTTGGGGTTATCTTTTGAGTGGGCCCCTTAACAGTTTTTACAACGTACAATACTAAATCAAATTGGTCGTCAGCAATTGACCGATTTGTGTCAAAAGTTTCAGGTCATGAGAAGAACCCATGGTCTTTGATACTTTCTCGGCGACGGCCTTTTGTTGTAAACTAAATTTCATATCAGTTGCTACATTGTAATTACCCAAGTAACCAAGAAAATGAGTTGTAAAACATAATGACATTCATTGAGTGTTATTTTATACCATCAGCTCAGGCGGACTCGAAATGGAAGGATGTCCAACTTTCAAGTTTGATTTTATTTTCCTAAGTCACAAGAATGTACGTTTTCGGGTAAGTTTATAAAGATTTATCTAGTTAGTGGTTAGATTTTTTTTTCTTCTCAAAGCAGGTGTCCGGAAATTTACTTTGAGCTACAACGGTTTAAAGTTGCCCATAAAAATATGGTGTGATCATCACACGACTTCCTTGTCTACAAAAAATCTGGTGTGAACATCACACGACTTTCCTTATCTATATAAAAAAAGAAAGTATTGTAATGGGCTGAAATTTTCGATGTGGAGTTCTCAACGCTAAAACACGTTTTGAAGTTTTTGAAGTCCCCAGAGCAGAAATACAATTATATATTACACTTCAGCCTAAGTTGTATTCTTCAATTTCTTATATGAAATTGATAAGTTCATATAAGCAAAAATTTCAAGTTCTAGCTCTTTCCATTCTGCTTTTAGGTGGAAACCCCAAAAAGCGGCCAACAATATATTACACTTCAACCTGAGTTATATTCCTCAATTTCTTGTATAGAATTGATATGAATAGGCACCAAATTTCAAGTTCTAGCTCTTTCCATTCTGGTTTTAGGAGGAACCGCCAAAAAGCGGCCTTCAATCGCTAATTAGCGGCCATCAATATATTATAGCCCAAGTTGTATTTTTCAATTTATTTTATGAAATGGATATGAACAGGTACCAAATTTTAAGTTTTAGCTATTACCGTTCTCATTTTAAGCAGGATATGCAAAAATCTCTAAAAAACGGCATAAAACCGCCGACGGTATATTCGATTTCCACCAAAAGCTTATTTTGCATAAAACTGACATACATTTCAAGTCTCTAGCACTTGCCTTTCTTGAGGTACCTTGTTCACAGACAGTCACATACACACCTGGACCAATTGCTGAAACTCGAGATTTGGGCTCTGGGGACCCCAAAACGTGTTTTGGCATTGAAAACTCTACATCAAAAATTTCAGCCCATTACAATACTTTCCTTTTTATAGGATAAGGAAAGTAAAAAGAAGAAAATATTGTAATGGGCAGAAATCTTTTATGTCGACAGTGTCAAAAAACACGTTTTGAGATCCCCAGAGCCCAGATCTCGAATTTCAGCCATAGTTCAGTGTCAGTGGGTGTCTGTGAACAATTTGTGTTATGAACTGTAGAATTTGTCCTGTTCCATGAATAAACAATCGACTTGGTCTAAATAGTCAATCACGCCTGATTAAATCGATTGACTTTAGCTTTTGATCAAAATGATTGACCGGGTAGGGCCTCCTTTAAATTAGATCTCGCACTTTCCTTTCTAGCGCTTATTTTCGCAATATGAAAATGTCAAGTGGGACGACGCCTACCTCTTGATGTTTTTAATAACAAAATTATCACTGCCGTGTTATCTACATATTTTCTTATCACAAATACACCTACTTATAAATATGGCTTACTTAATAAGGGACCCTAAAATTGTTTCTAATGTGCCGTACAATTGAGAATATTTTTTCCGAACAAATTTTCATTCTGGTGACAGCATCCCATTTTTTATTTTGTATGATTTGAACTGGGAGTAACCCAATGTAGCTACTTAGATCTGTCATGGATTAGACGCCTAGCGGCCAATCACGGTGCTGTCGTGTAATGTCTACAGACATCATACAGGGTGTCCCAAAAGTCCGAGACCACCTGAATATCTTTTGAACGGTTCTATGTATAGTTTTGAAATTTTGTATGGCATTATATCCCAAATTAAACCACCGGATGGTGTGACCAATTTTTCTTGGGCGGATCCCATATGGTCCCCAGGGGGTCCATTTTTTGTTTTTTAGAAACGAACCCCCATCTTGGATACATTTTCAGAAAGACAATGAAATTGGAAGTACTTTGCAAAAAAATTCATACGTCAAGCGTGTTTGGTTTCAAAATGGCGGTTATTTGAAATTTCCAAGACATGACTTCCAGTAGTGTCTAAAACTGGGCGAATTATGTCTAAAAAAACAGGTTCCTCGACATTGGTGTCCTATGTAATTTTTCAGTATCCCATTGCAAATAATTCGCTTAGTTTTAGACACTCCTGGAAGCCATATCTTGTAAATTTCAAATGGCCACCATTTTGAAACCAAACATGCCTGACGTGTGAATTTTTTTGCAAAGTACTTCCAATTTCATTGTCTTTCTGAAAATGTATCACAAGATGGGGGTTCTTTTTTAAAGATCAAAAAATGAACCCCCTGGGGACCATATGGGACCCGCCCCTGGAAATTGGTAACACCATTAGATGGTTTAATTTGGGATATAATACCATTCAAAATTTCAAATCTCCTCATAAAGCCGTTCAAAAGATATTCAGGTGGTCTCGGACTTGTGGGACACCCTGTATAATGGATTGGTTGTTCATATCGTAATACTTGTAATTAAGATAGTGGATTGTTTTATATTGCAGTCTTTGTGAAGGTTACAAGTCTGATGAACCGAACAAATATTCCTGGGTGGGATTTTATCAACATAAAAGCGGGGCAGAAAGAACTCTAGCTATCTTTCCTGTAGCTACTTTTTATTCTTGTGACAACATCCCACTTTTTATCTTGTCTGAACCTTTTTTGAGCACTAGCATCCCCATGAAATGCCCTACATCTCATGACCCTGGTTGTCCTTTGGAAGCGACTAAAATCACACGCTACCTGCCTGCTTAAGTGTATGGTTAGAAGAAAAACCAGCCGCTACCAGCTTCAAATCCTCCTGGAGTTGTATTGTTCGCTTGTAGTAGCTGGTATTTTCTCGCAGTAGTGTGAGCTTTTAGTCGCTTCCAAAGGATGACCAGGGTAATGAGATGTAGGGTATTTTATTTAATAGGAAACACATTTGTGGGGATGCTAGAGCTCAAAATAAGAACATATCTCAAGCAGAGCTCAAGATAAGAACATGTCTAAAAAGAGCTCAAGATAAAACGTGCCTCAAAAGAGCTTAGAACGTGTCTCAAAAGATATCAAAATAAGGACATGTCTCAAAAGAGCTTAAGATAAGATCATGTCTAAACAGAGTTCAAAATAAGGACATGTCTCAAAAGAGATCAAAATAAGAACGTGTCTCAAAAGAGCTCAAAATAAGGACATATCTCGAAAGAGCTCAAAATAAGGACATATCTCGAAAGAGATCAAAATAAGAACGTTTCTCAAAAAAGCTCAAGATGTAAAGGTATTAATAATTACCTAACTCTATTTTTCTTGACATGTTTATCAGTGTCACTGATGAGTGATGATATATGACTGTAATTCTGAGAGAGTCCCTCATACTTATATTAATCATATATGAGATATGACTGTAATTCTGAGTGAGCCCCTCATACATTAATCATAACTATAATTTCCCATCAGATAGATACCCCAGCAAGCAATTTGAGGTGACGTAGTGTCAACATTTGTCAAAGATAACCTACTCTTTGTCAAAAAAAAAAAAAATTGTATCAATATATGAAAACCATCCGAACGCTGTCTCAAGTTTAAGACATAGTAATGAGATGTTATGGGAACCACCTGAAAACCGAATTATGGAAATCCTTGCTCTTAGCCGAAAAAATAATAGACTAACCTGTGGGCTGAGAAAACACCTACACCAAAGGCGAATTTGGTGTAGGTAGACCCTGAGAAGAGGCTAAGGAAATTGCTTCTCACGTTGTTCCAGTAACGACATTTCTCTTGGAATCAACGGGTCATCCCATTTATAGAATCATGTTCTTTGAAAAATGGTAGGAACTTGAAATCGGTTGATGTGAGGATACCGAAATGATTTTTATGGCCTATGGCTGGAACTATGGTGGTATGCGTTCCAGTGTGTAAAACCGACCATTGTGGGGACATCCCGACTTACGTGTTTCAGTAATGTTTTGTCGGGTTCAAAAACGAATTTCGTTGAAAAAAATGTTCCATTTCATCTCATCTCCTCGCCATATTCAGGGGTACACTTTGTAGCAAAACATCCTGTAAAAGTACGGGTGAAACAGCTTGTCACGAATGTACGAGCCTCAGACCCTAACAATGTAGCGTTAACATTTATTGTCAATAGATTAAATCTTGTATCAATATTTGAGGAAGAAAAAAAAACTGACTAATTTCCTCTACATTTTTTGTACGGGAAAGATAAAAAAAATGTCTGCCAACAACACTTGAGCCTGATTAGCCCATCTAGCAGCACTAGGGTGGTTCCAAAATTATGGCCCAACCTAACAAAGCTTTACAACTGTTGATCCTGATTAGCCAATCTAGAACTAGGGTGGTTCCAAAATTATGGCCCGACCTAACAAAGCTTTACAACACTTAATCGCTTGAGCCCGAGTAGCCCATCTAGCAGCAGGGTGGTTCCAAAATTGTGGCACGACCTAACAAAGCTTTACAAAACTTGAGCCTGATTAGCCCATCTAGCACTAAGGTGGTGGTTCCAAAATTGTGGCCGGACCTAACAGAGCTTTACAACATTTGAGCTTGATTAGCCCATCTAGCAATAGGGTAGTTCCAAAATTGTGGCCGGACCTAACAAAGCTTTACAACATTTGAGCCTGATTAGCCCATCTAGCAATAGGGTGGTTCTAAAATTTTACCGGACCTAACAAAGCTTTACAACATTTGAGCCTGATTAGCCCATCTAGCAATAGGGTAGTTCCAAAATTGTGGCCGGACCTAACAAAGCTTTACACCACTTGAGCCTGATGAGCCCATCTAGCACCAGGGTGGTTCCAAAATTGTGGCTCGACCTAACAAAGCTTCACAACTCTTGATCCTGATTAGCCCATCTAACACCAGGGTGGTTCCAAAATGTGACCACTGAACTACTGATGGGGCAAAGAAATGTTACCCAAGAAATGTAAATAATGTATTGCAGTCAAGAGAGATTATGTTGAAAAATAAGACGCAGTGGTTTTCCATCTAGGTTAAGCCACGAACTTTTTCAACCTCATAATTTTCGATTTTCTCAAGGACAACAAAAAAATCACATTTATGTTTTTAAGGTTGCTAAATCATTAGATACAAAACCCTAAAACATATTGTATTTTTGGTTCCATTTGGAAAGATCTACTTTGTAATACTCGTAGTTCTACACACAGGGAAGGAAGTTTGCATTGATTCACACTCGGAGGTACAAAACCCTAAAACATAGTGTATTTTTGGTACCATTTGGAAAGGTCTACTTTGTAATACTCGTAGTTCTACACACAGGGAAGGAAGTTTGCATTGATTCACACTCGGTAGGTACAAAACCCTAAACACATTTTGTATTTTTGGTTCCATTTGGAAAGATCTACTTTGTAATACTCGTAGTTCCACACACAGGGAAGGGAGTTTGCATTGATTCACACTCGGTAGGTACAAAACCCTAAAAACATTTTGTATTGTTGTAGACTTAGGATTCGAGGATTAAGTAGTCGTTGATTAAAAACTCCTTACCTAACTCAAAAAAATAGAAAAGAAACTTAAAACTCTTTATTAAAGAAAACACAATTAAGAGGTTAACAAAAATCCGTATACTGTTTAACTTCTCAAATACCGTCCGTAATCAAAACACGCGAGAAAACTACGTAATTCAAACACGAAAAATTCACGAATTAATCATTCGAAATAACTCACTGAACTTAAACTGACTGACTCAAATCTCCACGCGAAGTCCCTTAGATAGATTCAAAACGTTCTAGAAGTTTCTATTATACAAACCTTCTGCGTTGTTCTCGAAAGAAGTTTCTAGTACACAAACCTTCTGCTTTGTTCTCGAAAGGGGAAGTAAAAAATACGCAGTACACATTCTTCGCATACGAGAAATTCTTCGTAAACAAACTTACAATGTTCTCGAATCTTATAGAAGAAGAAATTAAAATAAAAGAAATGTCTATATACAGAATGTTGTCATTAAAATCATAATATTCTATATACAGGATGCTTACATTATAATCATAATATCAGAGGTAAAAATCTATTATGCTCTATTCACTTCAACATTTTTGGTTCCATTTGGAAAGATCTACTTTGTAATACTCGTAGTTCCACACACAGGGAAGGAAGTTTACATTGATTCACACTCAGCTGAGGTGATACAATTTAATATTTGTTAACAGACATGAGACATAGGTAGATATCTATAAGGTGAGTGCTATCCGTTATCAGCACGATTCATATGTTTACTTAAGATATCATCGGTACCTACTTGAACTAATTTTACGACAAGGTGGCTCGGCAAAATTTCCTATTTTTGCTGGGGATCTTAAACGTTGTTTCACATTCGTAAAAAAAAATCTGGTGTGAAACATCACTCGATATTCCTTTGCTATAAAAAAATCTGGTGTAAACATGACTCGATATTTCTTTGGTATAATATAATCTGGTGTAAATATCACTCGACATTCCTTAGCTATAAAATATCTGGTGTGAACATGACTCGACATTTCTTTGCTATAAAAAATCTGGTGTGAACATGACTCAATATTCCTTTGCTATAAAAAAATCTGGTGTAAACATGACTCGATATTTCTTAGCTATAAAAAATCTGGTGTGAACATGACTCGACATTTCTTTGTTATAAAAAATCTGGTATGAACATGACTCGATATTTCTTTGCTATAATATAATCTGGTGTAAATATCACTGGACATTCCTTAGCTATAAAATATCTGGTGTGAACATGACTCGACATTTCTTTGCTATAAAAAAATCTGGTGTGAACATGACTCGATATTCCTTTGCTATAAAAAAATCTAGTGTAAACATAACTCGATATTTCTTTGCTATAATATAATCTGGTGTAAATATCACTCGACATTCCTTAGCTATAAAGAAATCTGGTGTGAACATGACTCGATATTTCTTTGCTATAATTTAATCTGGTGTAAATATCGCTCGACATTCCTTAGCTATAAAAAATCTGGTGTGAACTTGACTCGACATTCCTTAGCTATAAAAAATAACGACTTTCATTATCTATAAACAAAGAAGGAAGTATTGTAGTATGCTGAAATTTTCGATGTCGAGTTTTCCATGCATTTTGATCGCAAACACACACGCACTAATGGCTGAAACTGGAGATTTGGGCTCCGGGAACCTAAAACGTGTTTTGGCATTGAAAAATCGACATCGAACATTTCAGCCCTCTACAATAAAAAAAATCTGGTGTGATCATCACACGACTTTCATTATCTATAAACAAAGAAGAAAGTATTGTTATAGGCTGAAATTTTGGATGTCGAGTTTTCCATGCATTTTGATCACAAACAGACGCGCACACACACGCACCAATGGCTGAAACTCGAGATTTGTGCTCCGGGAACCTCAAAACGTGGTTTGGCATTGAAAACTCGACATCGAATATTTCAGCCCATTACAATACTTTCTTCTTTTTTATAGATAAGGAAAGTCGTGTGATGTTCACCAGATTTTTGATTGTTATGAAAGTCAGTGAATCATATAACGAGAAAATCAAAGATTATACTTCCTCTTTTATTGCCGACAGTCATCTCTTAGTCATACATCATTCGTACATCACACGCCACCTTGGCCATACTATTTTATCTTTACGAAAGAAGGTTTTGCCAAACCCTCTTCATAATTTCATTATTACATCGAAAAAATTGAAGGAAACTTTGATTTTTTTTTCTTTTCTTCCTGTGATCTAAATTTAGTCGGTCATATTTGAACCTCTGATTGGCATTGGATTAGTGTTTCTTTTTAACCAAAAAAGGTCAAAAGATATTCGATAAACTGGAAATCTTTCAATATCTCACAAATGAAATCGTAAAAGTGACTTATTATTTTAATTTGTTTTATTTGAAGTTCATTTTTTTTTAATAAATTTTTTTNACTTGACATAGTATCCCAATTTAACCAACTTAATTTTTTTTTTAAGTTAAGAAAATGAAGTGTACAACAAACGTGATTATTTTATTTTTAACTTTATCTTTCGCGGAAATTTGGTCGATACCTTTTGATGAACGACTTTATGGAGATCAACTTACATATGCGGCTGACAACTCGTACAATAAAGCCGAAATAACCAAATTTCGACTTCCGTCTGATTTGAAACCCCAACATTATGATCTACATTTCATTCCTGATTTAGAAAAGGCGATCTTTACTGGACATGCAAAAATTACTGTTAAGGTAATATTTTTTTTTCCCTTCTTTTTTGAAGGAGATAATTTTAATTTTCGTCATACGACTTTTTCATTTGAGAAACTTGGACTCTCAAATGAAAAAGTCGTATGACGAAAATTAAATTTAAAAATTTTCTCCTTCAAAAAAGAAAATTTAGAGTCTTCGAAGACATTTTCATATTAAACTTATTATAATGTTTAGGTAATATCTATTTATTATTGTCATTTGCTAGCAGGTTTATCACATGCTTCGTGCCGGTTCATTTTGATTTTTCATTATTATTATTTTTTTTCTCTCTCTCTCTTAGCATCTCTTTAATATCTATTAGTCATTCGAGACGGAGGGTTTTACCCTTCATTCGCTGGAAACTCGCAAACCAGAAACCCACATTGACCTCAACCAGCCTGGGTTGGACCAAAAAGATAGACACGATCACAGGGGGGGGGGGGNCTTTTCCCTGGGGGGGGCGAACGTACGTGGACACGCACTAGGTAAAATTTTGCTGGATGTTGCTTAACGTCAGTGATCTAACGGGAACTGGTGTATTCAACGTGCCAATTTTTGGAATTGTTTCTAAAAATATATCCCCCTCGAAATTTAATGTTTTGCGTTTCGAGTTATGGAGAATAAATTTGGAATAAAGGTCCCATTTGGGGTCCAATTGTGCCGTTTCGAGGCACAATTTGACCAAATGTTAGTCTTATATAAAGGGTGGTCGCCAATTTATTATCACTCGATTTTTCTCGGAATCAGTTTGATTTGGTCAAATTGTGCTGTTTCTCCGTGCTTCGCTACGATTACGAAATTCAACAACAATTTCGAGATCGCGAAATTGAAGCTTCTCCTTATTAGATTTTTGGTGGAACCGATCCCCAGTGTCCTATTCATAAAATTCAATATTTTATTCAAGGATATTATTTTTTGTCTTGCGGAACACCTTTGTATCGAATTTCAGCTTTTTCGCTTATCCCGAAGTAGTACCTCTTAATTTCGATTTTTGGTGGTGATAAATAAATCGAAGAGAAACCGGAAAATTTTATATTTTTTATGGTGTCCTTATATACTATTTTGGGGGGGTCCATTCTCGGTCATTTTTCGTTGTCTCCTTTAGTTTACCCAGAAAAATATTGCAAAAAAAACCTCTAAAAAGCGTCATTTTCGGCGATAACTTGCTCCCACTTGAACTTTCGATTTTTTTTCCTTTCTTATTACGCACCTACATGATGAAAGAGATCTGTGTGCCAAGTTTCAAGTCTCTAGGTTTAGAGACTAGGCTATGGATCTACGTTGATTAGCAGTGAGTCAGTATACCAACTGGGTTTTGCGTTTTATAAGTATAGATTATAAATGTGGGATTATGGAAAACATTTTACTTACAAACATTTTCTATGTGCTAGTGGCAACCGACAGATATTGACGCCTATTTAAAACCAGTTGGCATTTTTCCATTAAACCTCTTCGGTACCATCGAGATCAAGGTCTCGAGCAAATTTGTTGTATAACCCAGATGGATGATGAAGAAGTAAAAGTGTTATCTCATTGTTAGGATTGACACGTTGAGAGATATGTGCTCCATCATGAAATATGAGTATACGTTGAGAGATATCTGCTCCATCATGAAATATGAGTATACGTTGAGAGATATCTGCTCCATCATGAAATATGAGTATACGTGGAGAGATATCTGCACCATCACGAAATATGAGTATACGTTGAGAGATATCTGCTCCATCATGAAACATGAGTATACGTTGAGAGATATCTGCTCCATCATGAAATATGAATATACTCGTACGTTGAGAGATATCTGCTCCATCATGGAATATGAATATAATCGTACGTTGAGAGATGTCAGCTCCATCATGAAATATGAGTATACGTTGCGAGATATCTGCTCCATCATGAAATATGAGCATGTTGGTTAACTAAGATCCTGAGATGAAATGGAACCAGGCGAAGCATAGTCGAGTTAAAAGGTGAAGAATCTCATTTTAGGACAACTTTGTACTTCACTTTGTGGGTTCTGAGTTGCCGATGATAAAGAGGATTCACACCAAATACTGGTACTCGCTGGTGATGATTTCAAATATTGAGTAATATGCATAAAACGAAGTGAAAAAAAAAACATTATCTATAGTAAGAATAATTTGCTATAGTAAGAAGCATTTGCTATAGTAAGAAGCATTTGCTATTATAAGGATCTTGTGCCATAGTAAGAAGCATGTGTAGTAAGAATAATTTGCTATAGTAAGAAGCATTTGCTATAGTAAGAAGCATTTGCTATTATAAGGATCTTGTGAATTTTTTATTATTATAAGGATCTTGTGAAAAAAATAAGGAAAATTATACCTTATTTTATTCCAACTTTTATATTAAAAAATAAAATTGGTACCATTCCATTTAAAATTCTTGAGAAATCGAAACTTTTGTTTGAATAAGGTCATTTCCGGTTATCAAACCTAGATTTTATTATCACCAGTCGAATGGCCATGGCTCCTTTTTTTTAAAAAAAATAGTCATCTACGCCTTATCACTTTTGTATTACTAGCAGTGTAGGGCAATTACTGACGCTGTGTGATGTGTGAGTATGTGAAAGATGAGTAATGGGTGGAGTTACGAGTGAGAAATGAAAGGATGAGTGTGAATGGAATGTAGTGAATGATAAGTGTGTAATAGGAATAGTGACTGATGAGTGTGTATGAGAGATAGTGAATGATAAGTGTGTATAAGGAATAGTGAATGATAAGTGTGTAATAGGAATAGTGACTGATGAGTGTGTATGAGAGATAGTGAATGATAAGTGTGTATAAGGAATAGTGAATGATAAGTGTGTAATAGGAATAGTGACTGATGAGTGTGTATGAGAGATAGTGAATGATAAGTGTGTATAAGGAATAGTGAATGATAAGTGTGTAATAGGAATAGTGACTGATGAGTGTGTATGAGAGATAGTGAATGATAAGTGTGTATAAGGAATAGTGAATGATAAGTGTGTAATAGGAATAGTGACTGATGAGTGTGTATGAGAGATAGTGAATGATAAGTGTGTATAAGGAATAGTGAATGATAAGTGTGTAATAGGAATAGTGACTGATGAGTGTGTATGAGAGATAGTGAATGATAAGTGTGTATAAGGAATAGTGAATGATAAGTGTGTAATAGGAATAGTGACTGATGAGTGTGTATGAGAGATAGTGAATGATAAGTGTGTATAAGGAATAGTGAATGATAAGTGTGTAATAGGAATAGTGACTGATGAGTGTGTATGAGAGATAGTGAATGATAAGTGTGTATGAGGAATAGTTAATGACGAGTGTGTATAAGAGATAGTGAATGATAAGTGTGTATGAGGAATAGTTAATGTTGAGTGTGTATAAGAGATAGTGACTGATGAGTGTGTATGAGAGATAATGAATGATAAGTGTGTATAAGGAATAGTGACTGATGAGTGCGTATGAGAGATAGTGACTGATGAGTGTGTATAAGAAATAGTGACTGATGAGTGCGTATGAGAGATAGAGACTGATGAGTGTGTATAAGGAATAGTGACTGATGAGTGTGTATAAGAAATAGTGACTGATGAGTGCGTATGAGAGATAGAGACTGATGAGTGTGTATAAGGAATAGTGACTGATGAGTGTGTATAAGAAATAGTGACTGATGAGTGCGTATGAGAAATAGTGACTGATGAGTGTGTATAAGGAATAGTGACTGATGAGTGTGTATAAGAAATAGTGACTGATGAGTGCGTATGAGAAATAGAGACTGATGAGTGTGTATAAGGAATAGTGACTGATGAGTGTGTATAAGAAATAGTGACTGATGAGTGCGTATGAGAAATAGTGACTGATGAGTGTGTATAAGGAATAGTGACTGATGAGTGTGTATGAGGAATAGTGACTGATGAGTGCGTATGAGAGATAGAGACTGATGAGTGCGTATGAGAGATAGATAATGATGAGTGAGTATGAGAGATAGATGAGTGTGAATCAAGCAATCTATGATGTTTGTATATTACTTAATCATTTGAACAGGGCTGGTTAGAAATTATGATCCCGAACCTTCTTGACAATCCCGAAGTTTCGGGACTGGAACGATCACAATCCCGGGACTGGTCCTGGGATTAGAAAAAAATTAGAAACCTCCCAAATATCAAGTAGGAGAAGTTAGTTACTATAATAAGTAGATAAAATAAAAAATCAAGTTTTTAACTTGAGAGATGTGTGTAGAGTCCTTTTGTGCATTTTTACCGTCTTTAGACACTAAAAAATGACACCAAATGGATGAAGGATCTGAATCTTTTTTGTGCGATATAAAACCGTTCATTTAATGTCAAACCGAACGCAAGTTGTTACGTTCAAAAAAGATGTTAGAATATATTATAACATTAAAAATTAAGCCTTTGTACACTTTTACAAGTTTTACACATAAAAAGAAACTGAAACAAGTGAAATACCGACTCCTTTGTTTTTACCAAAAGGCTAGGTATCTATTTCTGGATAGTTCGCCTGAGTCATACAAACAACACATCGGTTCATTCGGTCTGCACAAAGAAGAAAAGGATTAAAAAAGTTCTTGCATTTTTTTATTGCATGGCAGATGGCAGCACATCGACTTTCATGTAACGTTCAAGGTTGATGTGTTGGTAGTTTTGGGGCCTCATTTTCAAATTCAATAAAAAAATATGCTTTTTGTTTGTTTTTATTATAAATCCCGGGATTGGATGGCGAATCCCGGGATCAAAAATTCAGCCATTTTCGGGCGGAATCCTGGGATCATAATCTCTAGGGCTGGCTTTATATCCACGGCATTATACAAGTTCATGGTTCTGACAAGAGGAGATTTGAACACGAAGACTTGTCTCCTGTGTGGTACATGAAACAGCTGCCCCCGTGAGTTTGTAGGTCTGAGTCTGGGTTGCGGAACTTTAATTTGAATTTTTTCTGTTATGTAGGGTGTTTTTTTTCTATCGCTGGGATCAGAATTCTAAAATTCCTAGCCATTCAAAAGTTACAGGGCCTCCCCTAGGAATTCTGGGTCACAGTGTATACTGACGTACACCATTTATTTTCTTCGAAAAGGCCGCGGTTAGTTGGGATTTACGAAAGGAAAAACAAAACTGTAAAAGGGTTAATAAATAAGTCGGTCCGTACAATGGTTCATGTATCTAAATACATAGAAATAGTCAAAACCATCCACACTGTGAAAGGGTTAATAGGTAAGTCAGTCAGTGCATTGGTTCATGTATCTAATTACATAGAAATAGTCAAAACCATCCACACTGTGAAAGGGTTAATAGGTAAGTCAGTCAGTGCAATGGTTCATGTATCTACATACTTACATAAGAAATTCTCCAACTGTTAGTACCTTGTTACTCGAATTGTTTCCCATACTAAGTTCTATTATGGACACTGACATTGTAATGTTTTTAACGAACATCGACAAGGCCAAGCGTGTGACCGGCGTGCTGACAATGCCCATCAAAACTGTCTTCAATAATTGACTGACCGGACATATCCTCTCATACGAAGTTCTTTATACAGAGTGTTCACCTTAAATATGTGCATGATTAAAGCTCGATATGATTTCATGTCACATCGAAGTAGCGGGCCAGTTCAAATCAGCCCCTTTATAGTTTAAAGTCGAAATTTACAGGGGAATGTTATCTCCGGAACGAAAGATAGGTGATCTTTCAACAAAAAAAGTGTAAAAAAATGCTGATTAATGTTGTTGTTTTTGTGAAAGTTTTCGACCACTTACACTCTGTTTTCAGACAAAATAGGACCACAGTCCCGGCTGGATCACTCCAGAATATTAAATTATGTTCCAGATTGGTAACGTCTGCAATCTGCATTGAATTAAATGGTTTTATTGTGATCTGTATTTCGGGCAATAGTTTGATTGATTTTGGCTCTTCTGGTACTAAATATTTGATTAATTTAAATAGCAGCATTTAGAGTAACCCGGTAGAAACCTCAGCGTATGTTGCCGTCGGAACAAAATGTTTGGTCGAGAATAAAAATACCGAGTGGACTTAGTATGTAACTAATCTCCTCTGAAGTCCAGTGGACTTGGTACACAGAACTAATCTCCTGTGAAGCTGTGAAGTCCAGTGGACTTGGTATGTAAAACTAATCTCCTGTGAAGTCCAGTGGACTTGGTACGTAGAACTAATCTCCTATGAAGTTCAGTGGACTTGGTACACAGAACTAATCTCCTGTGACGTCCAGTAGACTTGGTACGTAGAACTAATCTCCTGTAAAGTCCAGTGGACTTGGTACGTAGAACTAATCTACTGTAAAGTCTAGTGGACTTGCTACGTAGAACTAATCTCCTGTAAAGTCTAGTGGACTTGCTACGTAGAACTAATCTACTGTAAAGTCTAGTGGACTTGGTACGTAGAACAAATCTACTGTAAAGTCTAGTGGACTTGGTACGTAGAACAAATCTACTGTAAAGTCTAGTGGACTTGGTACGTAGAATTAATCTACTGTGAAGTCTAGTGGACTTGGTACGCAGAACTAATCTACTGTGAAGTCCAGTGGACTTGGTACGTAGAACTAATCTACTGTGAAGTCTAGTGGACTTGGTACGTAGAACAAATCTACTGTAAAGTCTAGTGGACTTGGTACGTAGAACTAATCTACTGTGAAGTCCAATTAATTTTCATTCGCTGTTTCAGGTGGAATCTTCAACAAGATATATTGTATTAAATGCTAAATACATTGAAATCGATAGCGTGATTGTAACAAAGATAAATATAAAAAGTAAAATGGTCACTGAGACTATTGAACCATCAAGTAAAGAATTGGATGCCATCAATGAGCAGCTTACCATTACTTTGCCAAAGGCGATTGCCAAAGGAAATACATATGTCATTGAAATTAAATACAAAGGTGTTCTGGGTGATGATATGATGGGTTTCTATCTGAGTTCATATAAAATTGATGGGAAAACCAAGTAAGTTTATATAGAAGGAAATACATATGTCATTGAAATTATATACAAAGGTGTTCTGGGTGATGATATGATGGGTTTATATCTGAGTTCATATGAAATTAATGGAAAAACTAAGTAAGTTTATATAGAAGGAAATACATATGTCATTGAAATTAAATACAAAGGTGTTCTGGGTGATGATATGATGGGTTTCTATCCGAGTTCATATGAAATTAATGGAAAAACTAAGTAAGTTTATTTAGAAGGAAATACATATGTCATTGAAATTAAATACAAAGGTGTTCTGGGTGATGATATGATGGGTTTCTATCTGAGTTCATATGAAATGGATGGAAAAACTAAGTAAGTTTAAATAGTGTCCTTATTTTTGTTGCTGATAATATTCAACCATTGAAATCAATTTTTTGCCGTGTGATCTCTCCATTCGGTCAACGCCAAGTGACAAAAGTGTCACTTACGGCTAAGTGACTAAAGGGTCACGGCTAAGTGACAAAAGTGTCACTTACGACGGACGAAATAAATATGGAGGGGGGGTTGTGGTCGATTCCAAAGATTCCTTACTGAAAATAATAATAATGAAAATAGTTGTAAGAGAGATAAAATACTTAACCTAACCTAACCTAACCTAATCTTCACTAGACTATAAACATTTTAGCATGTTAATTAGAGCGAACTAGTTTTATACTCTCCAGAGTACATCATCAGAGCTAGTTAAACCTATCGAAGACTAATGGTAGTTTTGTTGACATCCCACCCGTTGCTGTGGGTGGGGGGGAGGTCATCAACTGAACTCTATTTCACTTCCCTTTTTCAATCGTGGCTTGTCAACTTTTTGTTCACAAAAAAAGTTCAATAAATTTCTTACAAAAGCACTTGCTTGTATCTTCTATCGTTTACGAGATGTGTAAAGAGAGTAGTATACCAGCTCCCATGGCTCAGTGGTCACTGCGCTAGTCTCGCACTCGGAAGACCCGGGTTTGAATCCTGGCAGGGACAATAAAATTGTCAATGTGGTTTGGATGTTTTCGGGGCGCACTCAGCCTCGTGAGGACAATGAGGGCTATGGAAATAAATGCGCACAGCGATCTGTGTAGGTAACATTGAAAAATTCAAAGTAATTGAATAAAGTTTTATATTGGAAAATCCTACAATGCTGCAGCGAGCACCAATGTTGTGACATAATAACACAAAGAAACAGCAAAAAAAAAAAAGGAAAAAAGTAGTATAAGCATAGGCGGGGCGACAGATTTGAAGAACGAAAAAAAATCCTTAATTGCTTTTGGGTAGAAATATGTGTAATAGTAGACCTAATTCCAGTGTTCGCAGATAATTCAGCTGACCTTATTAAGGACATTTACCGTAAGCGTGAATTCCATGTTTTCCTATCATTTCTTCATTTTACTGGCTCTGATGGTGAATTCAGAATTTAAGCCTTGATCGTCCTCCTCAATTGAAAACCTGTATCCACCCCTGCATGAAATTCCAAGTTTTGGAGCATAAAATCACACAAAGCCTGCTAATCAATAATTACTCATTTTCAGGTTTTTAGCCTCAACTCAATTTGAATCGACTGGCGCTCGAAGAGCTTTTCCCTCTTTTGATGAACCAGGATTCAAAACTCCATTTATCATTAAAATTACCCGAAATAAAACTCAAAAATCCATTTCTAACTTACCAATAGAATCGACCATTCCGGCAGGAGAAAGGTAATTACTGATCAACTGTCTGTCGCTGCATTTTTAGTTCTGGGCACTGTATACACGATCTAAATTTCTTCGAAACTGTTGTGGGAATACAAAAAATGTGTCACGATATCAAGGGGGACTGATTTTGATAGATTTGTCAAGATTTTTTCAAGGTCAACTTTAATTTATTAAATTCCTCAGAAGTTTAGGAGAAATTATCTTCGTATATGTCTATGAATAAATGATAAGGCCTAATATTGTTTAACATGATAGAATTTCCTATCAATTTCTACATTCAATGGAATATATATTTTATTTTTCACTTCCAAGATTCATGTGTGACGTATCAAACTAAAATTTTTGTCATTCTGTATCGCATGGTATAAAAGATTGTTACCATTCAATCTAGAATGACGAGACCTTTATGACCGTGATACGTCACACAAAGTCACCCATTCTGCACATGCATCATTGGATTGGACACCAACTGAGTTCCTCTATATATATACTGCTACTTACAGTACTTACATCTAGAATTGAATCATAGCTTCAGTACAATTGAAGCTAGAATCAATCAAGCAATATAAACAAAAATGTAGACAATACATAATTTTTTAGAGATCAAAATGTTTTTCTTAGATTTGACATTGAACCAAATCTTTAGTACCAGAGCTAGTATCAATCAGATAATATTAAACTTTTGCCAAATTGTTCATCACGATAAAACTATTTATTTGAAAACTGACCCTACCAATATTCTGGAGTGACCGTTTTGAGTCGGTGGCCATGTTTGTTCGGAAAATAACGTAAATGTTGTCAGAAACGTTAACAACATATACGTTGGCTAAAATACACATTTAATAGATTAGTTTCCTTTTTTACAGTTCATCGAAAGAAATAGATACGTTCAAAGAATCCCCACCTATGCCAACCTATTTGGTTGGATTTATTGTGTTCGAATTTGAAAGTATATCAAATAAAGATGGGACATTTCGAGTTTGGGGAAGAGAAAATATAGTAAGAAAACAAGGTCAATATATTTTAGATGAAGGACAGAAAATACTGACGGCTCTGAGCAAATATTTGGGTATTGATTACTTTTCAGTACTACCAAAAATGGATCTAGTAGCTGTACCTGATTTTGATGCTGGAGCTATGGAAAATTGGGGAATGACAACCTACAGGTATGTTTAATTAAATGTGTATTACGTTTTTTGACATAGATTTAGAGTAACTTTAAATAATACAGTCAAATATCTAAATATATTTAGCAGAAATCTGTGTGTACCCTTGTACATGTATAAGGTAGGGGTTGTCTGTTCCAATTCCACAGCTCAGACGGTAACAAATAGCAAAAAATTGATGGAAATGTCCCCCACCCAATGGTCTAGGACGCAAGGAAATTATCATAATTAAACAAAGGTCATACTGTTTTTCGAGTTACTTCCAAATATCCAAATTATTAAACAAAAATTGACAAAAAAATATTTTATATCTTAAAATTTGTCCCGACAACACATTAACTCAAATCGAGAAAATTTTATGTGGCCTTTTAATCCTTAACTCTTTAAAATCTTGTGCAGTAAATTTACATCAAAGAAATCAGTCTTTAGCGATTCTGCCCACATTCGGCTTCAGGTTTGGAATAATGGTAGAAATACCACACTCCATGCGATTTCAGAATTTTAGTATGATTTTCCCACCCTCTTCACCAACGTGCTAAAAAAATGTTTTATGAACCACTTTAGTAGATCAGAGGAATAGAGTAACACCTACAAGAACTTATGAACTGAGGTACCCCACCAAGACCGCATGTTGGCGAAGAGAATGAGAAAATCAGACTAAAATTTTGAAATCGNCTAACCAACTCAACCAACATCTCATCTTCATCAGAATAAAATGACATTTTCAGTTTTCTGCCTAAATTAATAAGATAGATAGTAAAAATTACGAACCACAAACACTAGTAAACAAGGAATGTGTCTACCTGAAGCGACAGTACTGCTCTCGAAGCAGCAAGTTCGCGCGACCCAGTCGCCTGATTCGGTCTGTCCTTCATTTAAATACATAGAAAGCAGTGGTGTCGCGGTCGCGAGGAAGGAAATGCTACCTATAGGTTGCAGAAAATGTCTCGGGAATTAATCTCGCCTAGTGGTTATCTTCCACTCAGGCGTAGAACCGCCCATCTTGAGGATGTTCTTAGGTCAGGGAAATCAAATCGAAAAATTCCGTGAAAACTCTGATAGAATTTTCAGGGTTAATGAGGAATTTGATTTTTCTTCCTTTTTTTCCTCTCTTAGAGAGCTTTACATATTTCACGAACATTTACAAACTAGTGACTATATACGGAAAGTGACTATATACGGAAAGGTCTTACACTAGTTAGTCATGTATTCAGGCATCATTGGTTTGGATCAATAGTCACTGCTAGTAGTTGGAACTTTGCATGACTCAATGAAGCTTTCGCCACTTATTTTGGATTTTTTGGTATATATTTGGTAAACAAAAATTTCAAATGTATTTCTATGTTCGTTAAATTGGGAAACTATGTCAAGTAAGACCATACCTACCTACTTGATTATTTTTTGTATTCAAGTGAAGATCTAGTAATTTTTAACCTTCATTATTGCTTTCTATTTTTTTAGCGTATTGAAATAAAAATGTAACTTTATACAGGCTAAGTCATTGTAAGTAATTATTCATTTGTCTCGGTTTCTGTTTGTGATTCAAAAAAAATCTGAACAAAGTTTCATGATATTGAGGGGGTCATATGTATTTTTATGGTGACCTCAATCAATCATTTTGAGTTAATCCTTAAGGTCATTTCATGGTCAGTTTTATCATGGGTATGATTACATTTTATTTTAAATATACCTACCCACGATATTTTTATTGCATATTCTAAGTCTACATATCGACATTTCAATAGACTTAATTTATTTCGAAAGTTTTTGCAAGGTTGGTTCGTTTTTTTTAATTCGGTTTGTGAGAAGGTAAAAAAATAGGCCTTGTGAAAACTGGTTTAAAAATAAAAAGAATGAAGTGAATTGATTTGTAGATGCTAATGGAAAATTTGAATGTGTTACGAAAATACAACGTTGACCTTGAAATTATCTTTACGGGTTTAATAGATAACTTACATTATGACCCCTGACCTGATGGATTATTATAATTATCATAGCATGTCATGTCCCCCACAATATCATGCAACTCTGGTCAGACTATTTTTTTTATCTCCAACAGTATCCGATATATTTAAATCTTCGACTTAAAATGACTCACACTCAGGACTGGATTATCCATAACCATGTGAGGCCCATAGACACTACAGTTATCGTGGCTCCTTTACTATTTCATAACTTCCTAAAATACATTTTCTTTACCACAATTTTTGACTAAATTAAGAAGGTAGGCCATCACTCTAAATAATAAAATAAATGAAGGGAAAACATACGAATTGGCTTATGAAATACAGTAAGTAAAATACAATTTCGGGTGGTTGGTGTTTTGAAAACGAAAATAGTTTTGATGTTTAAATATTAACTCATTTAATTTTAGGTTTATTATGTTCAACGATGAACCTCTAGAATCGTCACGAAGAAAATAGCCCCACGCCCCTCAAAATTAGATTTAGATTTCAAGGTACGTAGAATCTAAAAATCAAATAAAAAAATCCGCTTGTCCATCGCAAGCCGTGACGGACAGTTTTACCACCATAGAATTGACCGATTTGGTATTTAGGTCCTGTTTGAGGTCTAATTGTGCTCCATTTGGGTGTGATCGGAAATACCGTTTGGCGATTCGTCAACCGATATGGATGATATTTGGTATATAGCTTCCATTTGAGGTCTAACTGTGCCCCTAAACATTTGTGCGTAATCGGAAATACTGTTGGTGTTTTTTCTCACTTTTTATTAATTCTAATGGTGAGTGTTGGAAACTTGAAATTTATTTTGTGCGTCCCATTTAGGGTGTATGGTGCTCTAAAACTGTGATTAACATATATAGGGTTCCATATTAGTAGAATCCAAAAAAAAAATCGATTTTTTTGTTCTACGAAAAAAGAAAGAAAGAAAAAAAAATCTAAACACATCCAAGACGAACTATATCTACTTTAATCCAAACTTCTTGAATCTTGAAAAAATTCCGTTACATAATTCATTCATTGAACCAACATCTTCCACAAAATTTCTTGGAGTGCATATCTGTCACAATCTAAATTGGAAAACCCATATTGATGAAATCAGGTCTCGTCTATTTTTGAAATCAAGCCCATTAGATATAATATAGGTGAGGAAACAGCTCGTCTCACCTACTTCTCTTATTTCCACTCCATTATGAGCTATGGAATCGTATTTTGGGGCCTCTCTTCTCAAGCTCAAGAAATTTTCATTTTACAAAAGCGAGCTGTGCGCGCTATCTATAACGTCAGTGAAATTGAATCATGCCGAGAAACTTTTAGAACCAAGGAAATCCTGACATTCCACGGACAAGTCATCCTTGACGTGTGTTGTTTGATACATAAATGCCATCGCATAGTCATCAATACAACACACGTCATTGCCATGACATCGTGGAATCCCGGGTCACCATTTTTCGGAAATCTTTTTTGGATATTGGTATCAGATTTTACAACAAAATAAATGAAAATATTAAACATCTGAACGAACGTCAATTTAAGAAAGAGCTCAAAAATCAACTGATGCAAATGGTTCCATATAGTCAGTCGGATTTTATGAACTAATTCTCATATTTCCATGTATTTTTCCCATATATATCTTATGTATTCCTTTTTCTATAATTTGATTTCCTATTATCTCATGTAATAACTTGTAGGTATTTCCCTTGAATTTTTCTTCCTTCTTGTGTATTTCATATATATTTTTTTATCCCTCTCTCTCTCTTGTATATATTTAATATGTACTTTTTTTATGTAATATTAATATGTAATTTTTTGTATGCATACTACATGTCCAAAACACAATAAAATATAATAATAATACGTATAACATGAAAAGTATCAATTTTGGATTTTAGCCAGTGAAATAATAAACCCATGTGTCTCATTGGCAGAGTTTTGGTTTATTATTTTCAATAATAAACCTTTGGAATCGTCACGAAAAAAAAATACACCCCCTCAAAATTCGATATTATACGTTTCAAGATACGTAGAATCCAAAAATCAAACCGTACGCCGTGATGGGCACTTTTGCCACCTAGCGTTGACCGGTGTGGATGAAATTTGGTATATAGGTCCCATCCGGGCTCTAATTGTGCCCCGAATCTTTTGGGTGCAATCGAAAACACCCTTAGCGATTTTTGTCGCTTTTTAGCGGTTTTCAGTATTGCTGTCTAAAAGGAAAATGGTAAGAGCTAGAGATTTAAAATTTTGTATGTATGTCATATTTGAGGTCTCAGCAAACTTGTGGGTTCAATCAAATATACCGCTGGCGGTTTTTACCGCTTTAAAGCGGTTTTGATTAATCCTGTCTAAAAAGAGAATGGTAAGAGCCAGAGATTTCAAATTTAGTAGGTATGTCAAATTTAGGGTCTAGTTACACCCCAGATTTAGAATCATCACGAGAACCCGGGGGGGGGGGATTTTTTCCAGAAAAATTATAATTCCATGTGTCACATTGGCCGAGTTTTTAGATTCAATACCGTTTATTTCTTATTGGAAGTGTTGACTTTTACTAATAAATCATTTTCATATGGATGGATAATCTGGGCCTCAGCCTAGAGGAGTTACAAGTGTGTTTTTTATTATTTCTTTTGATTTTACTTTTTTTCTTTATTTTTTTGTCTAGCTTTATCTAGTCCTGTATATTTTTTAGTCATTTGTGGTATTACTTCTCCTTTTTCCGTTTTTTTTTTTTTTACACTTGACCGATTTTTTGATTTTATTGATTTTTAAAAATTAGTGAAATTATGCTGTTAGTCTCGAAAAATGACACAACCACAGAACAAATTACGCAAGCAACACAACTCGTTACTCATGAATTTGCTCACCAATGGTTTGGTGATTTGGTTACACCATTTTGGTGGAATTATTTATGGCTTAATGAAGCCTTTGCGACATTTTTTGGATATTTCGGTACTCATTTGGTAAGAAATACAATAAAAGAATCTATTTTTGTTTGCAAACAAAGAAGTTGTAATGAAATGAATAATTTACTAATAAATTAATGAAAATGATCTATCTACTAATAATTAACAATAAAGTANATGAATTTGCTCACCAATGGTTTGGTGATTTGGTTACACCATTTTGGTGGAATTATTTATGGCTTAATGAAGCCTTTGCGACATTTTTTGGATATTTCGGTACTCATTTGGTAAGAAATACAATAAAAGAATCTATTTTTGTTTGCAAACAAAGGAGTTGTAATGAAATGAATAATTTACTAATAAATTAATGAAACTGATCTATCTACTAATAATTAACAATAAAGTAAAGTAATTAATTTACAATTAAAAATCATTTTTCGACTTGCGAAGTTGAAAATTGACTACAATTCGCATTTCGAGAGTTTAGACTTTACAGTTATGAGTTCTGCTGTGGGCAGTGTTGGGTAATGCAAATTGTTTTATTTAAGTATACAATTTATGCTATTACCGAGTTTTTCTCCAATCCAAATATGACTTAAACTTCCATAGTATCAAATAAATCATACTTCAGGTTGTGAGATGTTGCAAGAGAGTGACATCCTCAACAGCCGAGTCCACCTAAGCTGATGGTGTTAAATACCGCAGAAAATAACTCTGTAATGTTGTTATGTTTGTGTAACTGATGAATTTATATTGCAGTGATTGAAATGGTTCTGGGGACCCACATCAATTATTAGTCTCCAAGATTAGATATATGATGACCATTAAAAACTTTGGCAGCAAACAACAACTTATTTAGAGCTGCATGGAACACGATGATGCCATGGATTGATTGATACAATTTATTGAATGAAAAAACATCTTTTTAGCAGTTAACCTTAGCTTAAGGGATATTAAAATAAAAATTGTGAAAAATAAAGAAAAGATAAAATTGAATTGAAATGGAATGATGATAGCAATACATCCTGCCATGTATTGATATCAGTGGCTACGTGACCTACTCTCTCAGACAATATTTGTAAACAAACCGTTTATCTCTGCGGTCTCAACTCTCGGAATACGAACTATAGGTACATATTTTGCCAAACACATGTAATTTACTGCAGACTAACATGAAACCAACTTAACGGACTGGGAAACTAATACTGAGGGTTCTTCCATTACTAGATACATCATGACTAGAAGTTTTTGTTAGTTCCTTTATGTACAGAAAGCTTCCCTAAGTTCGGTATTGAAGAAGTACGACTTATACAATATAACCAGATTATTTTAAAACGTGGGTTTTTACTTCATGCGTGAATATGCATTTTTTAAATTTTTTTTTTTTAGAGAAAGGCTCCTTCTGGTTGATTTAAAAGAAACTCAAACTTCGATCGTTCAACAAGCGACGTCTGTGGTTACTCATGAATTTTCTCACCAATGGTTTGGTGACTTGGTTACCCCATCTTGGTGGGATTATGCTTGGCTTAATGAAGCATTTGCGACCTTTTTTGGAAGTTTCGGTACTCATTTGGTAAGAGTAAAGAAAGACAAAATTGAAGCTTACGTACTGTAAATTAGCTTTGCCTATAGTTATGTTTTGTCCCGTCTTCTTCGTTCAGCTCAAGTAAGGGAGTAATCCAGAGATCAGAAATCACTGTTTGGGGATCAAATTTTATTTGATCCATAAACTCATTTTTTTATGGCAAGCCTTTTTTTACAAAAAGATTTGGGTTTTATGCATCTTGGTATTTACATTTTTTATAATTATTTTTTTAGAGAAAGGTTCCTTCTGGTTGATTTAAAAGAAACTCAAACTTCGATCGTTCAGCAAGCGACGACTGTGGTTACTCATGAATTTTCTCACCAATGGTTTGGTGATCTGGTTACCCCGTCGTGGTGGGATTATACTTGGCTTAATGAAGCCTTTGCCAGATATTTTGAATATTTCGGTACTCATTTGGTAAGAGTAAAGAAAGAGAAAATTGAAATTGAAGCTTACGTACTTTGAAATTAGCTTTGCCTAAAGTTATGTTTTGTCCTGTCTTCTTCATTCAGCTCAAGTAAGGGAGTAATGTTTGGTTTAATCCAGAGATCTGATACTGTCAGGGTTTCTGTAACAAATTGAACAGTTTAGAATTGCAATAAGGAGCTTACTGTAAATTAGAATTGCATATAGTTATTCTTGTCCCGTCTTCTTCATTAGAATTGCCTATATCTGTGTTTTGTCCTTTTGCTTTCGAAATGTTGTAATAGCAGATTAAAGGATTTTAAAGGATACAGACGAATGTTATTGTACTAGCGGTGTTCTCGCAACCAACCTTCTTCCCATTTATAGATTCATGTTTCTTAAAATTGTTAGAAACAGGTTGACTTGAGTTTGAGATTTTGATGGCCTTTGCCTGGAACTATGATGGTTTGCTTTTAAGGTCATCCTGGTACATAGAACCGACCATCTTGAGGTCGAAGTCGAACCCGAACATCATAAAGACAGACAAATGTCTCCAATGATGAATGTCGCAACAAGTACCTACACTCTTTTCCGGGTACTTCAAGAAATTTTCATAATCTGGCTTTCCATTTCGTTGATAGTTTAAACTCTGTTTTTTTTTTTTTTTTTATTGTCCGGGACACCAATCTGTCACTCAAGCGATCCACCTATCCGTCCTTAATTCTGTTGTCGTTTTTTGCTGTCGTATAATATCTTTTCAAGTTCATCTTTTATCACACTTTTCTTTCTAAATATTTGACCACAAAAGTTATAATTTTGGTATTTTGCTTTCGAAATAATTTTATCATGGTTGTTAAAGTTTCTTCAGTACGTTATTTTTCTAATAGGGGGCTTATTCTATTTTTTCCGTGGCGGATGTCGAAGGTTCATTATTGAAAATAATAAACCAAAACATAATGGATCGTGCCTACTGTTTTGCCCTTTGATTTTGGAAATGAATTTCAATCAATGAATAGTGGGGCATCATCGTTTCCGATGGTACCCTGATAAACATTTGGCACTGCAGCTCTAAATAAGTTGTTGTTCGCCGCTGATACTTTTGTCATCATAGAACTATCTCGGAAGCTTATACAAAGGCTTCCATGCTAATAAATGCAATATAATTAGGTATGTACATGAGGAATATAAACATTATACTATTACAGAATTGTTTTCTGTATTAATTTATACCCCCAGCTCAGGTATAGTCGGCCCGTAAGTAGGATGTGACCCTAACTACCTCAAATATGATTTATTTCTCACTATGGAAATAAAGTCAGAAATCACTGTTTAGGAATCAATATTTTTTTTTATATATATATGACAAGCTTTTTTTACAAAAAGATTGGGTCTTATTTTACGCATCTTGGTATTTCCATTTTTTATTATTATTTTTTTTAGAGAAATTCTCCTTCTGTGTGATTTAAAACAAACTAAAACTTCGAGAGTGGAAGATCTTACTGCTACAATTACTCATGAGTTTTCTCACCAATGGTTTGGTGATTTGGTTACCCCGTCTTGGTGGGATTATACTTGGCTTAATGAAGCCTTTGCGACATATTTTGAATATTTCGGTACTCATTTGGTAAGAGTAAAGCAAGAAAAAATCGTAACCGTTTCAAATAGCAATGGGAGACCAAAGCTCTGACGTAACACAAGATGATCGCGGCTCTAAACAAAACATTCTTGTCAATTGTCAAAAATTACAGGCGTATTTTGTGGCTTTTTAATTAAAAATAAAACAATAAAATATTAGAAAAAGTATTTCTTAAGGTTTGTGGTAAATAAGTTAGCTATTGATATATAATTCATTAATATAGCTCTTGTAACTATATCAGTTCAAATTTAAAATTTTGTTTTTCAATTAAAAAAATAAACTTCTTTAAATATTCTCAAATTTTTACTTTCTCTTCCTCTAGAAGATAAAGTATTGTATTCGTGCAGCANTGATAAGAATGGTTTGTTCATAGCGACCATTTTGGCAACATCACGCTGTAGTGTGGTTTAAGTAGCTTACTTTCAATTAGAATTGCCTATGGATGTTATGTTTTGTCCGATTTTGTCTGTTTCGCTTTCGAAATGATGCTGTAGTAGCAGACGCCACATGTACTTATATCCTCCCCTTTTCATCAGTCTTCATCATTCAACTCAGTCAGACGCAGAAACATCCTTTGGTTTAATCCAGATGTGGGACGGGTTTGTGGGTTTCTGTGACAAGTTGAACAGGTGGATGGTGTTATCTGGTGAACCATTACATCATGGACATTTTCCACTGTAGGCTCTATTCTACAATTTTAGAACAACCAAATAAATATAAGTTGAGATAGTTTGGATCATACGCTCCTCGATAGGTCTATCTCCTCGTTAGCTATATTAACAGCATATTAATAATATTAAATGAATGTCTTCGGTGACTTTTAAGTTTTTTTGTTTGAGGAAAAGAATTTTAAATATTTTTAAATTTCCGTCCGATCGACTTTTTTAAATTAGATAGATGATTGTGAATGGATAGATTCAAATTGGATAGACCATTATCTATCTAATTTGAAAAAGTCGATCAGACAAAAATTTTAAAATATTTTAAATTTTTATCCTCAAATAAAAAATTAACAACATAGACCGGTATAACGTTTATAGAGCTGTTTTAATTACTGAAAGTATTGGTGGCCAAAACCCCACAAACCTTTTGCCACCAATTGTTTGATAACCAAATAACAGTTACACATTATTTTATGTATAAAAAGACATAACTATGATACTAATAAGATTATCTAAATTATTTAAATAAAATTTATTGGTCCTTCGGGTCGTTTTTTACTTTCGCTATTTCAGGAAATATTTTTTATTAAAAAATGTGTTTATTTTTTTGTTCTTGGCTAATATGCTTCTAGCGAATACTGTATTTTGACGAATAAAAACTATACTAGTGCTGCTCAACTTACGGAAATTGTTTGTATTGTAGCTCATGAAATTGGACACCAATGGTTTGGTAATTTAGTTACGCCTATTTGGTGGGATTTTATTTGGCTGAAAGAATCGTTTGCAACATATTTAGAATATTTTGCTGTACATTTGGTAAGAAATTTGGTGGGGGTTTCAAAATAATGCATCTGTACATCTCACACAAACGTGCATACATCTTTCTGCTGCACATCAAGCATAGATGTACACTCACTTATTGGTAATTGAAACTAATTCAAAAGATTACATCTTTCTTGTACACCATTTATTCACCAGTCACTGATTTATCTAAATACCCTCATATATTATCAATATTAATATATTGTGATCCATTTTAATCTATTCTGTCGAAATATCTTCGAAACGTCACGATACTAAGGAGGGTATATTATATTGACTTTGGTAGATCTGTCAAGGTTGTTTTAATTTATGTTTTTTTACTCAATCGAACTCTTGATAACATTCTATATTCAATCGAATATTTGTTTTTCTGATTTTTTTCACTCAGTATTTTTATTTTTCCACTCTAAAGATGCAAGTTTGACTTTTGAGTGCAAGTTTGACACGTATCAATCTAAAGCTTTAGTTTGATACGTGCATCATCAAATTAGAAAAATACTGAAGGAAAAATGAAAAAAAAATATTAGATTCCATGTAGAATGTGATCAAGATTTCGATTGAGTAAAAAGATAGGTTGTCCCATTTCAAAAGCGAAAGTTGACCTTAAAATAACCTTGAACGACAACCTTGATGTTGTGATATTTTACTGAGAATATATATTTCGTATTCTCAACAGTTTCAGAGATTTCGTAAATAAAATCAAGTGCCCTGTACAATAACAAGAACCGTTAAAACTTATTTTTATGTTTTTTTTTTTTATATTTTTATCCATCAATCTTAATTGTACCTAAATTGTATATCAATATATGTACATATATTTTTTTCTCATATCGGTAATAGGAAACCTTGTGCACTCTTTCATTTTTTTAAAAAAATCGGTCCTTTGGCTGGATTTTAGATTAACAATTTATTTACTTAAAAAAAAGTTATGCCCGAAACAGCTTTTACATAATACATTTATTGGTCCTTCGGGGTGGATTTTTTTTGTTACTTTTTCTTGTATAACATTTTTTTTTCATTATATAGATAAATAACATTTTGACTCTTTTTTATTATTATAAATATGAGTCATTTAAATTGATGCAGTATGAATTATTGTGAGAGATGGAAGTGAAATAAATGTGGTTAACTCCCACCTAAACACTGAATTAAATATATTTCACATTTCAGTCAGTGGAATGGGACAGTATTGGATGATACTGTGATAGTGGTGGTTTTATTTGATAACATTGTGAGAAATTAAAAAAAAATTAAAAAATTATTGCTTTAACTATTAAATGATAGGAAACATTTCTTTAACTAAACAATAGACAATCTAAACTTAGGTTTGCTATGGCAATCCTTTCCACCATTTTAAGTGTTGTAGACTTCCACAAAATTAATTTTATTTTTATAATTTCCGAGATGACGTAGCCACTACTTGCTTTTATTTTGAATGAAAAAGAGCGGAGTGGGATTTAGGAAATGAGAAGTTCATTCTCTCATTAAATTTATGTACTGAGGTACTCTCCTACGTTTCTACGCTTAACAAATGTTGTGACTTTTTTTTAACAAGAAATCTTTTTTTCGCCATATATTCTGTCAGTATTGCGTTATGCGCCTGTATGTTCTTTTGTGCTCGTTTTTCTCTCTTTTTTTTTTTTTTTTTTTTTTTTTTTTTTTTTTTTTTTTTTTTTTTTTTTTTTT
>CM022883.1:16086081-16116098 GCA_012654025.1 Pachypsylla venusta
ACATCATTTATAACAAGGGTAAGTACAGTAGCGGATACAATGGGGGGGGGTAATTACTTTTCGGTAGAATTACCTTGGACAGCTGAGCTGATTTGGGTGATCACAGATTGTTCAGTTGACTTCATTAATGGTATTTACCGCAGTTATATTTTTTACATACTCGTATTTCAGGGGGAAGGCTTTTATGTTTCCTTTGTTGTAATAGCAGCGGAGGTGTCCAAAAATCTCACTTCTGATGGGAGTTACTCGGCCTCGGACTACAGAGTTGCTGTTGTGACGGTGTTTCTCTTAAATCTTAAAATCAACCGATTGCCCCATTTCTAAATGTCTGATTGATATATATTTTTTTTTTTTTGCTTAACGTGTCCTTAAGTTCTATTAGTCATTCGAGTTGGGGGGGGGGGTTACTCTCCATTCGCTGGAAACTTGCAAACCAGTTTTCCACATTGACCTATCCAGACCTGGTTTAGGCCGGTAAAATAGCCAGCATCACGAGAGCGCGAACCAACGTAGACACTCACTCGGTAAAACCTCGTTGGACGTTGCTTAACTTCAGTGAACTAACGGGCACTTCTGTAGGTATTACCGAATGTGTGAGTAACCACCATGTGATGGTATGCGTTCCAGTTTGTCCTGATACGTAGAACGGTCCATTGTAAGGTGGAACATAACTGAGTAGTTACTGAATGTGTAAGTAACATCCAGTTGCGGAATAAAAGAAAAAAAAATCAACTATAAAATTGATTTTCGTTACAGGTGGCTCAGTATTAAGAATGATAGAAAATGTTCTGACGCCTCCCATTTTCCAGAAAGCTCTTCAAAGGCATTTGAAAAATGGCAAAGATGACTTGCAGTAAGTTTTGTTTAAAATTAGGAAAACATATTTCCAGTACAGTTTAACACCCCATCATAGGCAGCTTTGTTTTCCAGGAATGAGCACGCAGGGCAGCATTCGGCTGTCTCAAATGTTGATCAATATACTGTACTCAATATTTTTTATATTGAAATGAAATTTTCTTCACTGAAGGATAATTAATTTTTTTATCAATTTATTTAATCAAAACGTGAAAATCTATTACCAAATTAATATTAATCCAATTCAGGATCACGATAACATACACACACAGAGGGATTCTGCAGGGCACGATCTGTCACCTAAATGCGTTTTCTGCGTAATCTATATGTCCTAAAATTTAAATGCGAAGGACATTTGACGTGTTTTAATTTGAACGACACATTCAAATAAGATTCCAAAAAATCAAATAAGATTCCAAAATTCTGGCCTGCAGGTTATTGGGTATTGAAGTAGAGAAGGGGGTTTTGTACCTCACATCCCATTTTTTTTTTTTTTTTTTTTTTTTTTTAAGACCTTGATTTCCTAGGCCTCTATTAAAGGAAAATTGTATAATAAAGATAAGGGTAATCGCAGAGAACTGCATTCTTACTTATCTTGTTTCCTCGAAAGACTTTTCCATTTTAAAAAATGTATTGATTACCGATTTTAAAATGAGAAAGTCTTACAAAGAAATTTAAAAATATTTAAAAGAAATCAAAATCTTGATAAAGTCACCAAAGACGTTAAAACGAAACATTATATTTATTACTAATCTTATTGCAAAGCACCACAGAACATACATAACGAGGAACGAATGTATGAATTGAAATCGCTAGACACTTTTCAAATGAATTAGGGTATTAGTTTTCGCACCGCAAATTTGAATGTACAGTGCTGGATCCTACAGACTTTTAGGGGAAAACATCAACCTAGCGTTAATAATAATTATTTCGCTAGCTAAACCAAACGTTCTTCTTGATTGCAAGCGTCGAAATGAAATAATAAAAATATTTAAATTCAAAGGTCAAAATTAATGAGCGACGCCAAGAGTCCAAAAGTCTTTTTACGAACCCAGCACTGAAATTTTTAATTAAAAATGTAAACAAAGATGGGAGCCTGCTGGCGGTAAATTTCAATTTTTTTCAAAATTGAAATCGATTTTTAAGTGGCGATAAAAACATTTTAAAAAAATGAAAACACTATAAAACACCATAATTAGATATAAACCATCAATTACATAGGTACGAAAAAATAATATTAAAGGAAGTAATAGACGGAAAAAATAAAAAAATTGAGAATGGGTCCATCGAGGGGAAAAAAAAATAATGTCCGCTCTTCCAAAGAGGTGTTAACAGCCTTCTTTTACAGATTTTTGTACGGAGCTGGAGATCTTACATTTCTTCCTGCAAAGCAAAGCACACATTTTTATTTTTATTTTTTTTTTTATATCCGTCTGATGTCGTTTTTTGTCTCAAAAATTAACTTCGTTTTTTTTCTTCGGGATTTTGCACTGAAATTTGGCCCAAAAAAATTCAAGATAAAATTTTTTACCAACTTCCAGGCTCCATAGCTTGGAGGGGAAGAGTTTTCGAACATGTGAAATATTTTCTTAGTCTCAAAAATATGTGTGAAAATGAACACATTGAAATTAAGTTATGCACATACTATATACTTTTTCTCTATCTACGCCAGGGGGACTGTCGAACCTGCCAATTTGTGGGATTCATTTGATGAAGTTCTGCGTGAACAAAATGCATTGTCAAAATTACCAAACGAAGCAACGACAATTACGGATTTTATAGAAGAATGGATTAATAAACCAGGATTCCCATTGGTATCTGTCAGTAGAAATTCAACTAATATAAATGTATCGGATTCTGTTACAACTCTTTTGGATTCTAATAAAACTCTTTCAAAAACAAATACAATTGTATTGACTCAGGTTAGTAGGTACTTGTATTACTATTATGGATCTACTGAATCCATTATTAATTTATTCTATTACCGTCGAAAAAAAAAAAAATACCGCCCACAAATTTTGATTTTTACGTTTCAAGGTTTGTATCCAAAAATCGAATAAAAAAGTCCGTTTTTCGTCGTACGCCCTTTGGGCACCTTTGCCACTTAACGTTGATCGATTTAGATAAAATTGCGCCGAAACTATTGGGTGCAATACACGAGATGTAAGTAGTAGTATTTGGAGTAACCCAGTTGAAATAGCAACAAACAGTGGGATGTTTTCGTAGTAGCAGTATTTGGAGTAACCCAGTTGAAATAGCAACAAACAGTGGGATGTTTTCGTAGTAGTAGTATTTGGAGTAACCCAGTTGAAATAGCAACAAACAGTGGCATGTTTTCGTAGTAGCAGTATTTGGAGTAACCCAGTTGAAATAGCAACAAACAGTGGGATGTTGTCGGCGGAACGAAAGGTAGGCGATCTTTGGTCGGGAAAAAAATATGTTGAGTGGACTTCGTACGAAGAATCAAATCGCCTGTGAATTCCCACCTGTTTCAATAATGTCGCTTTCTCGTACACTCTCATAACCTTATTACTGATGTTATTCGCAGGAACGTTTCCTAACAAAAGTATCTGACCAAGCCGAAGATAATACCAAATGGAACATCCCCATTACATATACTTACCAATCTCAAGCAACAAATGATTTAAAATGGTTGACCAAAGATAAGGCTCTAGAAATTGCAATTCCACAGAAAGATTGGGTGATCGTTAATGTAAATGAAATTGGTAAGTGATTAGGAAACTAGTTCAAATTCCTTTCTGGGTTTGGGGTACAAGTAGAAAAATAGCATAAGAGATGTTACTTTACACCCCGATCTAGACGTCTCCGTGGCAGACTCGGCTTGCAGGAGGTTCCAGGTTCGATTCCTGGACGGGTCGAAAAATTTGAGAAAGGTTTATTCGAATTTTCTACTTGGTCTGGTTGTATTTGGGAGGTGGGGGTAAGTTAGCCTCCTGAGGACAATTGAGAGGCTATGTTAATAACGCTACGTGATAGCATTATAAGGCAAAAATTGTTAAATTGTAGCTTAGGCTTAGTGATATTGGAGTGAATGTTGAAAATACCTTGTAATGCTATGATGCTCACCCAGTTCTAACTGAACGACGGATAGTTGTGTTCCCATTTGAAAAAACAAATCATAATTACAAAATAATAAATAGGTATCTACTTTCCTGAAATCTGAAAGGAGTTTTAGGATATCTGTTTTACCTGGATGTAGAGATGTAGACGACAATAGCTTTTGATATTAGCAAGTACCTTTCGAAGGCATGAAAAATACAAACTGGCAGAGGCAAGGTCTTCGGAGAAACACAAAGCTGATGAAATGGATAACGACTGTAAAGGTAGCATTCCGTTCCTCGCGACACGCGGCCGCGACCTACTGGCAGCATTTCGTTCCTAGCGACCGATACGCGCAACAGATACCCGTGACAGTTTGTTTTGATCGCTTGAACAGTGCAAAGTGTATATGTCCGACGTTTTAAGTGCGGCTAAAAAAATATTGATAGTGAGGTTATTGGAGGGGGAGGAAGGCGAAGACGTTCTTATCATATCCTGTTTTCTTTATCATATCCGGAAAAACGGATGAAGATCGACAGAATTTACACGTCATGACCAGAAGAGGGCTGTTTTCAAATACTAATAACAAAACATCTAAGTTTGAAAGAAGAAAAATTCTCACAATAATATCTTTATAGGAGTCCAGTCTGACATCAAATAGGGATGGTTTCCGACTAACCAACTCAACCAACATCTCATCTTCATCAGAAAAAATGACATTTTCATTTTCCCACCGAAATAAATAAGAAAGATTGTAAAAATTACGAACCACAAACACAAGTAAACAAGGAATGAGTCGCCTGATTGGAGCGACCGTACTGCTCTCGAAGCGACAGGGTCGCTCGACCTTGCTTCGGTCTGTTCTTCATTTAAATACATAGAAAGTAGTGGTGTCGCGGTCGCGAGGAACGGAATGCTACCTTCAGCGGGAAAGAATAAAAATATTGGTTACAGATAGTAGTAGTACCAACGGGGTTATCTCAAAGCACAGGTCGTGTCAAATCCGGGTAGTAAGCCAAAATCAGAATTTTGCTGACGGGGCCCATGTATTTTTTTAACAGCTTCAGAAGCCACATTGTTTTATTAGTACGCAGACAGAGTAAGGTGTAACTTGTTTGCCATTTTGCTGAAAAAATCGGGGCGATATTTTACGGCGATAATATTACCACGTTTGAAAATCAGGCCCGACGAGAGGGGGGAATCCCCCAGGCCTGGTATTTCCTAAGTGGCCCGGTGAGAAAATTATCATAATGAAATTTTTCAAGTTTTTTCCTGAATAATAAAAAAATCAACTTAAAAGTTTTGAAAAATTTTCGAACACAAAATCAGAAGTTTAGCGATAGTGGGCTAATATGGGACAATGGCTATTGCAGGACATTGATTTTAAAATGTAGTGCAACCTTTCAGCTTGTACAGCAATCATAAATATTGGTATATTTCGTAAACATTAACATCTGATAATCGAATTATTTGTTGCCAAGAAGAAGCGTAGGTACGCGCCTTTTCACATCAACTAAGTGAATTGACTACTTTTACTTTTATTACTGCTCATACGGTGATTTTAGATGAAAGAATAATAGAGGAGCTCGTAATTTTTCCCCCCGGGCCGGATTTTCTGTCTACGGCCCTGCTGAAAGTCAGTCTTTTCAGTCCCTTATGGAAAGATCCATGCCTTTGGTCATTAAACTACAGTGTTTAGTGATATTTTGATGATTATAAACCCAAAAATAATCCATTACAGGTTTCTACCGGGTCAATTATGATGTTGAAAATTGGAAACGAATTGCTGCCCAATTATCTGAAGACCAAAATCAGATTTCAATTTTGAATAGAGCTCAAATTTTAGATGATGCCTTTACTTTGGCTCGAGTTGGTAAACTCGATTATAAAATTGCTCTCGAACTGACTCGATATTTAAGCAAGGAGACCGATTTCATTCCATTATATGCTGTATGGTCTCATGTGAGACATTTAATTAATTCCTTCGCAGATTCGAATGTATCCAATTATATCAAGGTGAGTTCTATAATCTTAGAAGGAAGAAATTAGCTATCATATGATGGCCAGCTACCCACATTGAAATCTCTTTAACATCTATAGTGTTTTACCCTGCATTCTCTCGAAACTTACAAACCAGCTCCCCACATTGAAATCTCTTTAACATCTATAGTATTTTACCCTCCATTCTCCCGAAACTTACAAACCGGCTACCCACAACTCGCTCAACAGTTAGGCAGGAAATATTCAGCGAGGGCTCGAAACTACGCTATCACTTCCCAAGTAAAACCACGTTGACTTCAGTGATTTTACGGGAACTCTACCAAACTTATATTTTATTTAAAAAATAAATTCTCTCTACAAGGTGTTTCAAAAGGTTATGCAAAAAAAGAAATAGCGTATAGTAGAGTTCAAATAAAGGCCACTTTGCTTAATTTAACCCTTATACGGAAATTGACCCCAGGGTAGCTAGGGCCACTCAAAGTTGGCACTTAAAAATAGAAAAATAATTATTAAAAATAGAATTATTTTGCATATTTTTTGGAATTTTTATTAGCAATGAACTAACGTCAGGATTAATACTTCATTTTTAGAATCATCAATTTTTTCGATTTTAAAAGGTCAACGGTTGGTTTTAGACAAGGACTATTCCGGTCTTTTTTGTAGCAAAACAAGTTATAGAAGACATTTCATACCTTAAAACACCAAAAAAAAAAAAAGCATAAAAAATTTTAGGCATTTTCATTTCATGACCCCCCATAACTCACCAAAGAAGCATGTTAAAAATCGGAGACGTCATGCAAAAAATGAAGTCAATCGGAAAATAATTCGATTTTTAATCATTATTTTTCTATTTTTAAGTGCCAACTTTGGGTGGCCCTACTAGCTACCTTGGGGTCCATTTCCGTATAGGGGTTTATTAAGCAAAGTGGCCTTTATTTGAGCTCTACTATACGTGGCTTCTTTTTTGCATAACCTATTAAAACACCCTCTAGAGAGAATTTCAAAATGTAACTTAATTTTAAGACATTTATTTTTTAAATAAAACATAAGTTTGGTAGCGTTCCAGTAAAATCACTGAAGTCAACGTGGTTTTACTTGGGAAGTGATAGCGTAGTTTCGAGCCCTCGTGATGCTGAATATTTCCTGAGCACAGGCTGAGCGAGTTTAATGTGGGGATCTGGTTTGTAAGTTTTGAGAGAATGGAGGGTAAAATACTATAGATGTTTAAGGGATTTCAATGTGCGGAGCTGGTTTGTAAGTTTCGAGAGAATGGGGGTAAAATACTTTAGATGTTAAAGAGATTTCAATGAGGGGATCTGGTTTGTAAGTTTAGAGAGAATGGAGGGTAAAATACTATAGATGTTTAAGAGATTTCAATGTGGGAAGCTGATCCAACGCACCTGTGAAATACAGGGTGAGGCCCGGAAATGCCCTTTTTTGAAAATGCTCCTGTATCACAACGAAAAATCGTAGGTTGACGGGGCTAGTTTCCCTGGAAACAAAATTAATGGAATTTTCCCATTTTGTGTAAAGATTTTAACCAGTAGCTTTTTTCTCTTGGAANTTTTTTTTTTTTTTTTATTTTTTTTTTTTTTTTTTTTTTTGTAATTTTTCAAACCCCTTGATCAAAGAAAGATGAGGTGGTCCAAAGAACACAAATCTTTTGTAGTGGAAGCATACTTCTCTTACGGGCATTCCATTGTGGCGACACGGCATGCATTCCGAGTTCGCCTCAGAATTCCACACAGAGGTGTTCTTCCCGTTCGCAAAACAATTTTGCTTTGGGTAGAGAATTTCAGAACAGCGGGAAGTGCGATAAAGAAGTCTGGAGTCCTCACAGTTCGAGCTGGTCCTGGAGACTTCTTTATCGCACTTCCCGTTGTTCTGAAATTCTCTACCCAAAGCAAAATTATTTTGAAGCGAACTCGGAATGCACGCCGTGTCGCCACAATGGAATGCCCGTAAGAGAAGTATGCTTCCACTACAAAAGATTTGTGTTCTTTGTACCACCTCATCTTTCTTTGATCAAGGGGTTTGAAAAAATTACAAAAAAAATAAACTTAGAGGTGAAGAAATATTCCACAAAAACGGAAAAATGAAAACTTGTGTTTTCCAAGAGAAAAAAGCTACTGGTTGAAATCTTTACACAAAATGGGAAAATTCGATTAATTTTGCGTCCAGGGAAACTAGCCACGTCAACCTACGATTTTTCGTTGCGATACAGGAGCATTTTCAAAAAAGGGCATTTCCGGGTCTCACCCTGTACATTGCCTGTGAAAAATGCAGAAACACTTGCGAGATCCAAAACTCAAGTTGTAAAATCAAATAAAAATTGATAGTTCATTGCATGCCAACAATTTTCAGTGGTTGGGTGTAAGAGCTCTCTTCTATGAAAATCCAGAAAAAAATGGGTTCATATGAGGTCACCGGAGAGATAGGGCCATCAAAATCTGGAACTCTGATGGTATGCGTTCCAGGTCGTGTTACAAAGTCCCTTCAGTACATTTTGATGTAGCATATTTCTACCACACAACAACTGTTCTCCCCATTTCTAGATTTAATGTTGAACGAATGCAGATGGAAATGAGTTGATATGGAATTAATATAACAAGATTTGAAGGCCTTTGACCAGAAATATTATGCGTCCCAGGTCGTCCTGATGATCAGAACCAGCCATCATGAGGACGGTCCTAAGGCTAACCTTTAGTATTATTTGATGATAATTGTTCGCAGACGTATTTCTTAACATCTCTGCAAGGAATCTTCACCGACTTGGGTCTGGATGACGGAGAGGGAGAAGCTAACATTAGAAAGATTGGTCGGTCCAACGTTGCTCTTTGGATTTGTAATTTAGGTTATCAACCATGTAGGACTCAAGCAGTTAGCCAATTCCAAAACTTTATAAAAAATACTAAAAAGAGTAGGTAAGTGAGATTTGGGTACACCAAATGATTTATATTTAGTAAGTGAAATTCGGGTAGACGAAATGATTTATATTTAGTAAGTGAGATTTGGGTAGACCAAATGATTTATATTTAGTAAGTGAGATTTGGGTAGACCAAATGATTTATATTTAGTAAGTGAGATTTGGGTAGACCAAATGATTTATATTTAGTGAGATTTGGGTAGACCAAATGATTTATATTTAGTAAGTGAGATTTGGGTAGACCAAATAATTTATATTTATAAAACACAAAGGTCAGTTTTTAAACTGATTGACTGATAATTAACGTACCTCCACGATGGCTAAACATAGAAACTTGAAATTATCAACTCATCAGTTTTAGTATTCAGATACGAAATAAAGAATGAAAATAAATGTATAACTGTAAGCAAGCTTTCCACATTCAGTGGTACAATCTCACAGCACAAACCGTAAGGAATGGATCCCCACTCCTAAAAGTTTAACTGTAAACGAGCTTTCCACAAATATGACTTTTCAGTGATACACAGCTCAAGTCGTAAGGAATGGACCCCCACTCCTCCCTAAAATATATTAACAAACCTTCAGTTCTTGCTCTGTTTCTCAGTTATGGGAGTCTTTCTGATATTTTCAAAAAAGAAGAGAGAATTATTTTGGCTAAAAGACAGTCTACAGCTACGATAAAAGACGGAAACAAAGTTGCTCACATCAGCTTATTATATATACAGGGTGTCCCAAAAGTCCAAGACCACCTGAATATCTTTTGAGCGGCTTTATGTGGAGTTTTGAAATTTTGCATGGTATTATATCCCAATTTACACCACCTGATGGTGTGACCAATTTTTCAGGAGCGGGTCCCATGTGGACCCCAGGGGGTTCAACTTTTGATTTTTGAAACAAACCCCCCAACTTGTGATACATTTTCAGAAAGACAATAGAATTAGAAGTATTTTGCGAAAAAAAATAACACGTCTAGCGTGTTTAATTTCAAAATGGTGGCCATTTGAAATTTCCAAGACATGACTTCCAAGAGTGTCTAAAAGTAGGCAAATTATGTCTAAAAAACAGGTTCTTCGACATTGGTGTCCTATGTTATTTTTCAGTATCCCATTGCAAATAATTCGCCTAGTTTTAGATACTCTTGGGCGCCGCCATTTTGAAATTAAACACGCTAGATGTTTAATTTTTTTCGCAAAGTACTTCTAATTCTATTTTCTTTTTGAAAATGTATTACAAGATGGGGGTTCGTATTTAAAAAACAAAAGTTGGACCCCCTGTGGGCCACATGGCCTGAAAAATTGGTCACACCATCAGGTGGTTTAATTTGGGATATAATACCATGCAAAATTTCAAAACTCAACATAAAGCCGTTCAAAAGATATTCAGGTGGTCTCGGACTTTTGGTACACCCTGTATAACCGTTCGGTGACTGCCTGACAACGCATAGACCAAATCATTGCACACGTCAATATTTTTTTTCAAAGCCCATGAGACCCAATGCATATTCCATACCACTTCCTAATCTCTATGATTTTAGTATTTCCCCTAACATCAAAGACGCAGTCTACTGTATGGGCATCAAACATGGTTCCGAAGATGATTGGAAAACCCTCTGGAACTATTACCTGGAATCTGACTTAGCTTCAGAGAAAAATACGGTCCTATTGGCTTTAGGATGTTCTCAAGATGTAAATGTTCTTTACAAGTAAGTAAAATGCAATCTTATTGGCTCTGGGATGTTCTCAAGATGTAAATGTTCTTTACAAGTAAGTAAAATGCAATCTTATTGGCTCTAGAATGTTCTCAAGATGTAAATGTTCTTTACAAGGAAGTAAAATGCAATCTTATTGGCTCTAGGATGTTCTCAAGATGTAAATGTTTTTTACAAGTAAGTAAAATGCAATCTTATTGGCTCTAGAATGTTCTCAAGATGTAAATGTTCTTTACAAGTAAGTAAAATGCAATCTTATTGGCTCTAGGATGTTCTCAAGATGTAAATGTTCTTTACAAGTAAGTAAAATGCAATCTTATTGGCTCTGGGATGTTCTCAAGATGTAAATGTTCTTTACAAGGAAGCAAAATGCAATCTTATTGGCTCTGGGATGTTCTCAAGATGTAAATGTTCTTTACAAGGAAGCAAAATGCAATCTTATTGGCCCTAGAATGTTCTCAAGATGTAAATGTTTTTTACAAGGAAGTAAAATGCAATCTTATTGGCTCTAGGATGTTCTCAAGATGTAAATGTTCTTTACAAGTAAGTAAAATGCAATCTTATTGGCTCTGGAATGTTCTCAAGATCTAAGTGTTCCTTACAAGTAAGTAAAATGCAATCTTATTGGTTCTAGAATGTTCTCAAGATAAAATGTTTTTTTACAAGTAAGTAAAATGCGTTCTAACTTTCACAAGAATCTTCTGAGTGCACTACGATACTGCCAACGACAAGTATTGTATCCAAGCGATCACCCATTCAACTGATTACTCCGATACTGTCAACGACAAGTATTGTATCCAAGCGATCACCCATTCAACTGATTACTGATCTCTCGTCTAAGCCTGCCAACAAGGCGGAGAGAGATTCCCCCCGGGCCGGTTTTGTGACCTATATTTTTTTAGTGGATACATACAAGGGCTTTTAAGTTTACCCCATGCCCTGTTTGTTCTGTCAACGGGTCGTCGGACGTTGTTTAACTTTAGTAATTTGATGGGACCATCGTATTCGATCGCTTGTGAAATGCTAGTTCGGACGTTGTTTAACTTCAGTATTTTGATTGGCCCATTGTATTCGATTGCTTGTGAAATGCTAGTTCGGACGTTGTTTAACTTCATTAATTTGATCGGACCATTGTATTCGATCGCTTGTGAAATGCTAGTTCGGACGTTGTTTAACTTCGGTAATTTGATCGGTCCATTGTATTCGATCGCTTATGAAATGCTAGTTCGGACGTTGTTTAACTTCAGTAATTTGATCGGACCATTGTATTCGATCGCTTATGAAATGCTAGTTCGGACGTTGTTTAACTTCAGTAAGTAGATCAGACCTTGTGTAAGTAGACCTTAATCGATTGCTTGTGAAATGCTGGTACTATCCCTTTTCTGATGGATTGGTGGTGTAGTGGTAAAACGCTCTGACTGGTAAACAGTAGGGCGTTCAAAAACCCAGTCAATTTATGGAATTTTATCCTCATGAGATATTTCGGCGTCCTCAAAGGGCCCGAAAAGTAATTGTCTCCTGTGTGTTTCTTTCGTTGCAGCTATCTTCTCAAAATTATCGACCGCAAATCGAAAATTCGAATCCAAGATCATTATATTGTTGCCAGATCGGTTCTAGGAGAAAAAGTTGGAATTAAAGCTGGATTAATGTTTTTGGACAAACACTTTTCCACACTGTTACAAGAAGCCGAGAAGGAAGAACGGTCATGCGCATTGGACGATCTGAAATTGATTCTATCTTATATTGGGGCCGGTATCAGCAGTAAAAATGAACTCTCGGAGGTAAAAGAGAACAATTTTTAAACTCAAGAGTCCATTCACATGGGTTTTGAGGGGGGCACATGGGTTTTTTAATTTACTGGCTAAAAAATACCCCCACCTTACACAAGACATAAGCTTCTTCTTTATCTTCACCTTTTCCCAATTTTATTTGGGGTCGGCGATGCCTTCATTAATTCTACCAAGCCTTAACCTTCCTTTTCAGTACCTACTCTCTTTCGCTGTATCCTTTCCTGGCAAGGTAACCCTCGCTGTCTTCTCGTAGTATCAATGCGTAGTAACTCTGCAATTTCCTTATGACTTCTATCTTTAGTTTGAAACAGTGTTTTTAAAGAGTGTATGCCCTTCCTAACACCAATTTTTCTGTATTTCGGTGGCTACATAGAGCTATAAACATAAGCTATACTGGACACATACCTCATAATGACACCACTTGTTACTACTAGTAGATCAAGATGATCAGGTGTTCACGTTAGTGTTGTAGTCATTTATAGAAAAAATATCTTGATCAAATTTAAAAAAATCATTTTCAAAAAACAGGGCCTTCCACTCAAAATCGAAAAGCCCTTAAATTTTACGTTTCTAGAACAAACCGCTATAAAGATAAAAATCATTTTTTAAAAACACAATATTGGGCCCCCTGAGTCCCCAGGGATTGTCCAGCGCCCCCCAAAATTATACAGCAAATTTCCTTCACACCCTAAACATGTATACCAAATTTCGTCAAAATGGCATGAAAATTGTGGCTTGTATCGCGTAACATACATACACATATACAAGTGCATTTCGGGATGTATATGAGAGTCAAACTGGAGTTCACTAACGTTCACAATTACCATAGGAACTCAATTGTCCTCTGGTGATTGAGTTTCTACTTGGTCTGATTGACACAATCAGACCAAGTAGAAAATTCGAAAGAAAAAAAATCAAATTTTCTACCCCACCGGGATTCGAACCCACTAGTTCCCTGGTGATAGCCGAATATTATGCACACTCTGTCACTGGCCCTTTAAACATATGACCATATCTTTTTCATTTTTGTTTCAGTTGAAAAGAATTGTCAGTGTCCACGAGAAAAATCCTCTAATTGCAAATTCTATTAACAAAACTTTAACTCATATAGCAGAAAGTTTTGAATTCAAAGCAAATCATGAAAAAAGTGTACAAGAGTGGTTTGAACAAAACACTCCTACAACACCGAAACCATCTCCAGAGCCTGAGACAACCCCTCATCCTCACCACAATGAAACATCAACGACACCTAATCCAAATTCGGCAAACAAAATATCTCGTACCCTATTGTGGGCTTTGGTATTAGCAATTGTGTTGTTCATGCTATTGTAAAAAGAATCATTTACCCCCTTCCCCATTTCAACTAAAGTCCAAAGTCGGGTATTATTTTAATGTCCATTTCAAAATTTGACTGTCAAACTATATATTTTGGGAACACTATCTGTACAGTGACTAATTGATCACCAATTTCCATCCACCGCCCAAAAATCATTCGGTCAGTATCTACCATTAACAGCCACAGTTGGTCACAACAGATGTAAACAAATGTCGCCATGATTTTAATCAGTCTTAATAGACACCTGCAATCAGTTTTATAATAACGTCAGTTAAACTGTTTCCACCGCCCAATTAATCCTGGTCTATCAGAGGCCCCCCCGTAAGCTTCTGGGGGATCTGAAAAGTCTAATACAGATACCTTGTTAAAAGGTTCCGTTAAAGGACTTTGAATTGGGAACATCTTGTTACTGAGAAATATTGCTTATGGCCTAAAGTCTGTTGATTGTCTTACATTTTAGACTCAAGACTGTGCCTTGTTCAATTACAGCTTTTGTACGGTTCGGGGTGTGCTATGGTTTCTGATGGTACTCGCAGACAGCCGTATACTTACTCATCTCATTACGTAGCACAAATCTTTGGATGCGTGCAAGGAAATACAAAAACACATGTTCTTATAGAACTCCGCAGATTGGTCGATCTGTAAACTCCTATAATAATAACAAGTGTAGATATTTGTTTTTCTTTGCATATAGATATGTGCTAGGCAATAAGATATGATGCTTTCAGCACCTTGAGAAACAATGTGGCAGTTTCGCCTATTTTTTTTATTAAAAAATTCAGTACTATCAAGAACTTTTTAGTATATGTATTTAAAATGATCACATGTCATGTGGCTCCAAATAATAAAATGTTTTCTAATTTCTCCTGTTTTCTTTTTTTTAAAAAAAAAAAAATTCTCCTGTTTTCTTTTTTAAAAATTTGGGAATAAGGTACTAGGGAGGAAATTTCTGTATAAATATTTGGAAATTTTCAAGGTCAATACAAATTCTACCTAGAAGCACTGAAAATGTCTCTATTCTCCAATATTTTACTTACATTTTAGAATTAGAAAGTGATGTTTCTCTTTGGAGAATTAAGTCGTAGAAAAATGAGAAAAAAGTGAATAAAAAATTACGAGGTTTAAAAAAGCAAGCCCTATGGTATTTAAAATTACCATATTGTTAGCAATGTTGAAGATGCGATCGCCTAATATCGACCAAACAGAGTTCTTGGATGCCAACCACCACCTATCGCTGAAGAAGAGGTAAGCAGACTTGCTGAGAAAAACTAGGTCTAAACTAGCACAATTGGTTTCGAATGGTCGAAATTACTCAATTAATACCTCAAAAGATTGGATACCAGTGTCTAAAAATGAGTGCAACATCTGTCATGGACAACCGCACAATGTTGATAGCCTGTTTGTCTGTCCCCAAAATTCTACCACACTCACAGTACTTGACCTCTGAACCAAATCGAAAGAAGTGGCAACTTTCTTCAACTGATATTTGAAGAAAGAAGTATCAACTTTGTTCAACTGATAGTTAGTTTCTAACTCGGCACGTCAGTTGTTTTTTAAAGCACGACACCGTTTTAAGTCGAGATCCCCGACTGAAAACATTGACTCTTTTCATTAAAATGTTTACCCCCGCCCCAGTCTGCCAGCCTTCGAAGATGACGTTAATTTTGGAATTTGGAAATGGCTTTGTCTGCCGGAGTGTAGGAAACCACCTGGATCCTGGCAATGGTAGAAGGGTGTTTATCTGTTTACTGTATCCCTCCTTAGTCATATCAGACATAAATATTCTAAACCTGCATCTACTACTTCAAACCCAAAATTCCACCAGTAGTGGTCCTCACTTAAGTACAGGGTGCGGCAATTAGTTCTCCCACTTTTCAAAAAATCGTGGGAGAGGAAGTAATAGTAGGAGGAGCGTGGGGTTTGTGGTATTCAACACTAAATGACATCTAGTTTTTAGGTGTCGCAATGGTTTGGTCGAGCGAGTATCGTGCGTTCGTTGTCAAGGTGTTTTTTAAAAAAGTGAATTCATTATGGCCACTCAGAGGGCGTTCCGCACAAAATATGGTTTGCACTCCACAGATCCAGTTCCTGATCGAAAAACAATTTTGAGTTGGTTTCACAACTTTTGGAACACATCATCAGCTTTAGGCTGTATGGAGCTACGGCCTATGTTCCCCGTTCACATGATCTCCTTACGACATGACATTTCGTGAGCCCCTCGCTCGTCGGATTTGAGTCCCTCTGACTTCTTGTAAGGTTACCTCAAGGCTGAGGTCTTCAAACATCGCCCAGGGACCTTTGAAGAGTAAAAGGACGCAATTCTAGAAGACATCATCCAAATTGATGCTGGTATGCTGACGAGTCATGGAAAACTTCCGCGAAAGACTCCAAATGTGCATCACTCGCCAAATCCGTCATTTGGACGACATTATTTACAAAATATAGATGAAAAAAAACTAAAATACACCAAGCTTTCAGAATACAAAATGATTTTTCAAATATCTCATTTCGTTTTTATTTACCAGCTCTTTCAAATGTGGGAGAACTAATTGCCGCACCCTGCACTTCCTATTCAATCAAGTAAAAAAAATAAAATAATTAAATTGAAGAAAGTAGATTGACGGATGCAATCGTCTCGAGCTCCTGCTAACATTCCATTTATTTATATTATGAAACGTTAAAAATCGTATAACAAACTAGAAAGAATCGTAAAATTAATAATAACTAATGATGGGTTTTACCAAACTTTATTCTCTAGTCTCTTCAGTTAAGCTAATTTTAACCTTAGATGTGCAAAGTTTGTGGGTTTCACCAACAATTAAGTTATTATTTTGCCTCATCGGAGATTTTAGGAAAAGTAAGACTTAACTGCAGAGTTAAGCATGTAAACAATGACCCTGCAGTCATGTCTATACATGACTATTTTATTAACAATCACTGAATAAAATATGATGTGATAACTGAAAAATTAATAAGAAAAACGCGCCTTAACGTTAGTTTTAGTTAACCGTAGGTTTGTTTTGTTAAGCAGTGTATGTTGAAAACCCAACAAATGAAGGCGAATGCGTCTAATACCGCGCCCTCCATTGTAATTAATTGAAGAACTTTGTACCTCGCCCGTGTCCTTCGTGTATTCGTGAGCTGAATTCCCTTTTAGTGCTTCAAAACACTTACAGTTAGTCTCCTTTGGTTTTTTGCTTTAAACGTTGCTTACATAAGACCAAACATCTCAGAAAGATTGACCAGCTTTCTTCCCCCCCCCATAGTTTATGATATTAGGCACATTTTCCTTATCTAGAAAAAATACACAATTTTGATTAAGATGATTTATAACTTGGTTAACATTCAATAGCAATCAAGTTATCATTTTCAGATCGATGTTGACCGGTCAGAGTAAGATGCTTAACATTTAATAGTAATCAAGGTATCATTGTCAGATCGATGTTGACTGGTCAGTAAGATGCTTAACATTTAATAGTAATCAAGGTGTCACTGTGAGATCGATGTTGACTGGACTTTGTTCAGGGTAAGATGATTAACATTCAATAGTAATCAATGTATCATTTTCAGATCGATGTTGACTGCACTTTGTTCAGGGTGGGATGATTAACATTCAATAGTAATCAATGTATCATTTTCAGATCGATGTTGACTGCACTTTGTTCAGGGTAGGATGATTAACATTCAATAGTAATCAATGTATCATTTTCAGATCGATGTTGACTGCACTTTATTCAGGGTAGGATGATTAACATTCAATAGTAATCAATGTATCATTGTCAGATCGATGTTGACTGCACTTTGTTCAGGGTAGGATGATTAACATTCAATAGTAATCAATGTATCATTATCAGATCGATGTTGACTGGACTGTGTTCAAAGTAGAACAAAAAAAAGGGTATGATGAGATGTCTTTGGTAATGTTAAACGGAATTCAACAATAGAGGACGCAGAGGAAATAACGCGGCAAGGGTTTCTTCTTTTAAGAAAACTATTTTCCAATCGTGCACAGACAAAATTATTATAAAAACAACACTCCAAATAAGAAGTTTTGTTTTCGAAGTAACACATTTTTGTTGTCTCCCCCCTCCCCCCCACACACAAAGAAAACAGATGTTAATTTAAAAAAATCAAAGATTGTATAGGGGGTTTATGGGCTTCTAAATAGTTGACTCAAGTGGACCTTCCAGTATAATATTCTACGGGATGGTCCGTTTAAATTTCCGCAGTCTAAATATCTACAAAAAAATCTAATCAGACCAAAATGTCACGATATCATAGAGAACATATATAATGGTGACCTGGGTAGGTCTGTCAAGGTTATTTCAAGGTCAACGTTCGTTTTTTTAAAATTACGACAATTATTGTGAAATTATTTAGACTACGTAAATTAAATAGACCACCCTGTATATCATCAAACGTTCCATTATATATCTGGGGTTGGTCGGTGACTTTTGAGTCAAGATTTTGAAAAGCTTACGAACTTCTGTGCTATACAATACAGCCTGAGAACTTTCGAAATCTTGTCAAACTCTAAAATCTGAATTAATTTTACGATTTGTTGCTGAATGTCTTCATTCAATATTTTTTTTAAAATTCTCGTCTATGGTATTTGTCCGGTTCCCAGTAAGATGTGACAACAACTCTGTTATTGAATTTCCGTCCGGTAAGCGCTTGTTGTGCTCGCTGGCAATCGACAATGGAATTGAATTCAATGAAAACCTGTAGAAAATGAAAAGCAAAATTCATTAATCAAAAAGTACCTAATTCCCAGTGCATAATATCACAGCTCCAAACAATGCCTTTCTCCGGGCACCCCAGCTTCAAAGGTAAGGAACAAATAAAAAAAGAAATATTACTGCTTTCATGTGCAATTTAGTGCCCAAGATATTGGAACAAAATGTAAATTTGTGGTAAGGCATTAATACTAATAAGAGCTTCATGTAATAATAATCTTTTCAATCTTCTATCAAACCATTTTTTTTTACTCTTGTAATACTCAATCGTCCTCGCGAGGCTGAATGCACCCCGAAATCACAAGTAATAAGTCGAAAAATGTCTAACCGCATCGGGATTTGAAACCTGGTCACCTCGAGCAATGCCATTGTGATACCCACTGGGTATCCTCGTGATGCAGGCTATTCCCGGCCTATCCCAGTCTGGGTTTGTGATTTTCGAACGAAGGGAGGGTTAAACACCCACCTCGAAGATTACATGCTATAGACGTTAAGCTACTTAAAAAAATTATGGCCCTCATAATATTGAATGGGATCTTCCATCAAACTTACCTTTCCACAGCCAGGAACATCCACCCCTTCAATAGGTCTGGGTATTTCCAAGCTTCGCACAATCCCGTACTTGTTGCACTCCTCTTTGATGTCTTCACAAATATCTTCATATTCTTCTTCGTCTTTGAGTTCGTCGGGAGTGACCATATTGAGGAGACAAAGGACCTGGAAAACACAAAACTCCTTATTATTTAACAAATTTATATTAGACATCCTATTGGTAACTTTAAAGAACACTACCGTTATTTATGACGAGGATTCACTTACTTTTTCACTTCCGACTCGAGTTTCGTCTACTTCGTAAACGAAACTCGACACTGTTTCAAACTTTGTGTATGAGAGAAATCAGCTGATTGACCACGTGGGTCCTACCAACAACGACACCTAACAATAACAACAACACCAAACAATCAGTTTTCTTGAAAATGTCTACGAAGTAGACGAAACTCGAGTCGGAAATGAATCCTCGTTGTTGTTGTTGTTGTTGTTGTGAACGTTCTCAACGACTCTCACTGTGTCTCCAGGCCAAGGAAGGCGGTCACTCCAACAGGATCTGTCCATAATGTGGACGGCCCTAGATTGGTTGGGTTTGATGAACAGTTAAATAAATTATTTACATCATGCCCAGCCAGCATATATAGAGGACAGCGATCACATACTTCAGGGTTCAGCAAGGATTTATATACCAGCTCTTTGAAGAAATATCTGGAGCAACACGGCTGGGATGAACAGCTCCCAACGGAAGAAAAACACAGTGAGTTGTCGTCGGAACGGTGTTGATGGTCTTTGGCCGTTCCTGAGGGCACGGGTAGCCCCGGTGCGAAGAACCAACCATCTTGAGGGCCCAAACCATTTTGAGGGCCAAGTGAATCCTCGTCATAAATAACGGTAAAGTTTTTAAAAAACAAAACTCCTTTTTGCAGACCATTTTGGAGAAACTCTCCCCAATAAGAGAACTACTTACTTTCCATCTCCATCACAGAAAGGGTTTTGGAAGCTTTGGGAAGCAAACTTTTTTATGCTAGTCTGCGCCGCGCCCGACTTGTTGATAATTCCGGCCACTTCCATGTCCTCCAATAGTGGTAAATCACTCAAACTAATCAGGCTGAAATTCAATGGGCTGGCTGGGTTTGAATCCACGTCTTACTATTTACTAGTTATAGCGTCTTACCACTACGCCACCAACATATCCTCACATATTATACGCCGCGTTCGCGATAAACACAAAAACTACTGAACAGATTTTCATATGGATTTCACCAAAAGACAGAGTGAATCATGAGGAAGGTTAATATGTACAATGAACCCCAGAAAAAGGAACAATTTTTGAGCTACTGACAATTTTCCGATTTTTGACCATTTTCCCCCCCGAATTTGGTCTTGCTTCTCAACTCTCCGTTATTCGCGCTATAGCAATACGTTTTGCCATGTATAAAAAGAAACAGCAACAAGGTTGCCTCCCCTCCTGCCTATATTTGTAAGCAAAACGTATTTCTCTTGTGTCAACTCTTGCCATTTGACCTATGTGGCTACCTTCCTCCTGATAATAAAGGAATATACAGAGAAATGCTGATGTGCTGCCAGAGCTACGCCAAATTGACAATATTGAACAGATGAACAATAATGTTACCTCCGTGGCGGGTCCTGCTTGACCAACTTGAGTAAGACCCGGAACTTGAATTTGAACGGGCACTTGTTGTCCCATATTATTTTTAGCTCCGACACTGGCCCGTTGAACAATTAACTTCTTATCACCAAGTTGCATGCCATTCAAACCTTGAATTGCCTAAAAACAGAAAAGTATACTTGAAACTGGCATTTTACGTTTCAGGCTTTTAAAAAATACTTTCTTAGAAATTTTCTTAAAAAATACTTTCTCGAAGATCTTAGAGAGATGAGTTGAAGGTAAAAAATTCAGACCATTATGGAGTTAGAAAACCTTTTTCACTTCAAAACACTGATCACAATAGATTTAAATAAAGGTCGCAGTGCTAATTGCAACAGTCTCAATAGAGACCAAAATACTTGAAAACGCTACGAGTCCCATAAAGTAAGAATTAATAAAATTGCAGCATATAAAAATAACATCATATTTAAAGGCCCTCCCTTAGCTGATCAGTCATAACATTATCAGCATATAAATAAAGGTCCTCCCTTACCTGATCAGTCATAACAACATCAGCCTATAAATAAAGGACCTCCCTTACCTGATCAGTCATAACATCAGCATATAAATAAAGGCCCTCCCTTGGCTGATCAGTCATAACAACATCAGCATAGAAATAAAGGCCCTCCCTTATCTGATCAGTCATAACAACATCAGCATATAAATAAAGGACCTCCCTTACCTCATCAGTCATAACAACATCAGCATATAAAAATAACATCATATTTAAAGGACCTCCCTTACCTAATCAGTCATAACAACATCAGCATATAAAAATAACATCATATTTAAAGGACCTCCCTTACCTGATCTGTCATAACAACATCAGCATATTCACAGAACGCATAACCTTTGCTGAGACCAGTTGCAGAATCTTTCACCAAGTTGAAGGCTCGTAGATGACCAAAAGACATGAGTAGTTCTTTGACCTATAAAAATATATTAAAAATATGTGAGCCTTTTTCCAAGGAACAGAACTTATCACTTGACACGTAGAATCAGATTTTAAAAAAAAATGTGGAAACATATTGATATGAAATTCTGATGAGAGTTTCACAAATTTCAAGTATTCATCACATGGTTACGGGGATTTTTTTTTCCTATAGTTCAAGCATCTAATGTACATATTTTATCCTGATAATGATGTCTTCTATTGTCGCATTTTTCTTGGCTACTCAATTGTCTTCTCAATGCTGAGTGCAACCAGCGAAACATTCAATCACGAAATCGGAAAATCTTGAAAATTACAATCTGGTCGGAAATCGAACCCGGGTCTTCTGGGTAACATTCTAGTGTGGTGACCACTAGACCAGGGAGGTTATCATCAAATACTAAAGACATCACCTTGTCACAACAACCATTGATTTTAGAAGTGACTCCAAGGATGCTTTGATTGGGAAAATAATAAAGTGCTTTCTCCCGCCTGTATGGCAAATAGGAAATTACCAATCTGGTGCTTAGACACGTATTACATTCAGCATGATCCTCATGCTTTGAAAGCAGGGCTGCGTAGTCGGAAAAATAATCTTCGACTCCAATTCCTATCAAAATTTCCCGGCTCCAAATCTGACCCCGGAGTTTTAATAAGACTATTCCTACTCCCCTACTCTGCAGTCCTGTTTATGAGGCTCGCTAGAGTGCAGCAAAAACAATTTAATGTTGAGGTACGTTCATTAATTTAAATTGAGAAGCCGGATTCCGACTTCTCAATTTAAAAAAAGTTACTTCGTCGCCTTCTGTCAAAAATTCGGAAAACTCCAACTCCGCAGCTCTACTTGAAAGTAGACCATTTGAATATCTCTCGCCACGAGAGTTAGTATAGGGTGACACAAAGACCTGACACAATTTAAATTGTTGTTCTAAACGTTCTGGACAAATGTCACTGTGTCTCCACGTCAAGAGGACCACTCCAACAAGATCAGTCCATGATACCAACGGTTCTAGATACGTTGGGTTTGATAAGAAGTAAATATTTTACATCCTGAGCAACGAGTTACTTTTTTTCCGTGTGCATCACGGAAAGTGATGGGGTGGTAGGAGGGTTGGGTATCGTATTATGCTGCTCTGAGGACGCCGGACTAGATGTTGATAACCTTGGCACCTTCCATGTCTCAAATTCATGAGGATGAAAACTTCATGGATTGGCTGGGTTTGAACCCACGCCCTACTGTTCACCAGTCACCATATAGAAGACAATGATCGGATACTTCAGTCTTGATTAACTTGACTGCAGTATATTACAATTTAAATTAATATAAAAACCCCTCAGTAGATCAGTTGGTACCAGTAACGAATCAACAGCTTCCTGGCCGTTTGTTCGAATCCAAGCGAAGAATTTAAAAAAAGTTCTTAAAAAATAATAAAACTCAGTTAATATTCAGGTTTTGTTCATATTAGGACCATTTACACTGCCCGAGCATTCGTCGCGAACAGAGGTGAAGAACGAGCATTCGTTCGAGGCTCAGGCAGTGTAAACAGTCGCCGCGAGCCGATCATGTTCGAAGCAAATGCTCGGTCGTGCTCGAGCCTGATCTCGAGTAATTGATCGTCAGAAATGCTCGAGCAGTGTGAACAGAATGCTCGTTTGTGTTCGTGTTCGTCGAAAACTGGCGAGCAACGATCACGAATGCTCTATGCTCGAGTATGTTCAGGCAGTATAAATGGGCCTTTAAAGGTGAGCAAATAAAGTTTTAAGACTACCAGTCGGTTCACACATGGAAAAAAGGTAGGCATAGAAAGTAACCGTCGTCAAATGATGATAATTTCCGTCTATTTAAGTAACTGAACATTCTTGAAATTGTTATAGCATTTGTCGATGAATGAAATAAATTTCATTTCGGATAGTCCTTGTCGATGAATGAAATAAATTTCATTTCGGATAGTCCATCCATTTTTTTTTTTTTGTACAGGAGGGAAAATCTTCATAAAGACGCCACGAAAGGGAGCCTTAGTCAGTAAAATGGGGGTAGTGCTGTATAAGATGTTATAATGATATAGAGCTTCACCAAACCACTAAAAACCCATCCTCTGTGGTGCCACATCTTGCTCCCCGGAACCGATTAAACATTACTTCAGGGTAGCACATACACATTGAACAAATAGGTCTAGAGAAAATAGTCAAAATGAATAGTTCACAAAGACAGTATGTACAAGTCAAATTTCCAAAGAGAGATATGATATGATGTGTTGAAGCAATGTTCTTCTTATAAAAAATAGAAACAGACTAGCTGAGTACCCAAACTTCGTTTCGAGAAGATGTGAGAACATGGGGAGTAGTAACGGGTTGTTAAGCTGCGTAGAACTTGTTGGGAGTAGTATTGGGTTAGGTTCCAAAAAAAAAAAAAANAAAAAAAAAAAAAAAAAAAAAAAAAAAATGCGTGTTGAAGTCTGCACAAGGTTAGATTGGGGTCGGTCCCAAAACGTCCTACCCAACAAACTTGGTGTTCTATTCTATTATTAAATTGTAGATAAAGACCTACCGAATGTACATACAAAATTTCATTAAAATCGGTTAAGCCGTTTTGGAGGAGTATGGTAACAAACATTGTGACACGAGAATTTTATATATTGGAAGATTGAAGTGAGGTTACCAAAAAGGTTTTTCCCAGAACTGTGATGGTAATTCTAGTGCATAGAACCGCCCATCGTGAGGATAAAGTATGTCTTATGAACCAACCAGTAAACAAAAAGCGAGCGTTACTTCCTCCCCCTTAATATAAAACACCTTAGAACCTAATCGATTTATATTAATTTACCATGTGTCAAGTTGTTTTGTGTCACCCTATACCGGGTGACCTATTTTAAAAGAGTCACCTTAATAATTTCAAAGAAAAAGTTTACATCAAAAATTGTAGGTAAAAACGTTGAACTTGACATTGACGGCAAATTTCAAGGTTATTTTACCATTTTCTCTAGATTCTGAAACGGCGTAAAATTCTACATTCGGAAATGCCTTTTTATATTAGAAATCGACATCTAAATTGTACTTTTGTGCTACATTACTGGATTAAAATGTCAAAATAATAATAAAAAAAACGTTTGTTTTTACTTTTTATTTAGATCTTAGAGTGAAGCTATTAAGCACGGTCCACACTTATGTTGCAAATGCTGTACATCATTGCAACAGAAGTATGGACGTGTTGAGAAAATGTTGTCCAACCTGTTGCGTATTTCCAAAAATATGAAACATTTTAGAAACACATTGAAAGTGTGGACCGTGTAGCGTGTCGGACAACATCCGCAGGGTCCACACTTATGTTGCAAATATTGTACAACATATGTTGGGCAACATTTGCAACATAAGTGTGGACCCTGCTTTAGACAACTAACAGGGAAAAACAATAGGTGATTCTTTTAAAATACGTTACGCCATATAAAGAGTTCTTATTTTGCATAATTTTTACATTAACCAAAATACGATCCACATACATGACGATGCTACTTAAAACGCTCTGAATTATAAAAATCAAAGTTCCCCTTTGAACACTCTTTTTCTTCTTCCCTCAATTCCCAAAGTCTCCAATTTGCTCCCAATCTCTTCTCTCTATATGACCAAAGCAGTTCAATCTAATCTCTTAAAATTTCTTTCCCAATTTCTCTATTTTTCTCATTATTTACTCTATCCTTCCTCGTAACACCAAACACCCAACGCAACATTACACATTTCTGCATCCTCTATTTTTTTTCCTTTACATTCGTTATCGGACCGGGAGGGAAATAATATGAAAATAAAGTAATACTTGCCTCGGTATGATGAGAAATGATAAATCCAAATGTGAACTCACATTCAAGAAGTTATGTTTGAATAGGTGTACAATTTATACGCGTAGATTTTTTTTTAATTATATTTTAACATTAATGTAAATATGTATGTGAGAGAGAGAGGAGCGAACAATGTGAAGACTCATTGAAATCACAACCCTAGGCTAAAGGAACAAATAGGGGGAAGCAGAGGTTCGTATCAGTATATAAAATCAGTATGTACAGAAATCACAACCAGGTCAGATATTTAAAGTTTGACGACTATTAAAGGGGGGAAGAATTCAAGACTTAGGCAAATTTAGGTACCTAAAAATAAAAACCCATATTTTGTTAAAAACTCTGTTACCTACTGGAGAGATATTAAGTAAAATTTTGGGGACATTTTTGGTAGAAGACCAAAAGTTTACATATTCAGCGGCAAATTAACCTAAAAGGGGAAATCCTACGTTATATAAGAGAAATGTTTGGTTTATCTTTTAATAATGAACTATTGGAATCGTTACGAAAAAAAGAATACCCCCCTTAAGTTCACCTATAAAAGGGAAAAATCCAAATTTGGGGATTTTATTGGTAAAAGCATTTAAAATTCAGCGGCAAATATACCTAAAAAGAGAAAAATCCTGGAGGGGAAAGTATAAGTTGGGCATATTTTTGGTAAGAAACCAAAAGGCAATTACCTAATTAACCAACAAATTTACCAAAAAAAGGAAAACTCTAAAGTATTTTTTTAAAAAAAATCTGTCACTAGGGGACAAAGTCCAATTTTTGGTAAAAGATTGACCTACCTATAGAAAATACCTATTTTCTTCTTAAAAAAATCTGTTACCTACTAGAGGGAAAAGTCCAATTTGTTGAACATTTTTGGTTGCAGACCCAAGGTTTTTTAAATTCAGCAGCAAATTAAAAAAAAAGGAAAATCCTACAAAAAATATATGTACTAATAACAACGTCCATGATGAATATGGTAAATGCTGAAAAATTGAAGCCCAACATTTTTTCAAAAAGAAACGGATACCAAATTTTCATATTTTTGTTTTTGAAAATTATATAAATATTTTACAAAAACAATTTCACCTAAATACAATTTTACTAAAAAATATATATATATATTCTAGGTAGGTACTGTAAAAAAAAACTGTAATACAATATTTTATACACTGATGGTACCTGGAAAAAAAATGTTCCTGAAAAGTAAGGTAGAAGAAAAATTCAGCGCTGAAGAGTCTGAAAAAGACAAACGATGAACTGATGGTAAAAACCTCATGGAACATATCTAGCTACAAAGCTGTAAAAAAGGGGGGAGAAAATTCGAGACTGAAACCCCGTCGAAAAATGTTCAGAACAGCTCCAAAGCTGTAAAAAAGAAGTGAAAAATCGAGACGGAAAAAGATGTCTACTGCTAACAAAACTGTGAAGAAATAAATGCTCTGAACAGATCTGCAGCTGTGAAACTGTGAACACCTGAGAGAAAAAAATCGACACAAAAAAAACTGTGAAAAGGAGAGAGAGGGTAAATACGAGACTGAAAAAAACTTTCTGAAATATTCCCGAGCTACAAAACTGGTCAAAAGAAGAGACAAAATCTCCTGGAAGTTTCTGTTGTACACAACTAAAAAAACAATAACATTTCTCAACAAAACTCCACCTACAAAACTGGAAAAAAGGGGAGAGAGGAATTGAAGAACTGTAAAATAAAATGCTAAAAACTGATCACCAACTACAAAGCTATAATAAAAAAAATGAAGTTTGAACCTGGGGAACCTAGAAATTAAATTTCCAACGAACAAAATAATAATCATTCCCAACAATTACCTATGAAAGGCTGTAAAAAAAGTGAAAAAAAAAAGACCGGATTTCAATGCTAAAGTCAAGTACAAGAGTCGACTGAAAGAAAACAAGTTGAATCTGGACAACAGCAATTTACCGTCTACCTATGGCTTTCGATGTCGAGTTTTCAATGTCAAAACACGTTTTGGACTCCCCTGAGTACAAAGCTCGAGTTTCAACCAATGGTCCGTGTGTGTGTCTGTCTTTAAACAAGATATCTCAAGAACGGTAAGTCCTAAAGACTTGAAAACGTACAACAATTTTATGACCGGAACAAACCACGAAGCTTTTGGTTGAAATCGAAGTTACTGGTGGCGGTGTTTTCCCGCTTTTTAGCCGTTTTAATTAATCCTGCATAAAAAGAGAACGGTAAGAGCTAGAACTTCAAATTTGGTGCCTATTCATATTACTTTTATGCATTGATTGCGCTTAGACACCTTTGGCCGCAGTTTGATCTACCGTTTTTAGCGTGCTGTCTAAAAAGAGAACGAAAAGTGCTAGAGCTTAAAATTTGGTGCCTATTTATTGCAATTTTATGCATGGATTAAAAAATGACACTTTTAGTTGAAATCGAATCTACTCTTAACGGAATTATACGTTTTTGAGCGATTTTCATGAGTTTGGGCATAAAGGAAAGAGCTAGATTTTTTGTATTGTATGCGTTCCAAATTTTGATGAAAATGGAATTTACAGTTAGCGGTTTTCACGAATCCTGACATGAGAGGGAACAGTAGATGGCGCCAGAGACTTAAAATTTGGAATGAATGTTAATTATATACATAGAACACAAATCCTACTGAGAAATTTTGTTCACAACACACAAACCAATGGCTGAAAATCGAGGCTTTGGGCTTCGGGGACCTCAAAACGTGTTTGGCATTGAAACCTCGACATCGAAAATTTCAGCGCCATTACAATATTTTCTTCTTTGTGGCAACCCTGTTTGAAAATAGTGAATAACTTTTTTTAAAACATTTTCTTAAAAAAATTGGATATTTTTTCTTAAACTTTTTCTTTTTTTGCAAAAAATTTAGTTAACTGCGTTGATAACTTTGGAAACATTTTCGCAAGATTGGGATACCTTTTAAAGAACTTTATTGACAAATTGGGGTACCATTAGGCAGCTCAAGATTGGCGGTAAGCCGTCTTTCTGAAGATACAAACAAATTCAGCTAAAACATACATTGTCAGAAATAAAAGCATGATATCATTTTCATTACCTGATCCTCATTGAGATAGTTGGGTAATCCACCAATAAATATTTTGTGAGGTGAATCGGGTACCACTGTACTGATGACTCCAGCTGAAAATTTTAAAATTGAAACACTATATAATAAAACATAAAAATATTTTACAATAATTCAAATATTAATTTTCAATAAGCTACCTAACATTTACCTCATAATAGTATCGCTTGTTGCTTTTACCATAGCTACTCCAGTGACTTCAGGAGGCTAAGTTACCCGCAAACATAATCAGACCAAGTGCAAAATTCGAAGTAAATAATCTTTCTCAAATTTTTGACCCGGACCTCGGCGTGTATCAGCAAGGCCCAGTGCATGTTGACTATGATACAACACGGAGGCACCGTGCAGTACGTAGAAACTTGTTAGCTTTAGTAAGTTTCTTGTTGTCCTAGCGATATTAATCTTCAAATCAACTATTTACATTCAGGTTTGAAATAATGGTCGAAATTGACAGAGGATATTGTCGTCGCGTCGGAACGAATGGTAGGCGATTTTTGGTCGAAAAAAATCCCGAGTGGACTTGGTAAGTAGAACCAACTGCCTGTTGGTACAAAGGCCTGTTGGAAGTCCGGTTGGTACAAAGTCAAATGGGATACTCAAAGAAAGGAAATAAAGGAAGTAATAAGTACCTAGAATAGGATTGTCTTCTCTCTTCATAATTAAGACTGGAAATGGAAGGATAATAAATAAAAATTAGAATTGAGGAGGGGAGAAAGGAGAGGAAAAGAACGGCCAGTTGATGACAAGAAATAGCTTCTGTAGGCCACATATAAGGAAGAATTGACTTCTAACTAAACAAACAAATTCGTATTAGTAAGGAAAAATAACTTGTCAATAAAGCCAATAGGTTACGTCTAAATATAAGTTGAATATGAAATACGTTAACGATACTAAGAAGACCAGGTAAAATACTCCGCCCCAAATCCGTCATTTTTGCCCCTCAATTCTAATTTCGCGTTTCTAAGTATACATCAACATTGAATCCTAACTTTTCACTTTTATTTATATATAACTTTCTATTGTTCAGGAGAGTAAAACAAGGAACCTTAAAAAAACATAAAACCAAACACACATAAAATGATCTACGCCAGGACATGACTTTTTTTCTTCTTAGTAACATAGAAAATAGAAAACAACCCCATAGGAAACACGTAAATGTTTAATATTTACAATTCAATACAGACCAAATGAAAGTGAGCTCTCTTACCTGGTACAGCTACAGCCGTAGTATCAGTCAGACCTGGGGTTGGTTGATAATCATGGGGCCTTCTAATTTTTAAACTTTGTCCTTTAAAATTTATACCATCGAATGCCATAGCTTGAGTAGTTTCATCAATTGAACGAAATTCAAGGAAAGCAAAATTTTTATCCAAATTTATTTGACACGCCAACACAGGATTACCAGCCGCTTGCGCCAATCCCGATAGATGCATTTGTTGATTGAAGAATTCCATCATTTCATCCTGAAACATGATATGATCATGATATTAAACTATCGACATATAGGGTCTAACTCGGAAAGGGAAAAAATTTAACATATCCCCCCCCCCCC
>CM022883.1:16116243-16185666 GCA_012654025.1 Pachypsylla venusta
CCCCCCCCCCCCCCCCCCCAATGTAATAGTTAATCAAATACTATTTTTCATAAAAAAAATATCTCACCTCAGTAACACCAAACGGTATATTTCCAACATAAAGCCGCCTAGCTTGTCTGGTTATGGTTGATCCAACGACTGGTACTGCAGTTGAGGCGGCGGCGGCAGCAGCTGCAGCCACTGTGGTTTCTGGGACAGCAATGGTTGCCGGTATTTGTCCAGCAGCTAATGAGAAAAAGAAATATGAAATATTATATGGCCGAATAAAAAAAAGACTTGTTTCACGAGATTCAATGTTCAAGCAATCTTTTGATTAGATTGTTTATGAAAAAATTGGTTGGGGAATAAATAACGTCTGACTAGGAATTAACCCCTTGATTTTACATTCAAGTTTTCCACTAGATTATGGGGTACGAAGACTAGCATTTAAGGAATACAAACATGTTATGATTTTAACTCCACCATTCTTCTATCCGTTTTATCGTGTGTTTGTACCACGGTAACTTTCGAATGCTTGGTCAGATTCTGATTAAATTTTGTAGGGATATAGGTATATATATATATTTTTTATTACTTTTTAGGCCCCATTGGGCCAAACCGGGGTATCATAAAGCCTATTTTAATAGATTGAGATCTAAAGTCCACAGCACTACTAATTACCATTAGGAGGAAGCAGAGCGCCAGGCTGCTCGCCTTGCATTGCTTTGTATTGTACTGGGGATACGTGTTCGAATCCTGGTGGTGGTACATCCCAGTATAAGGATGCTTTTCTTCTTCTTGATTTGTTTGCCTTATCTTTATCTTTAGGGGATCTACTACGTGATTTTGCAGCCTTTTTCCTATCTTTACTCTTTGATCTAGATCTACGATCCCGACTGCGTGATCTTTTCTTGTGATCTCTAGAACGTGAACGACGTCTTCTATCACGTTCTCTCTCCTTTTCACGGTCTGAAAAAAAATAATTTCATGTATTAGACATGGCTACATACGAGACTAGCAGTGGTATCCTGTGCTTCGCAACGGATCAATTTTAATTTTTTTCAACCATACTTAACTTTCGCGTTTTCATGACCATCTCTTAATAAATTAACCAAATCCAAAGATTTAACTCTGAATAAATCTTAGGCTACAACTGATCAGATTAGTTGAATAATAGCCCCTATTTCTCATAGTACTATTATCATTTTATCTGCTCCAAGTAATCCTACCTTATAATAATAATAACTATTCACCTTTTACACAGGTAAAATAATTGAGTCAGATTACAAATAATCATGGTAATAGATTAGCATAAAAGCACGATAAATATACCTACTATAATACCAATTTCTCTCAAATTCAGTATTTCAATTCTGTACCGGCCTAGACTGGCCATTCATTCATTCAGGATTACAGCTTATCAAATATTGTGAAACATTCGTTAATAAAGATAATTCTTTAAATTGACACTACGAGGAGGAATCTGGAATGTATACTTAAACATTGATATGAAACAATGTTGGAATCAATTTAGGTATTTATCAAACGTAATTAAAAATTAGCTTGGAAAAACTTACCTTCACCCATTGGCACCTACAGGAAACGTAAATTTTCTGATGCAGCAAAAAGTTGACGATTTTACTATCAACAACAAATTCTCAAGTATTATTTCGAATGTTTTATTTTAACGACACATTTTATATCATAATAGGCGAACAATTAAAATTTAAATATCTTTGGAAAATTAGGTTCTGTTTTAATTTTACCGGAAAAGATTTTTTTTTCGATAGTGAAATGAAGAAGATAGGAGAAAAACAAAATGGATCCGTACCTATGTTTTGTTTAGTTTGTATTTCTAAAATACGCGCGGGGCATATCACAGAGAATCCTGGACTAGAAAAAGCCCTTTTTTCAAAATCCCACCACTATAATCCCTGGTATCCTAATATTTTTCCCCTTTTCATTTCTATCTATCTATAGTCTTTACTTATAAAACGCAAAGCCCAGAGTAGTTGGTATACTGACTCACTAACTCACTGATAATAAACGTAGCTCCATGATAGCTAAACCTAGAGACTTTAAATTTGGCACACAGATTCCTTTCAGTATGTAGGTGCGTAATAAAAATGGAAAAAATCGAAAGTTCAAGTGAAAGCAAGGTATCGCCAAGAATGTGGTTTTTTAGCTTTTTTTTTTTAATCTTGGCAAACTAAAAGAGATAACGAGAATGGACCCCCCCCCAAAAAAATAGTATATAAGGACTCCATTGCAAAATATAAAAAATGGAATTTTCCGGTTTATCCCCGATTTATGGCCGGTTTTCACCTCCAAAAAATCGGAATTGAGAAGTACCACATAGGGATGAGCGAGAAAGCTAAAATTGAATACGAAGATGTTCTGCACTACAATAAGTAATATCCTTGAGTAAAATATTGAATTTTCTAAATAGGAGTCATGCTCACTCTCGGGGTCGATTCCACCAAAAATTAAAATTGAGATGCATTAATTTTGCGATCTTGAAATTGTTGTTGAATTTCGTAACCGTACAAAAGCACGGGAAAACAGCTAGTTACATTCAAAAAGTTAAAAAGAAAAATAAATTTCATTAATATTTTCACCTTTTTAATCACTTTCACTTTCAAATAGTGTCGTGCTCAAGCAAGATTGCTCATCAAGACATTGCCATAAAAACGTTTCCTAACCTCTCTATCTCTAGTTGGGTTAAAATATGTCAAAAAAGCTAACAAGTAAACATAAAAAGTTAAAAATAAAAATATATTTCCTTAATATTTTTCCCCTTTTTAATCACTTTCAAAAAGTGTCGTGCTAATATTAAAAGGTCCTTCTCAGGAATGTATATTTTTTCATCAGAGTAGAGAAGCACAAGTGATAAGTTTTATCACTTGTAAACATAAAAAGTCAAGCTGCAAATGGGAAAAATCCCGCGTGTCCGAAAATCCCTTGTTCTTGTCCAGGATTCTCTGTGATATGCCGCACTCATAAAATCATAAACAGCATTTCATGTAACATAAACAGCATTTTAGTTGTCCTTTCATCCATTTTAGAATTCGGATAGCGGTTTAAATTCAAATTTTAGATTTTAGAACATTAGAAGTGACGTTCGAAGAAAAGCACAGGCCGTCACGTGTTTGTATCGTGGAACGTGAAACTCGCGAAANATTATTGACGTTCTTTTTTATATCAGTTGTTTTTAAATTATTGCGAGAAGTATATTTTGGGCGGGGTGAATATTGCTACTCTTGACGTCTTTTTTGACACGAAGTGTTTTTTTGGGAGATATCACTAATTTTTGATTTAGGTAAAGTTGACTTTCTCTTTGGACTTAAATTAAAAGAAAACAGATGTAATGATTTTACAGGGTGTCCCAAAAGTCCGAGACCATCTGAATATCTTTTGAACGGCTTTATGTAGAATTTTGAAATTTTGCATGGTANTCTTTTTTATATCAGTTGTTTTTAAATTATTGCGAGAAGTATATTTTGGGCGGGGTGAATATTGCTACTCTTGACGTCTTTTTTGACACGAAGTGTTTTTTTGGGAGATTCTCATTTACATGAACTTTTATGAAACAAAATATAGAAAACTCAATGATCTACCCTACACGCTCCGAATACAAAAATTTCGTAGACCACATGTACATAGCATCCAATATGGTGAAAGAAGATTGGACTACAGAATTCCAACATTATTAAATACCTATTGTCATCAATTCCTGCATGAAGAAAATAGGTTACATCTTGAGATTTTAATTAAAAAAAGTTTATTAGCTACGTAAATAAAACACCCTAGGTGAACATTATGTAATATGTGTGAATGTAAAATGTAATATGTGATTTATGTAATATAATAAGGTGTATGTGTATAAGCTATATATATATAATCTAGAAAGATAGAAAGATTTTTTTTTTTAAAAAAAAAACATCTCCCAAAAAGTTAGCCTTAGCTTAGAAGATGTATATTGTTGTGATTTATTTTGAAAATATATATTACCTTAAAATAAAAAATAAAAATAAAAAAAACGTAGCTCCACTATGGCTTAATCTAGAGACTTGAAATTTGGCACTTAGATCCCTTTTAGTAGAAAGGAAAAAAAATCGAAAGTTCTAGTGGACGCCAAAAATAACGTTTTTGTCGGCTTTCTTTGCAACTTTTTTCTGGACAAACTAAAGGAGATAACGGAAAATGACCGAGAATCGACCCTCAAAAATAGTATATATATGGACCTCATAAAAATTTAAAATAGAAATTTTCCTGTTTCTGGCCGGTTTTCACCACCGAAAAATCGGAATTGAGAAGTACCACTTCGGGATGAGCGAGAAAGCTGAAATGTAATAATAATGTGTTCCGCGGTACAAGAAGTAATATCCTTGAGTAAAATATTGAATTTTCTAACTAAGAGCCGTGCTCTTCTTGGGGTCGATTCCACTAAAAATTCAAACTTGAGAGAATTTAATGTCGCAATCTCGAAATTGTTGTTGAATTTCGTAACCGTAGTGAAGTACGAGCAAACAGCTAGCCACTTTCAAAAAATGAAAATAGGTATATTTCCTTAATATTTTTGTGTTAACAAATGTCAAAAAAGCTAACAAGTAAACATAAAAAGTTAAAAATAAAAATATTATTTCCTTCATATTTTTTGCCCTTTTAAATCACTTTCAAAAAGTGTCGTGCAAATATTAAAAGGACCTTCACAGGAATGTACAAATGTTTTTTCATCAAAGTTTTCTACTAAGGTAGAGCGCATTAAGTTTTATCACAACATTCACAAATCAAAATCAATATTGAAAATTACAAAGGAAAACAATTAAATAATTATGTATTAAAATAAAAAACAATTAATACATAGGTAATTTATTTAAATTAAACTTTTAACTTGAGAATTTAGCAAGAATAGCAACTTGTAAAAATAAAAAGTCAAGCTGTAAATGGGAAAAGTCCCCCGNAAATCCCTTGTTCTTGTCCAGGATTCTCTGTGATATGCCGCACTCATAAAATCATAAACAGCATTTCATGTAACATAAACAGCATTTTAGTTGTCCTTTCATCCATTTTAGAATTCGGATAGCGGTTTAAATTCAAATTTTAGATTTTAGAACATTAGAAGTGACGTTCGAAGAAAAGCACAGGCCGTCACGTGTTTGTATCGTGGAACGTGAAACTCGCGAAAGTCAGAAAAGTCCTTTAATAAGTCAATTTATATTCAATCTAATCCAAGCCGCCCGAGGTCGGTGAGCTTGATGTGATTGAGGAATAGAAATATGCATAAAATCTTGAACAGTTGAATTTCAATCATATTTTTTTTTTCTCATTAAAATGGAATCCATAAATAATTTTAAATCTATAATATCAACTGTATTGAATAATTGGACAGGTCTGAAAGTAAGTGTACATCTTCTTTATTTCCAGACTACTTTGCCTCATCGCAATCGTTTTGTATAGAATACTTTGGTCTTGGAGCAACCAAGATAGATTGCTTGGGTCTGACGAAACGTAAGCCACCCGTTATGGTGTAAACATACAATGATTTCAGATGAATATGAAAGTTGGTGGGGCTTCCCTTATATTTTTCCCCAGGCCCGGATTTTCTCTATGGTCTACGGACCTGCGCTGCATGCGCAAGGCTTCAAGAAGAATACATTTGTGAGGTTGAAACTTTTCGCAACCTTTCCGGATCTCTAAGAAGCTATCATAGTCTTAGTAGCGGTTTTTCTCCGAAATCAACCATTCTTCCCATTTGTAGATGCATGATTAATTAAAATGTTAGAAACAGTTTGATATGAGTTTACCCAAAAAAATTTGATGGCCCCCGGCTGGAACTGTGATGTTATGCGCCTCAGGTCGTCATGGTGCGTAGAAAAAAAAGTAAAAAAAGGGGCTGATAATATCTTTAATTTCCGATCGGACTTATAGAATCATAACTATAGCACAGGATCTACATGCTTTAAAAGGGTAGTCGTTAGGTTACGATTGTACTGCAATACATGTAACATGGCGATTTTTTACAGGAAATTTCATTTTTTGGTGATCCTTAATTTTGAGCCCAGAGTTTTAATACATATTTTCTTTAACTTCTTAAATTTAGACATTAAATAATCTTATTTTGTAATTTCCAGATGGCGTTAGAGAACGGTATGGGAGGTCCACCACCTATAGCTAGGAGCAAACTACTATCACTCATAGATTTAATTGACGATACTTTAGTTGGAACAAGTAAGTAAAAAGTAATGCTGGATGATGCACGATTCGGATTTCGTTTATCCGAGAGGCGAATACTAGGCAGTCGCCCAGTGACGAGCTTATTAACAAGTTATTTATCCACACTGTTCGGATATTATAATGCTGTGTCTATTTTGTAATTTTCGAATCATCTCTTCGGCGAAACCCGTGTCGAGTGTAGCAAGCCTTAGTGATAATTGTTTTAAACCAGAAAAAAAAAAAAATGATAAAATAGTGAAAATTCAAAGCAGACAAATAATTTAAGGCTAGGTTCACATGACCGCGCGGTACGACGAACCGCGCGGCACAAGATATGTCTAAGTAGTGCATATTGTTTACATTACCGCGCGGTACTAGTTCTACAAACTTGTATCGAGTTGTTCATATGATACCGCGCGGTCATGTGAACCTAGCCTAATTGCTCATTTCCAATTTGAGACTTTTCTCCATAAAAATATATTCATAGTTTCTAGTTGGTCTAGTTATGTTTGGGGGTAATTCAGCCTTCTGAGAACAACCAAGTAAGTGGTAATAGCGAGAAGTGGTTATAAGTAGGACATTTTTAAGTGTAGCTTAGGTTTAATGATATTGGAGTGATTGTTAAAGATACCTTGTGTTTCCAAATTTGTTTTTTTCCTCAGAAAATTTCAATAACATAGAATGGGAATGTATATCAGATATCCTTTCTGATTTCCTTGACGATCAGATGGATGTAATATTTGAAGATAATTCTCCTGACGAGGTGGCCGTACAAATAGTTGACCTATATAAATTGTTCCTTGGACAAAACTATACTGATATGTTAAGTATAGTCAATGCAATGAAATATTCAACGCCAATGGTAAATGAAACATTGCAGATCAATATTGCAATACCTGAAGTAAGTATTGAGAAACGTCTCGTTCACAGTACACATTAGTTACGAGACGTCAAATGTAAAAATTGGATTTTGGTTTTATCACTGAAGCTAGAGACAATCAAAAAATATTATAATAATAGTTCTGTAAACTGTAAGTTTTACCCTCTTAGAACGGTCAACATTTGGCCCCGGGTGGCAAGTAAGGGCCAAATAGTATCTACATCTTAAAAGGAATCTGTTTCAAGTTTCTAGTTTTGATCCTCGTCGAGTTCCTTTGATTATAAGTCAGCAAGTGAATCCGTATAATTCAATTCAATTCTTTATTTATTTTTAATTATAATGAGATTATTATACAAAGGTATTTTTCCCAAGCTTTTTAGACTTCTAAGAAAAATTAATATAAAAAAATCTTCATTGATTGATCGGTCCATCTACGTTAATAGATGGAGCGACCAATCATTGAAGATTACAAAATATAATTTATATTAAAGACTAGCTGTTTTCCCGTGCTTCGCTACGGTTACAAAATTGAACAACAATTTCGAGAACGCGAAATTAAATCTTCTCAATTTTAGATTTTTGGTGGAACTGACTCCCAGAGTGAACACGGCTCCTATTTAGAAATTTCAATATTTTACTCGAAAGATATTACTTTTTGCACGGCGGAACACCTTCGTATAAAATTTCAGCTTTCTCGCTCATCCCAAAGTGATATTTCTTAACTATGGGTTTTTGGTGGAACCGACCCCCCCAGAGTGAGCACCTATCCTAGTTAGAAAATTCAATATTTCATTCAAGGATATAACTTTTTGTACTTGGGAACACCTTTTTATCCATTTTCAGCTTTCTCGCTCATCCCGAAGTGGTACTTCTCAATTCCGATTTTTTGGTGGTAAAAACCGTCCATAAATCGGATAAAAACCGGAAATTTTCAAATTTTATGGGGTCCTTTTATACTATTTGGTTATTCTCGGTCATTTTTCGTTATCTCTTTTAGTTTGCCCAGAAAAAAAATGCAAAAAAATCCGCTAAATAGCGGCATTTTTGGCGCTAACTTGCTCCTCTTGAACTTTATTTTTTTCCTTTCTTATTACGCATCTACATACTAAAAGGGACCTGTGTGCCAAATTTCAAGTCTCTACGTTTAGCCATCGTGGAGCTACGGTGATTAGCAGTCAGTCAGTCAGTATACCAACTGGGCTTTGCCTTTTATAAGTATAGATTTACAACAATCAAACAAAAAAATGTAAGACATGAACAACTACCCGGATTAGTTTCGAAAATAATTAATGAAATAATACTTAAGATAGTTTAATTTTATCTATGTTAGTCATAATGCTCTTTTTTAAATCCGAATAGTTGTCAATGGCCCGGATTTCATCTGGTATTTGTGTTCCATAGGTATAGACTAGTAGTTCTGTGAACTGTAGACCGCACTCAGATAATTGACTGCCATTGGGGCACATTAGCACCTAACTGGCACTCATTCTAATCCACTGTTTTTATGAATAAAAAAATGGATAAGGCGTTTGAGAGTTATCGTTGCACAAAAACACAAACAGAAGAAAACTCGTAGGTCTTCACTTCGTTCGTTCAATTATTATTATTATTTGTTTTAACGCATAATATTGTATTGTCACATCTTACTTCCGTTGGTATCACAGCATTACAACTGCATTATTTGTTTTGAAACATAAATAATATAAAATGACAAATTTAATTAAAAACGGTCAACGTTTAGGTATTAAAATTGCCACTCAAGGCGTACGTCTGACGAACCGATTAAATTTTGCATTCTGCGTAGGTACTTTGAAACATAAATTATAAAAATTTGAGTTGATTTTGATATGGTCAATTTCAAAGACCTTGTTTTCTTATTGTCGATAGGAATTTATTTCTGTGCTAATTTTTCATGTCTATGCTTATATTCGACCAACGACCCCCATTTTACAAGTTTGTCTGTAGAGCAACAGAGTACTTAGACTTATAACGGGTAAAAAATCAATACTGCCATCATCGTCGTTTCTGATGGCTGCCAAACTTTTTGTTTTAATACATCTAATTTTTAAGGCTAATAAATAATTCACTTGAGCCATGTCAATGATTTCAATAATTACATTGACATAATAATATTGGAGAGTTGCCTTCTGTGTCATTTTATATCATCTGCTCAGGTGTACTCGGGCCGTGGGCAAAGTAACTTCTCACAACCTAAAGTATGAATTGGTAAAAATTCACTTTCGGAAGAAGAAAAAAACCTTATTAGTACGATTTTCCCGTTAAAGGACTGAAGTTAAGCGATCTTCAGTGAGATTTTACTTTGTGGGTGACCAAGAAGTTTTACGCCCTTGTAATGCCGGCTATTCCCGGCTCATCCCAGACTGGGTGAGGTTAATATGAGTAGCTGGTTTGTAATTTTCCAGCAAATGGAGGGTAAAACCCCCGTCATGAATGACCATAAAGAGACGTTAAAAAAAGTTGAGTTCAGTGAGAACGTTTGAATTTTTGCATTATCAAATTTATTTTTTTTTTCTCTAAAGGATGATGACTCGATGGGCGTTGAATCAGATGATAATGAAGGCGCATCTCCTCCCACACAAGAAGAAGCAGATGGTTGGACAGTCGTAAAGAGGAAGTAACGATTCAGTTCAACAGCTCAATGCTCACTAATTTGTACAAATATTCAGGTAAGTAATTTATCTTGATGTGGTTGCATGATTACATCCAAAGCTTGCTGCATGAACTCATAAAATTTATTACTGTTATTTGAATAAATATTTTTAAAGTACAATCGTAAGCTAATAAATAAATTAAATAATTGAACAATAGCAATTCGGATCAGTTATAAAGGTGCAAGTCTTCAATGTCGATTTTTCAATGACAAAAACTTTTTGAGTTCCCCAGAGCCCCGATCTCGGCCTCAGCCTTTGGTCCGTGTGTTTGTAAACAATATGTCTGATGAATGGTCGGATTTGTAATGTTTTATGTATACTTAACATGAACATACACGGATCAATGGCTGAAACTCGAGATTTGGGCTCTTGGATACTCTAAAAATGTTTTGGCATTGAAAACTCGAAATCAAATATTTCAGCCTATTACAATGCTTTGTTTTTTATAAGACGAGATCTAAGTAAGAGAACAAAATGCTTTCTTTCAAACTACAAGTTCTATCAAATTAAATAGGTATTTGCTATGAAAAAATTGCAAAAACGCTTCCCAGCGCAAGGACACGCACTATGTTTGTGTTTTTTTTTTTTTTTTTTTTTTTTTTTTNTTTTTTTTTTTTTTTTTTTTTTTTCCGCGATATGATATCGCTACAGAACGGAATTGAATGACACTCCACTATCGTTTACAACTATTTGACTCAACCTTAAATCTTGAGGTTATATTTTTCATTTTTTGAGTTTTTGAATAAATGTAAACCATTTTTTAAAACTTAAATTTCAGGCATTTGCATTCATTTGCCATTTTGGGCTTTTTAGGATAAATAAACTCACTTATTAAGATTTTTTTTTCTTTTGTTTGAGCAACCCAAACTTGTGCCTTTGATAAACAAGATGGTTGAAATAAACTATTTGAAGATTGTACTTTAGCACGAAGTTAATGTAAACATTGGACTTCCTATCTGCAAAATGTCGATCTTAGAGCGTACCTTCTTTTTACGATATCATCAAACTTATTGCTAGAAATCCACTTTTAAGGCCATAGGGCGGTGTTATTGCTTAGGAATCCTATCTATGACCTCTAAGGCTGAAAACCCACTGTGTGCATTATTATGCTTTAAAATATTCCAAAGTCCTACAGGTTCCAATTTTCCTACAGTACCCAACATGATTGGCACTCACTGACTAAAACCGTTAAAAACTGTAATTCACACCAAAGCGACGCGAAGTCTCCCGTTTCAGCACTCATATCTATTCTACCTAAAAAGCGCTTGTCATTGAAATCATTGTAAGAAATTCTATTTGTCATCTGGATAGAGATACTTTTGCGTTTGAGAAACCGTTCATGTGTTCTTTACGTAGAGTATCGGTGACGCCTTTCAGCGTAAATATTTTTTTTTTTTTTAAGAAAGAAAAAAAAAATATGTTTATTTTTAATAGTCGCCCATTTCTAAAAATTATATTTCCAATATTGTGTTGAAGAGGGGGGATGGAGTTGGATTCGAACCATTCGCCTCCTGGTTACGAATCCACCGCCTCTACCTACTGAGGCTGTCGAATGATCGAATATGTCGAATACGATCGCCTTAAGCTGTCCCCTGGGTTTTAACTTAGTTTCACACTCCTACCATACCATATACGCAAACTAAAAAAACAGATTTGAGTCAAGCTGAAATCTTTTACGGGATATAATTTGTTTTTCTGTTGTTTTTTAGTATATGTATATTTCACGCAGCACACAATTTTATGTTTAGACGCTGCCCTACCTGTAAGACGCTAAGCGGGCTCCAGACATCTTGTGTTCGCATAATATTAAATATTGAAAGCTGCTTTTCTGATAAATCACCAGAAATAACAAATACGGAAATATTCGGATACATGCGATCTTGGCCGCACGATTTGGTCAACCCTTTTTGTTTGTTATAATTTCAACTGTGATTACTTTTGGAAAGGTTAATTATAGAACAAAGTGAATTCTAGAAATCTCCATTCCTTGGAATTTTGATAAGTCACCATCAAAAACTAAACACAATAAATAATTAAGTGTTTCGTGGTTTTAATAGATTTGTCGAGAAACAAAAACAATAGCTTGTTTTGCTTCCTCTAATCAAATTCAGCCAGGGAATAATGTTCTAATGACGAAGTCTGGTTACTGAAATTAGTTCTACGCAATAGGGTGATCACCAAAGAGCTCCCTAACTGACTGACCGATGCGATGGTCGGTTCTACTCACCGGGACGACTCCAATCGTAGACCATCACTTCCAGCAATATACCAAATGTTGTCCACTTCCCTTGTCACAGTTTTTCTCCTGTAGAAAACCTAATTTCACAGTCACGCGTTGCTCCCGACAGTCGGTCACGTCTCCTCCAAAAAGGAAAAAGTTGAAGTTGTTTCACGAAAAAATATATCTCGGGCAACTACATACTCATACACTTATTACAACGATCAAACTTCGCACAATGACTCAGGGGGAGTGTTGGGGAGGCAGAGTGAGGGGAACAATACGTTCCTCTCACTCTGTCTCCCAACATAGCCTCATTCCCTTTACTTTTGAGGTTCATCTCGTAACTTGATGAAATTGCTGTCACTACTACAACCTAGTCCCTTGTGGATAGAGGGACTTGAAAAGAATACTTCCAAGACACACATGTTCATGCCAGTCGAAAAAGGCGACTAAAGGAAAGGTCGGAAACGATATCTCTTCCATTACCCATGCAGAAAGCAAGGAGAAGATACTGCATTGTCCGTAAGGATTCTCTAGTATCAACAACTCATGGCGAGTTGTTGCAAACCAGCTCCATGGCTGTTAATTTATGATGATATCTACAAACTACTAGGGGATTTCACAGGCGATTGGTTGTACGTACCAAGTCCACTCGGGAATTTTCCTCGACCAAAGAAAGGTTACATTTTCCCCCCAGGAATTTCAACTATGGAGCGGGCTATTGGGTTACCCCCAATGCTGCTACTTAGATCTGTCATTGATTCATATCTTTAGGAAATGTAGGGTCAATCAAACAATATAAAAAAATCATCTAGAACACAATATAATATTCTGGAGTGATCCTGTTGAGATAGTGTGACTGTGATCCTCTTTGGTCTGTAAACAACGTGCATGTCATCGGAAACATTAAGAAACACGACAACTCCATATAGCATGGACAAATAAATAATTCGAGTAAAGACGTCTCCGTGGCAGAGTGAGCATCACACTGGACTTGCACCAAGGAGGTCCCGGGTTCGATTCCTGGACGGGTCGAACATTTGAGAAAGTTTTTTTCTTCGAATTTTCTACTTGGTCTGGTTGTGCTTGGGAATAATAGCGCCAGTAGTAGCATTATAAGGTAAACATTTTTACAGTGTAGTTTAGGCTTAAGGATATTGAAGTGAATGTTGAAAATACCTTGTCATCTATGATACCCACAAACATTGTGACATAATAACACAAAAGAAACTTCTATACATATTCTATAATAATTCGAGTAAGAATTGAGAAATTTCCGAGGAGACCATCTTCTCATCACTTTTGAAATTATCAATATGCTTTTATTTATATTTATAAACGCTTTACACTTGTATGTAAGAATTAAGTCAATTCTGCGTTCTAAAGTTGGTCATGTCAATTGCACTCTTGGTATTCAGTGTTTTATTTTGAATTCTTAATCTTTGATTTGAGCGCACGCATTTTTTTAATAATTTTCTTAGTGCCATATCTTTTTTGTTTTCTTTTTCCAACTAAATACATAGTGGGGGTGTTTTTATTTCTTGATCTTTCTTTTTCTTTTGCTAACTAAACTTAATTTGTCAGTTATTTTAATTCGTTTTTTTATATTGTTTTTTTATTAAAAGCTGTATTTATAAAAAGAAGGAAAAGGAGAAAAAAGATGTGAGTACTTTTTATGTTATTACTTACAAGCTTTTTCAACCCCGTACCTCGCTACGATTCATATAGGACAAAGGAGATCGGAGGGGGATAAGATTGTAACCTATATGTGGCCTATGCCCAGAAGTGTTAAAGGAATGACCTTTCTGGGTAGTTACTGTTTTCTGAATTTTATTTCACCCGATCCCGGGTTCGAATTTGTTCACTGCGATTCTTATAGGACAAAGAAGATTTAGGGGAGTGGGGTCGTGTCCAGCCTTTTCAGTCTTTAATAAATGCAGATTTTTCGTTTTTATGTTTTGCCACAGGCCTTAGAGTTATGGCCGTTCTGAGTGGTTATTTTATTTTGCCAGCTCCCGGTTCAAAATCGTAACTCAGGAATGATTGTTCATAATTTTGCAAACTATGTTCTAATTTAAGGACTACTATACGGCCGCCTAAAACTTTCTCGCTTCAAGTGGATATGTTATAACGACAAATTTCGAGATATTTCACCTTGACTTAGACTTATCGAGTTTGGTCAGTAAATTGGAAATTTGACCGTAACTTTTGTTAATTTTCCAAAGGTCATGCTTTTCCATTCCCATTGATTTGTCGCTTTATGCTACCGTTTGTTCTGTGGTATTAGAACATTGGGGGGGGGGGGGGGGGGNGGGGTTACATTCCCGACCATTTGTCATTGCCAAAAAGTTGTTTGGCAATGACTGGGGCCCCCATTTGTCATTACCAAAAAGTTACGTCCCTATATACCGAAAATAAACTGTGTTCCAAATTTAAAGTCTCGGGGTTTAGCCATCTTTGAGATACGTTGATTATGAATATAGCATCTGGGCTTTGTGTTTTATAGGTATACATACATAAAATATTTTTCCTGAAGTTTTTTGTGATCCATTCCCACTCATGTTTGATGTCTCGTATGTTTGGGATGTGTAATTGTACCGCTAAAAGGGGCCTTTATGGCGATAACTAACATCCTCGATACTGAAAGAAAACCGTGTTTAAAATTTCATGTCTCTATAGATTAAACCTTTTCTGAGTTACGTTGAATATGAGTCAGTCAGTATATCAATCAAGAGGTCTTGGTTTTAGTATAGACTAGCTGTTTAGCCCGTGCTTCGCTACGGCTTTAGATTGGCGCCTTAAAGGCATGGCCGTTCTCATGTTAATAGTATTCTATGTTTTTCCTTTCAAAAATCGGAAGCTAATAGTATTCTATGATTCCCTTTACAAAATTCGGGAAAACGACCATAACTCGAAAACGGGTCGACATTTTTGAATTCTGATATTTTTCTGGGGTTTCAGGATTTCAGCCTATGGTTTCGGGGGGATNGGGGGGGGGGGGTCCATTCTCAATTTTTCCATATCTCCTACCGTATTGGCTAAACATTTAGAGATACATACACACATACATTTGTCGTTACATTGAGTTTTATTATTATAGAATAGATAGATATGAGTTTTATTATTATAGAATAGATAGATAGATTACGAGCAGTCTGAGATTTGAAGGAGCTAGACTCTGCTGGACTGTTATTCAGGAGAATAATGTGTACAAAAATAAGACAACGCATTGTATTTGGAAGGGATTTTATGTAATTCTCTTGTGGCCTTTAACCAGTCTCATCTTAACTATTTTACAGGTTCGCCCTTCTGACTATCTTATTGTCTCTTTATTTAATTGAAGACTCACAAATGACAAGTCACATTCATCATCGACATCGTCGCTCACTCTTAGATACTGCATTTCTGCATGACGATCCATTGCGTGAGCTAACCGAACTCGATAAACTCCTTGAGGATCCTACGAATATCTCAAACATAGAAAAAGATTTCTTTCGATTGTCAGAACCAGAATTTCATAAACGAATTTATAATCAATTTGATTTGATGCAGAAGAAAATATTCAAAGAATCTCTTGTTGGAATTCAAGACGAAATGAGTGAAGCGAATAAAACAGGAAAACTAAGAGATGAAAATATAGTTCGGTCTATACATGAAACTGGTCCAGGATTTGAAAGAAAAGAAAAATTGTATAAAGTACCAAGTCAAGATGGAGTGAGAATTGTACGCAAAGGTAAGATGTCTTCTAGTAGTACGATGACACAGTCCAAACGGTAAGAGATGTAAACATTTACATACACAAAAACTCCAAGAATAATATAAATCAACCAACCCAATCGATAGTAGCATAATCAATTCCGTAGGTAGCCAGATGTATGAGAATGCAGCTCTGAAGAATTTGATGTTTGGTCCAAAAGTTTTCAATTGTCATAATATCTTTGAGGCTTGAATTCAATCACTGCAATATAATTACGTCTAATATAGGGTGTCCCAAAAGTCTGAGACCACCTGAATATCTTTTGAACAGCTTTTTGAGGAGTTTTGAAATTTTGCATGGTATTATATCCCAAATTAAATCACCCTATGGTGTGACCAATTTTTCAGGGGCGGGTCCCATGTGGCCCCCTGAGGGTTCAACTTAAATACAAACCCCCATCTTGTGATACATTTTCAGAAAGACAATAGAATTAGAAGTACTTTGAAAAAATTTACACGTCTAGAGTGTTTGGTTTCAAAATGGCGGCTATTTGAAATTTCTATTTGTATCTTTGTTCGTGGCTAGGTTTTACTTGGTGGATGACCAAGTAGTTTCGTACCCTTTTCGCTTTTCCCGGGCAACCCAGGCTGGCTAAGGTCAATGTAGCTAGTTTGTAAATTTCCAGACTATGATAGATATAGTTGGAAAGAAAAAGAAAAAACACACTGAAATATTTGACCAAAAGTAAAAGACGCATAAGAAGTTGGGGGTATCAGCTATTTCTAATATTTTTTTAAACTTCCCTTTAACATCCATTGGTCATTCGCTGGAAATTTACAAACTAGCTACTCACATTGACTTTAGCCAGCCTGGGTTGCCCCGGGAAAAGCAACAAGGGTGCGAAACTACTTGGTCATCCACCAAGTAAAACCTCGCCAGAGCTTAGTGATCTAACGAGAACTGGTGTATTAATTTTTTTCTATTTCTTGTAGGTCTCAAAAAGTACAAAGACAATATGCAACATTGGGTTGAACAAACCTTTGTACAAAAACCTAAAACAATAGTCAAAGAAGAAAAATCTAAACTTGAAGAAATGAAATCCAATGATACCAAATCACAATCTATACCTTTGGACAAATTGAAAGCTTTCTGGAACTTTGAACGTGACTTCTATCAACTTATGAAGAAATATGAGAAAGATTTGACGGGACGAGTGTTTGAGTATTATGATAAAGTTATGAATAAGTTTTTGAATCAAGGATTGGAACATTTTCCATTTGCAGATTTGGAACAAAAAGTACGACAGGAAATATTTGAACAAGAGCATAAGGCTTGCCCAAGTAATTGCACAGCTGGGAAACATTAAAAACTCTGTCATTGTGACAATGGGACTATTTTACAGGCTAAAAAATACCCCTCAAAATTTTTAGACTGTACGTTTCAAGGTGCGTAGAATTTAAAAATCGAATAAAAAATGTGCACACCGTCCGCCGTGATTGGACCTTTTGCGACTTAGCATTGATAAAAACTAAAATTTTTCTATGGAACACTAACATGTGACTGATTGTGGCGAGGTTTCATGGTACCATTATAACCCAAATGGGACCTACATACCAAATTGAATGAAATTTGCTGCCACTCACGGAAGGCGAACGGATTTTTTTATTCGACTTTTGAATTATGGTTACTGGAGTGTGCATTCGCACGCTCCTGTAACCTAGCAGGGACCAAAACCCCAAATCCATCTACCGGTTGAAAGCGAAAAAATCGAAAGTAAAAGCTGGACCAAGTTATTGCCAAAAGACAACGACTCGTTTTAGAGGTACAATATCACAGCCCAAACCAGTAAGAAATCTAAAAATTACTCAGAAACCACTTTATCTTGGGTTGTATTCTAACTATAGCAAATTTTCCGACATTTGCTAAAAGTTTTCTTACCGAATAATTTTGGTCAAACAGCCACTGGTTGGTTCTACAGCCGCTGGAAAAGATACTTTCGAATGATAAGTTATGTATAATATATGTCTTCATGTACAAAATAATAAATAATTAAATTAATTTTCTTTTAACTACTTTATTTATTATCCCGGAAACCGGTTCACTAAAATATATACAGGGTGTCTGTTTTTTCCCCATTTGATGTCTAGTAGGTTGATGTCTAGTACATCAAAGTTTCAGCCAAGGGCCATCAGAATCTTTTCGGTACCTTCATATTAATCTGTTTGTACCATTTTCCATTCCTGAATCTAGAATTAGGGGATTAGTTGATTTTAAGATGCCGACCTCCGTGACCGAGTTGTTAAGACCATTAATTCTTGGTCCGGAGGTTGTGGGTTCGAATCCCGCCCGGAGCAAAAATTTTCTAATCGAATGTTCTCGTTTCCGAAATTGTATAGTTGTAAAGAGGAGTGCCCTGAAGTAATGCAAAAGCGGTTCCGGGGTCATAATCCTTTTTTTAAAAAAAAAAAAAAATCTAAAATCCAGGTGATTTTGAGAGGAAAACCGTTACAGCAACAACAACTTCAGGGCACTCCTTTGTTCGGTGTCACTCCTAAAATCAACTGTTCTCCCCATTTTTGGATTCAAGTTAGAAAAAATGGTAGAATTAGGTTAATATGAGGTTACCGAAAAGGTTCTGATGGCCCTTGGCGGGAACTGTAGTGGAATACGTTCTAGTACGACCTGGTAATTCTGTTCGACGGTTAGAATGACGTCAGTCACTAGATTTAGAATTTGGGTCTTAGTTTTTTTATATTAATTTAATGATAAATTGTAGCCTTGTTAGAATGATAGTAAATAATACTTACGTATATTAAAAGATCACCATCTATTCGGGGCTCCAGAATAAGACCTTTTTTTTCTATCCATATACCCGTAAATGCCTCCATACGGAGATATGGAACAATAAATTAAAATCAAGTATACTACAGCCTCAAGTCATCCGTGTGTATTTGAGTAATATTTAATTTCAGTCAGGTCAACTTTTAAGCATTCGCAACTGTAGTCTCCAGTTTATTGCACAAACATATTTGTTCTTGGGACTGTTTGTAGGAGTTCCTGGTCATAATCTATATATTTCGTAATGCCGAAAGGTAAGGCAATATTTAATTCGAAACTCTGATTGAACTTGGCTAATTCAACCGAGCATATACATTATGAAAGCGGTGTTCATGACTACTGCTTAGGTAGATAACGGCCGGGGCCAAGAGATTTAGCATGTATGTCAAGTATATATTTAACAGTACAAATCCCACTTCAAGAAACTTTTTCCTCAGTAACAGACACATTCACGGGTCAATGGCTGCAACTCAATATTAGTGCTCTGGGGACCTCAAAACGTGTTTTGACTTACTCAACATCAAATTTTTTATCCTATTTCAATACTTTCTTCTTTTTTATATATAAGGAACTCGTGTGTGTGATGCTCATAACAAATTTCCTTATTTTATGTTTTATTTATCATAATCTGTTGACCAATTTTTCCCCTGTAGTTTGGCTGCTTTCTTTTGTTCTGGATCCAATGTAAACATTGTATATTCTGGAAAACTATAAGTTGTAGTTTCATTCCGAACATCTATTTCATACAAGTCTCCATTATTTATCAAATGTTCATTGAGTTCTAAACATGTTTTAGGAAATTCCAAATGTTCTCCCATATCAATATAGTGAAATAATACTTTATCATAATGTTCCATTATTCGTGACGTCATATCATCGTAATAGTAATCCATCATATTTGCAAATATTCTTTCAAACCCCCAAAATGCACGAACTTTATCTTGAGGTAGTGATAAAGTTTCGTTATCGAGAAAACATTCTAGTCGCAATTTTTCTTCACGAACTAAAGTTTTTGGTTTGTATACGAATGTATGACGAACCCATTCCATCATTTCATTTCGATAAGATTTTAATCCTGAAAAAGAGAATGAAAATAACTTATCATCATCGTTCTCACAATGGCCAAGTTGGTCTGTATGTAATAGTTTTTACTAGCCCCCCCCCCTGNTCCTATCTCTCCCCCCCCCAACCAGAGAAGTTAGGAAAAGTTTTTAAGGCCGGTCCTTGCCAAAAAGAAAAAAAAAAGAAAATGTAAATGTAGTTTCTCTTTACGGTAATGGCCTACGGACTTTTGAAAATTTCGACAGCATTACTAATAGTCCCATGTATTAATTATATCTTTAATCTTCTACCAAGCCAAATCTTTTTATTCTGATAATGCCACCTCTGTTCACTACTCACATTAAAGTAGCAGTCTAGTGCTGCCTTCACTGATCGCTACNAAAAAAAAAAGAAAATGTAAATGTAGTTTCTCTTTACGGTAATGGCCTACGGACTTTTGAAAATTTCGACAGCATTACTAATAGTCCCATGTATTAATTATATCTTTAATCTTCTACCAAGCCAAATCTTTTTATTCTGATAATGCCACCTCTATTCACTACTCACATTAAAGTAGCAGTCTAGTGCTGCCTTCACTGATCGCTACACACATTAAAGTAGCTACTCAACAGTTCTCACGAGGAAATCACAAACATTAAGTCGAAATATTTCCCAAAACTAGATCTTTACTTCGTTAATGGACCACAATTATATCTACAGAATTAAAATGGTTCGATATTCTGCTTTCAGATGTTCAGTGCAGGTCGGTATAGATTCCTCATCATTTCACCTCTTTCAGACAACCTACCTTTTAATTGGAATTTTAGCTGAAGATTTGTATGGAAACATACAAATCAGCTACCTACAATGACCTCATCCTGTTCGGCTGGGGTCGGGAATAGTCAACATCACGACCGACGGCGCAAATCTACCTGGTCACCCACTCTTCGCTGAACGTTGCTTAACTTCAGTGATCTAACGGGATCTGGTTTCACTTGCCATAGACGCTGGCTTACAACCTACCTTCATAAACAAATTTTAATCCAATTTTGCCTGGAATTTTTCTCTCATGATGTATTTCAGCAAATGCATTCAATTCATTTTGTATCTTTCTCATCGATTCATTAAATACTTTCTTTTGCCATTTTTTAAATCGATTAAATATTCTTCTATGAAATTCATATGTTGGTTGTCGATAGAATTCCATTTCGGCCGAAGATAAATTATATGTATGATCTGTATCTATAAACTTGTCTAGAGAAGTTACGTTTTCCATTGGATTATTGCAAAGATTAGCAATAAGATCGTCGTTACGTTTCTTACGAATGTGTTGTTTGATTTGGTGTTGATCTTGCTTAGGAAGTAGTTTGTACAGACATGAGTTGAGAAGATGTTGAGATTGAATATCTATTGAATTTGGTGTTAAGGATGAAGAGTCTACGATTGATATTGATGATAATGGTAGTGAGAGATAAAACATTAGGAATCTGAAATGAAGTCAAAATTGGTTAAAGATGTTGAGATTGAAAATCTATGGAATTTGGTGTTGAGGATGAGGAGTCTACGATTGATATTGATGATAATGGCAGTGAGACATAAAACATTAGGAATCTGAAATGAAGTCAAAATTGGTTAAAGATGTTGAGATTGAAAATCTATGGAATTTGGTGTTGAGGATGAAGAGTCTACGATTGATATTGATGATAATGGCAGTGAGAGATAAAACATTAGGAATCTGAAATTAAGTCAAAATTGGTTAAATCGTGCGAAAGATAGAAGTATAAAGTATTAATGAAAAATTAAACGTGGATCATTTGAATGTGCGGAGCTATTATTAGAGAAAGATTGGCTCCCTTCAAAAAANAAAAAAAAAAAAAAAAAAAAAAAAAAAAAAAAAAAAAAAAAAAAATCCAATCCTATAGAACTTGATTCCAAGTATCAGTAGGTATTATATCTAATGACGTCAGATCGGTCAGATGCTTCAATGAAATTAGAAAGCAAATTTTGAATGGAAAAAATGGAAATTTGTGTTCCAGAAAATTTGCTATATTGCGAGTCCTAAAAACATATATCCCATCAATAATGACCTATGGCTGTGAATAATGGACATTAGATACATCCACTTGCAACAGGATCAACTCACATGAGAACTGGTGTCTGGTGCTGTAGAAAGATAAGAAAAACATAGAGAGACAGAATCAATAACAATTACTTTGCTGAATTGGAAAACAAAGATTTGATAAAAAGCATTGAGCAAATTAGATTAGCATATACAGATCAGGTATGAGAATGGTGATGGAAATTTTGAACGGAAGAATAGATTTTGGAAAACAGCATTACAGCATAGGAGATTTTTTGACGATATTGAGAAGTTAAAAGATGACAGCAAATTGACTAATTTGAAAAGAAGAATATTGAACATGCTATAAGACATGGCAATCTTAGATTGGCAGAAAATTGAATAATTTGAGAAGTACAATATTGAACATGCAATAAAATATGGCAATCTTTGGATACGTTGTCGCAACCCTGAGATGATTATTTGTATTTTAATTTATGTTTTGAACTTACGTGAGTATATTCTTAAGAGATGATGTACACCATTCCATGACAAGAATCAAAATTAAACTAAGTCGGTATATATTACATTATCAAATCCAACGCATCAATATATGCAGGGTGTACGTGTACACGGAAAATGCGTTCCTTGACGCCACAACATGTTCTATGGATCAAATGAGAGTTAGACCCTCCGGGTGGGAACATTTTTTCCGTAAACATTTTCTTACATTTGGAGGAAATTTTTAATCAACTATTCTAGAAAATCAGCTGATTGAATTAATTTATATAGGCAATCTTGGATTAGTAAACATGCAATCGAGGCATGGCCGTATAGTGCAAACATAAGGAATCGTACAAAATCACACATTGCATCCCAACGAGAGAGGTCAGAAAACTTTTTTACGGTGTTTTCTCAATAGTGAATGTGCGAGCGTCAAACATGGAGATCGGATTTCATTACGAGAGAAATATGTGAGAGTAAAAAACATGAAATTTTGCGAAAAACTTCTTCTTCCTCGAAGTCAGATCCTGTAGGTACACCAGGAGATCAATGACCATTTTGTTGGATTATTTTAGAAATATCCAGGGTACAATATGTGGTAGCGACCAATATAGTACCCCAAAAAATACTGTGATGAGTCCCAGTTTATGGTGCGTTTTTGTACCACCAAGGTGGGAAGAGAATTCCGCGCTTGTACCTCTTTGGATAAAAGAATCCTCAAAGTGATGTAAATGACCTATGTGAGACATACTCACCATTGTTCGTTTGCGTTTGCCATCTTGATAACAGACTTCCTATGTATGAAAAATCATGAATTCATCATTTGGGCAATGGATTCTCATGGCTATAGATTCACTAACGCATTATAAATAAAAATTTGTGAGGAAAGTCCAAAAATAAATCCAATAATGTAAGTACCTAATATACACTTTGGCTCTATTAGAATCCGGTGTTGTGCATTTTTTACCAAAATTTGTAAATTTATGTTGAAGTGTTTTTTTCTTTTTAATCTATGTTGGCGGCAAGGTGATCGGATTATTTGCTCATCTTTAATAAGTCAATGTTTAGTTCGTTATTTTTTTCAAAATAAGTTTTAAATAATAAATTTTAGTTTATTTTTTTTTAAATTAAGTTTAAAATAATAAATTACAATTTTTTTGGATATTAATTACTCTGCCAAACATAATAGTAAATCCAAGTGATTTTAGTGATCTATGTTGACACCTTGATCAGATTATTTGCTGTCTCCTCTCTGAATACGTTTCTTAGTTTTTAGTTGTATTACTTTCTTTTTTTTAAAAAAATATATATACTAAAATTAGGATTTTTTTCGAGAAAAACCTGGATCCCTCTACCGAACCATATAAATTCTATTCCTAATCAAAATTGGTGGCACTTTGATCACTTAGTTAAATCATTTAATTTTTAAAGGGATATTCCTCCTCAACATTTAAAAATAATATTATATTTTTTTAAAAAAATGAATAAAATCGTAAATTTAATCAACTTTATTTGTTTGTTTGGTGTAACCTGTTTAATATATTGCAAGTGTGACCCAACTAGTACAACATGGAATATGATGAATCTAGAACAATTAGGATTTGTTGAATCATTTCTTCAAAAACATCCAAATCTTTTTGGTAGAATGCAAGAAATTGAAACTTTAATGAACAGTACAAATGTAAATCAAACTCAAATTAAAATCTTACATGAATCCCTTATGGAAGAAATGCAACCTCGTATTATAGATGAATGTGATGAGGCTCTGTTTGGTAATCATCAACATCTGTATGAAAGTTTATTTGTATATAGAAATAATACAAGAATAAAAGAAATAAGAAAAGTTCATCTTTTAAATAGTGAAATATCTGATATGTCAACCTTATTAACAATCTATAGAGATAAAATAAATCGATTGATAAAGACATTAGTTCGAACAGGTGCTCAAAATGTAGTAGAAACAGAAAGGTTTGAATTAATGAAAAGATTAAATTCAAGTCTTATAAAAACAGATAAAGAATATAGAATTGCTATTCGAAAACAATTAGAATTTGAAATGAATATTGATGCGAAGAAATTTTTTTGTAATAATATAATACATCAATGGTTAGATGATCATTTTGTAGAAATGGAAAAAATACATATTATTGAACAAAAAACACAATTCGTACCTTTTAATGAAGATCTAAGAAAAAAAATTATACATCAATGTATTATTTATTTGACAATCCAAAAGGATTATTTGCAAAATCTTGTGGACGATTCAAAGAAGAAACATTAAACAAAGAAGTAAAGAGAGTTAATGGAGCAAGTTGTTAAAAATGAAGAGAATCTGTTGAGAAATTTCTTTAGATAAGATAAAAATAAATGAAATTGGGTTCTTTCTTGAAACATTTTTGTTTTGATTTATCTGTGATACCATAAAATGTACTAACGAAGCAGTTATTCTGTCTAAGAAGACATATCCGAAGAAAGCGGTTTTCCTTAATGCACTTTGAACATCGTGGAAAAGTTGCTTGTGGATCAGCTGTGTGGATTTTGTTTGCAAATGATTTTTCTTACTATCCGACATTTTTGACTATATCCTTTCAAATATTACATCCTGTATACTGTTGGAGATCTCTTGACATATTTCACTTAAATGAGTGGTGAAATATTAAATTAATTTTTACAACTTGTGCGTTAACACAAATAGCGACAAATAGAAGGCTTTTCTTAGCATCCCGAAAGACAGTCAAGTGAGAGAAGACCATAAGCGGGTTTATAGTTACTATGTAACCCTTCTGGAGCGTTCCTCATCTTCTCTACAGGATAGAATTGACTCAAAGGACCCCAAACCACAAATCCTACGATAATCGGAGTGATCGTTAATAAAGATCTCGACATCTCTTACTGCTCATATGAGGTTTGGTCGTATTCTAGGTTCTTGTACTTTGTGTTGAAAGATGTCGAGATCTTTATCGATTCCTTCAATAATACGATAGTACCAGCAAGCTTCTCTTTTTTTCCAAGCGTCTTAGAGGTATTACTCATCTGTGTGGTCATTTCTGAATTTTATTTTACTCGCTCATGTTTCAATTGAATCAGAGAATCTTGCAAACAATGTCCGAAATGGAGTGCCACTATTTCAAAGTGCTGTCCAATAACGGGCCGCAGATAATCCCAAAAGATTTTATTTACTTACAATCGGAAAATTGCTGACAATATCCCGATAATAGGAACATAGTCAGAGTCATTTATTTTTGTCTGCTTTTATTGCTTTTTACCCATGAGTTCATCTGTTCCCAGTGCGTCTTAAACTCAATTCTAAACATCGGACAGGCTTTTGAATTGAAATAAAAATAATTATAAATCAGAAATTAGTGATTTGTGTTTCCTATGTATGCATTAGGTAGGGATTGTCTGTTCCAATATCCACAGCCCAAATGATAGCAGATAGAGAATAAATGATAAAAGTGCCCCTCCCCCCCCCAGTCATTGTCTTCGACCCCAAAACGACGATTTTTTTGTAGTATAATTATACAACTTTTCCGATAGAGATCTGAATTATTTTGACCTAAATAATTCTACAGCCACGAGTAAAATCAAATACAAAATGAGCTAGTATTGTATATCTTCTGATTTCCCATGAATGTTTCCGAAACATTCCAGTTTCCTTGTTTCAGCCAGGGCCGGATAAACAACGTGGCAACTGCCCACAGGGCCTCGCGCTTTTTAAACTTGCACTAGGTAAAATGGGATTTCGAAAGGTCCTTTTTTAAGTAGATACACAATTATTCAGAAAAAGATGAAATATGAAGTTATAACCACATAGAAGCAATATTAAAATATCGGGGATAAAGAAACTTGATCGACTTTTGATGTACCCTGGTTGATTACATCCCACTCCCTTGTTTTGCGATTAGTTTACAAAGATATAGCCAAATGCTATAAAAGCTGTTTGGTAGATAGTTTGGGTTCAGTCATAAGTTAGATCCTTGTCGGGTAAAGATCTGTTTTCAATAATTTGTTTTAATAGTGAGAGGGGCGACTAGCAATTACAAATAGTGATGTACTGAGGAAGCCCCATAAATTATTTGTACCCTCGGGAAAGATAAATGATAATTTAGTTTCCTTCTGGTTTCTTTTAGATGTACATTATAAATTCATTATTAAAATTAAATTCATTGATATTATTGGATGTAATCAATCTAGTCAAAACGATAGAATTAGATCATTTTTCATCTGTAGAAAATGTAATTCTTGCAAGGAAAGTAGTCAATGAAGTTCATTTTAGAGACTATAATGCATCATTAGACCCAGGAAGGAAAGAGGCTCTGGAGGAAATAAATAAATATTTAAGACGAAACCCTGGCGAAGACGAACAACTTGAAGCCGATAAGAAAGATTATGAAGACAATGCACAGATAGGTAGAACAGATGATGATGGTTTTGTTGTTTTCATTATTTAATTTGTTATGCTTTTCCAAGATAGAGAAGTTTGATGGACTTTCGATGCAAGTTGAATGATTACACCAAACCCCAATCTTTTACGATTAGCAATGGTATAACCGAATCCTATAAAAGCTGGTTGTTAGACAGTTTGAAGTTCAGTCATAGTGAGATCCTTGTTGGGTCAAGGCGTGTTTTTAATCATATTGGGCTGAGGTCCATCAATTTATCTCCACAATATGCTTATTATTATATTGTTGTTTTTTTCTTGCGTTGAAAAACTAGCGTGCTCCTTGATTTATTTTTCCAAATTTCGTTTTATTGTTGCACTTTTATTTTTTGCTTTCCTTTTTATTCTGCTTCTTTTGTGTTTCAATTTGTTTCGGTCATGTTTTTATTTTTTTGCTCTTTCATTTGTGGTGCTATCTTTTTATAGTATTGTCTTGTTTTACTGTTTGTGGTCAAATGTTTCAACTTCTCAATTTGAATGTTTTTGTACTTTTGTTTCCAAAACTCTTTCATTCGATCACTTTACAATCTGTTCTTTTCTTTCTCTCCAGTTTAGCCATTTCAAAACACTGTAATAACGTTAAAAGGTGAGAAAATGATTTTCAAACTAACAGCTGTACTAAAGAAAATTTGGTTGGGTTAAATCTGTCTTTTTTCGTGTTTTTATTTAGAGGTAGTGTTTTGAGTATTAATTTTTTAGACACATTTTCCGTAAATATTTAGAGGTAGTGTTTTGAGTATTAATTTTTTAGACACATTTTCCGTAAATTAAATATTAATTTTCTCTTTTGAAACCAGTCGGANAATTTAGGGTTTAATTAGATTTGGAATCATCATGATAACCCCCCTCAAATTTTATTGGGGGGGGTACCCCCCAAAAAAATGTATTATTTTTTGCCAGAAAAATAATAAACCCAGGTGTCACATTGGCAGAGTTTTTTTCTATCTAGAGGTTCTTTTGTTTTTCTTACGTTTGTTATATTATAGTGGTTTGTTGTTTTTGTTACCTTCGTCCTTCTTCTATTTGTGCGAAGTACCTACATACGTTCATACCAACCTGGTTGTTGATAATGATGGTCAATTTAAATGGTCTCATTGGTTTTTTTTTAGGTATTGATGAAAGTGAAAAATTAGAAAGAATTATCAAAAGTGGTATGGGTCCATTTATGTTTGGTCGTTGTAATAGAAGTTATAGTGTTAATCATAAACTAATGTACAATGTTAGTCTTCAATATGATGTTGGTAATAATTCACTTGTCCCATGCGATACAATTGGTGATAGAATGCGTATTGCTTATATGAAACTTCAAGACTATATGAATCGAATGAATCAATGGACTCGTAAATTAATAAGAGGCGGTGGATATACATTGAAAAAAGTCGAAAGAGATACGTATTGTAATTTAGTTTATCGAACAAATTATAGTAATACGATAAAGAATTCCAAGTTAATCATACAATTTGAAGTTGATCTTTGGAATAATGTTTCTAAATGTTTGAACGACGTAGACAAATGGTTTGAACCACATTATAAACAAGTGGAAAAGGCACTTTTACAAAATAGTATTTATCCAAAATATGTTCCTCTAGGAACTGATTTACAAGAAAAACTTATTCGAGAATGTAATTTGTATATAGATGTGAGAGATAATTTTTGGAGACAATTAATGAAAGATCCGGCAAACAAACATTATGGAACGGAATTCAAAAGGTTTATTAACGAAAGTCGAAATGCGTTGTTACAAAATAATAAATTGTTGTTTAATTATTAAATATTATAAATAAATTATACTTACTTACTTACTAGGCGACAGGACCACCAAGACGGTTTTTTTTTCACTTTTCCGGGAAATCAGGCGTCCCTCAAATTTTTGACGAAACCAATTTGATAGTCCAAATAATCTTAACTATTGCACTGTTAAGCTTAGTTTCACTACTCCACTCTTAAGAATCGAACCAAAATATTATGGAAAATAATTGAAGTTCATAAGTAATGTCGAAATGAGTAAAACTATCAAATATTAATTACTTTATGGATAACAATTTGACGTTCTTATCAATGGACATATTATCATTAATTCATTAATAAAAAATGAACAGGAGTAAAATTGTTACACTATGAAAATTAATAATAAAATATTATAAAACAATTTAATGTGTTCATAGATTTTTTTATTTGCGAATTATTATGATGAAAATAAATTGAACAGGTGGTACTAATTTTTGAGGAATACCAGAAAAACATGTTTCAAATATACATGATATTAATATTAAGAAACACAAGGTGAAAATTCCGTTGTCCCAAACTCATCCGGTTCTGCGGATGACTTCCTAATACCATGTCTCAAATAGAAATGAATGGTCATTGTTTACATTGTTAAATTCTCCTGTGACTTTTTTTATTTTGTCAAGCAATTGATTAATAAGATGTGTTAGTAGAACATTTTGTTGGTAAAACAGATTTTGCTTCCTCAAACTTGGTGCTACCACCATCCCTTTTTGTTGTTGTTATTTACGTTTTCGCGCTGTATTTAGAACAAAGGTTACAGTTCCAAACGAAATCAAGAATACTATATTATGTCTGCATTCAAATTCCTAAATGGTTTTATTGTGATCAACATTTAGGTTAACTGTTTGATTAAGCCTTATCCTATCTCTACTAATTCCATCTGATTAATCCTTATCCTATCCCTACTACTTCCATCTGATTAATCCTTATCCTATCTCTACTACTTCCATCTGATTAATCCTTATCCTATCTCTACTACTTGCATCTGATTAATCCTTATCCTATCTCTACTACTTGCATCTGATTAATCCTTATCCTATCCTTACTACTTCCATCTGATTAATCCTTATCCTATCTCTACTACTTCTATCTGATTAATCCTTATCCTATCTCTACTAATTCCATCTGATTAATCCTTATCCTATCTCTACTACTTCCATCTGATTAATCCTTATCCTATCTCTACTACTTCCATCTGATTAATCCTTTTCTTATCTCTACTACTTCCTTCTGATTTATCCTTATCCTATCTCTACTACTTCCATCTGATTAATCCTTATCCTATCTCTACTAATTCCATCTGATTAATCCTTATCCTATCTCTACTACTTCCATCTGATTAATCCTTATCATATCTCTACTACTTCCATCTGATTAATCTTTATCCTATCTCTACTACTTCCATCTGATTAATCTTTATCCTATCTCTACTACTTCCATCTATTATCTGGCGTTGGTATCATAGTTTCTCCACGTTCATTTGGTTGACCTGCTTGTCTAAATTCATTCCCCATATGTTGTTCTCTTTTTAAATCAGGATCAAATGGTGTTCTACTTGCTCTTAACATGTTGAATAGTTCACGGTCCGAAAGAGTTGTTCTGTTTTTATTCTGAAATGTATCAGGCTGGGTATCACAGTCAAATCCATAAAAGTATCCAAATATTTTGTCTTCCATTTGATCATAGAATTGATTCATTGTTCTACGAATAACCTTTTCTGCCATTTCCATTCTTAAATTTAAGAAATTATCGTATTCAAAATATTTATTAATTTGTTTTGTAGAAGGTATACGATCTTTTTTTAATTTGAAGATTATTTTCTTGGCATATCTTCTGAAGGATTGAGGTAGATCAAACATTACAGAGACGTACCTGGAAAAGAAAGAAAAAAATCATGTCTATTATCAGCCTCAGTAGCAGCTGTCGTATGTTATCCTCTATATGACATTTTGACCTCATAATAATGTACTGCTGGCAGAACAAGACCCTTAATGGATTTAGTAAGGCTGTATACGAGTATGAATATAAATCTATTATTATAATATTGGTAAATATTATAGACGCCTGAAAACATTTAACTTGAAATTACAATAATTGAATTAAAATTGAAATAATTCATTTGCATTCCGACATGAAAATTGTAGTTGTAGAGGAAAGTTTTTAGGTCATTCAATAGACAAATAGGATCAGCTTCCATGGCTCAGTGGTCACTGCACTAGTCTTGCACTCGGGAGACCTAGGTTCGAATCCTGGCGGGGACAATAAAATTGTCAATGTGGTTTTTGTCCCTGCGGTTAGGATGTTTTCGGGGCCCACTCAGACTCGTGAGGACAATGAGAAGCTATGGAGATAAATGCGTGTAGTTTCAGCCTTGTAGGTAAAATAGAAGAGTTCAAAGTAATCGAATAATTATTGATATATTGGAAAATCCTACAATGTTGCAGTGAGCACCAAAGTTGTGACATAATAACACAGAGAAACAGCATTTATTGATTAGACAATAGGGGCGGTTATCCTTTGGAAGCCACTCAGCTCACGCTACTACGGGCGAAATATCCAATTTAAATATAGGTAATTGATTTAATGGGTCCTTCAGTAGTTTCAAATTGGGGGAATTCTATATTTATCATCGCTGTATGTAGGTACCTTACAGGTTACTTATTTACTGAAGTCGTAAAAACCATAAATGGAGATGACGTTACCTTCAAACGTAACATATCATTTTGAGGGAGGTGCATTTTTATTGTGATATACGTTAATTCAACAATGGAAGCAAAGATCTATTATTATTGAAAATTACGAAACCAAAACATCATCATGCTTTCAGTAAAATGAGAAAAAAAGCATGACACAATAATTTGTTATATCCCAGAGCTAATAAAGAAAGAAGGGCCACTTCGTGTAAGGGCAATCGACATTCGCAACAAAAATTAAAAGAAAGAATAACATAATTTAAAAAAAAAAAAAAAATACAAGAATCAACAATAAAATCCAGGACAACGTGATAAAAACTTGTAACAACACAAAACATGGGATGGATTTGGAATGAATTCCCCAGAAAGTGGGAAACGTGAAATTTTCTCGTTTGTATCGAAGATTTTCCATTTTTTTATGATCGCATAGAAAGGCGCTAACTATTTATAAAATAAAAATACATTGGGTCACATAATTATTTAGTTTACCTGAGGTTAATTCAATAGGAGTTTTTGACTCATCAAAAACTCCCATTGAAAATTAACACCCTGTATAGCCCATTCACGTTTATTTTTAATTATCATTTTGTGTTATCGAAAGAAGAATAATTCCGATTTATCGGTTCTTTCGATATATCTTAGTTTCTGACCGTGAAAGTTAGTCTAGCCTAACCTAGTCTGTACCTCACTGCCTTAGTATGGGAGGGGCCCGGGTTTGTTTCTCGATAGAATTGATCGGTTTGATACTTGGATGTACGGGGTCTTAAAATTCATACCTCGTGAGGAAAAAGTGCTTACTAACTATTTGAATGTGTCGCATTTCGCATTAGTCTAGTCAGCTAAATCGGCATTACTATTGAATGGCGTCAGCATGTCAGCAATAATTTGAGCAAAAATATTGTACAGTACTCTCAAGAGAAACGACAGCAGCATAGCGTTTGGATACCAATTATTTCTCTCGATAATATCGGAGTCTCAATATCGATAATATATCGACATCTCTCAGTTTGTGTTGCTTCTCCTAACAATCTTGTCAACTTACGTTCTCAATAGAAATATTTTTCTCTATGCAGACCTATAATTGTTGCGACTTTCGATACTTCTCTTCCATAAACAATAGATCGTCTTAAATAATGGTATGGACTTCTTGTATAGTAAAATTTAAATGTCTGCTGAAAATCGGTAACATCGCGATAGTTTTTGTAACAATGTGGACACTTGAGTTGATTTAGGATTCGGTTCATTTCATCGTTCAATCGTTTCTGTTGAATTTGTCGTTGTGCTTGAGTTTCATTCATCTCACGACCTTCGAGGTAATATATTCTTCTAGAATATTCATTTTTAGCTTTTACTAATAATTTATTTACAATATTTCTTTGCTTCATGTACAGTAGTCGAGCCGTTTGATTATTCTTGTTATGATATTTCCAGTCGAAAAAGAGAGCATCTCTTTTTTGTAATTGTTTGAGTATTTCATCTGTCATCCATAATCTTGCATCGTTCCTTTTTTTTGCAGTCATACGAACTGTAGTTGGATTTTTTGAATTCATCGTTCTTATAATATCAGTTTTATTATATGGATTTTCATTTTCATATGTTTCTATAAGTAAAAAATGTTTGATTTTTAAGGGGTCCTTTGTGAAAAATGAAATCCTATTACTAACTCATCGGTAATAAGCTCTCTTTTTATAATTCGTCTTTGCCCCATAATTTCTATATTCCCAATAGTTTATAGAACAGTTACTGACGCTGTATGTGATGTTTCAGTGAGTAAGAGTAATTGGAAGATGAGTGTGTTGATTGGATAATTGGTGTGTTTCGAAACTGAATTATGAGTGACGGGTGGAAGTATGCATGAGTGTGTATGTGAGACAGATGAATGTGAATGAAGTAAGCTTTGATATTTTGTTTATCACATAATAATTCGAAGATTCTTTCGTATTTGCCGACGGAGCATTGTCATCGATGCAGTGTCAAAGATATGTCTATCTTAGAAAAACGGAAAGAAATTGTCTGCGAGTGGAAATGTCATAGGTACAAAACCTGTTTTGCTCTTAATCTCAACCTATACATAAAAGCTTAGAAAAATCACACCTTTATTTCTTGTAACAAACCAAATTTCTTGCATTTTCTATACAACGTGTCCCAGAATGGCCGGCCATACCCCATAACTTTTTCTCGGCTTACTTCAGACTTTCTACCCGAAAATTGCCGTTTTCTAAACGGCTTATTTTTAACTTCCACGAGGAAAATGAAATTTGAATTTGTCCTCTTACGACAATGATGAAAATAAAAATGTACACTTTTGATGGTTTAGGTAGATGAGAAACATTTTTTAGAACAAAATAAGGGAAATTTTACATCAAACCTTATAATAAACACACCGTTTTACAGGGTGTAACAAAATAACATTTTAGACCCCTCCAGAACTCCGCCCTTGTTTTTTTTTAAAAAAAAATATTTTTTTTTGAAAAAATTAATGAGTAATTTTTTCCTTATTTTATTTTTACTTTTATTTTAACAAAAAATATTTGTACCCTTCCATTTAAATTTCTTGAGAAATCGACACTTTGGTCAATAAAAGTCACATCCGGGGGTCGAACGTGGATCTCACCATAAACATTCGACATTCGATTGGCCATGGCCCTTTTCCTATCCCTAGAGCTTTCTAAAATTTAAGGGAGGGATTAACCGGTCATTCTGGCACACCCGGTATTATTATGTTTTAAAAGTTGTATCCACTTATCATATTTGGAAAGTCCAAAATGGTTATGAATACCGTTCTATGTTTTTCTCCGGAGTGCCAAAAAACATTAATAAATAAATAAACCCTTGATTGCGAAAATCAGAAATTTCGAAACGTACCAAAGTTCCTTGTTCTTAATCCCAAATCAGCCTTGCGCTGAGGTATCATTGTTGTGATCATTATTATTGTGAGTAATAATGTCAACATTTTTTTCATGTATTTTTTTATTATTTTATTATTATTATCATTGTTCTCTTTTCTTCCTATTACATTCTTTCATTTCACTCTCATTCACATTTTATTCTGATAGTTTTTATTTTGCTTCATTCCCATTCTCTTCCACTTATATTAACTGTTTGTCTCAACAATGGTAAGAGAAAAAATGTTGAAAATAACTTGATATGTGTTTATTCCAGAAGGATTTTGAACAAAACTTTGATGGCATAAGTTTCCGGTGCACAATATGGGTCATCGAGAGGAAATCGAGAATGGTATCTATTTCTCTAAAACTTTTCGGATGTTAAACTTTAACATCGTATGCAATAGCAACTAGTTGTATGACACTGCAGATCTAGTATTCAGCCAATGCTTTCAATTCCTCAAGCAGTACAAGCACTTGTTCTGAGGAGCTGTCATATACATCTTTTCTTGGGACGCCCTTCCAAACATTGTCTTTCAAAACTTTTATTGTTTGGCAATAGATTAGGGAACGACTTTTGATTGTTGCTAAGTCTTTGAGACTAACTTTTATTTTGTTATTTTTGTTGCTAACGTTTTGAAATCAAAGGTATATCTCAAGAAAAAAAAACAAACACCATAATTAATAGGTCTCATCCATAGGAAATTAGACATTGGGTTTCAATTTGAATGGATTCGACGGAAATTTGAACGGCCGACCGTCATCATATTGCACTTCGGCAAATAGGGCATAGGTTAACAAACCTTGGAGCAAACCTGTTCAAGCTTGGAAACATTGATTCATTAACTTTGCTCTTTATAACACATATCTGAAGGTACAATGGTGTTTGTCTAGAGCTGGAGTCTTGAGAGCACATTTCCTCTATCAGGACCTTATGTCTGGGTTCTTGTAAAAATAAACCACGCTCTTTTTGTTGTTCCTGGCGCTGGCGTAAATTGCAATACATGTCAGCAAGCACAATTTGAATATCAATTTGTTCATTTCAACGAGGAAATGTGATTATCATTTCAGTTTCCCTGTTACTGGATTTCTGGTTTATTATTTTCAAAAATATTTTTTTCAATCGACTGCGATTTTTTTATTTAACGGATTAAGTCCTGTTTTTATAACTGAATAGAACAAATTATATTTGAATATTGTACTTAAATTTTTGCACTGGCATAAATAAACCAAAAATAAATGTTTGGTGGTGACTTTCTCTTTGGCAAATCAAACAATAAATAAAAACAATATTTTTTTCTTATTGAAATCTGTTCTCCAATGGAAACTCATTACACAAAATCATTTTGGGCAACATTAAGAATATATTAGTACCAACAAAATACAAAAAATGCCCATACCACAAAGACATTGTCTAACAACGAAAATGATGTTACATCCCTCTTGTGTTACTCTCATCTACCTACCATTCCTCCATTAGCTGTTTGTATTCAGTAATAAAGGTTCGATAAATTTGCATTTCTTGGGTTTTATTTTGAAGGTCAGTTACGTTCATTCGTTCACTCTTTTGTACAGCTTGATTTGTAGCTTTCTCTAAAGCTTGCTCATGAGTTTCGAGAAGATTTGCTTGAAATATTTGCGTAATATTATCGATAGTGCCTTTAAATTGATAAATCTTATACTTAGAGCTGATTTCAGTCAAAGTGTAAACAAATAAATACTCAGTCCGTAGGGGAAAAAAGTTCATACATAAACTCAACGCCTAATAACAGTATAGCTTCCTCACCATTTCATTTCTGTAGAAGAAATTATTTGAAAATAATTATAAAATTCTCTTTCATATGGGTCTTTTCCAGTGCCTGTGTTTCTTTTTATTTAGCCAAAATAAGATCTGAATTTTTTTTTACGCCATACGAGTTATGGTGAAGAAGTTATACTAAGCTAATTTACAGGCGATTTTGATTTTTGTTTCTAATCGGGTATTAGGTACTTGGTGTTGTTGCTCAAGATTCAAGATGTTTAAATATGATCATTTCAATATGTTTACATTTCAACATCTCATCTTACTGATAAAGGCAAAACCTGTTTTTCTTGAACACGCTAACTGAAAAAACTACCTTATCAATTTTTACATGATTGTGGACTTAACGAAGAAGGACATAATGATATAGGAAAATTTCTCGGTTAATTCATTATCATTTTTAATGAGATTCTTTGATTTGATTGTGTACGTGCCAGCAGTACAGGGATAGGATGGATCTCTAATACGCCAAGCGAGGGGGGTTTAGCCTGCTAGTAGTAGGTATATTATGTTTATGAAAAACTTGTGCACCAGTTAAAGCAGTAGTCTCATTCGTTTAACCATCCAATTCGATGATGCCACCCAATGAATCCAGTCTGTCTAAAGGCCATGGCAAAAATAAATAATTTTAATTCTTTCCTCTTTTTTTAGAGGATGAGGAAAGTGAAAATTAAGTAATATATATATTTTTTTTCCTTAAGGTGTCTCTAACATCTGTTGGTTATTGGTGACGGGGGGGGGGGTTGTATCCTGGGCCATAAAAATAGCCACAATGAGAAGGGCGCGAATCTACGTGGACACACTGGACACGCACTTGGTAAAAATATAGGGTTGACCAAGACTTCTTAGTCAAACTGTATAATAGATTTATTTACTTACGCACCGTGCAATTTTCTCATATCCATATTTTCTTGTTGTAAATCGTGCAATAAATCATCCGACGTCATCTCACTTCTTTTTCTTCTTGATCTCTGTTTGTGTGTTTGCAAATTCCTTTTGAATCTTCTCACGAATGGTTCAAATTTTTCTTCACGTTCATCAATGGCGTTCATATCTACATATTGATCATTTATTTCATTGTCTTTTCCATCATGGTTCTCAATAGGAAAGTCATCTCTATCATATGCATTAAGAGTGTCACTTTTTGCATTGTTTCTTCCATCAATAATCTTTTTATCATACTCATTGTATGCACTTCTTCTTTTTCTATTTTGAGCTTGTTTTCTTTTGATAGCATTCTCAATTCTTTTAAGTCTTCTTTCGACTTTAGGTTTCCTATGTTTTCTAACCATTCTTTTAGCCCTATCATGTTTATATTTTGGACGTTTTTTAGGTTTTAATGCTTTTTGTTGATTCACAATAGATTTTTTATTTGGTTTGTCTTTGTCTCGTCGAATTAATAGTTCCATTAGATTAGGTGCATTTTTTAATTTTTCTAAACGTCGAATATATTTCGTATTATTTGCTAATTTACAAAGATACATTAATACATCATATTGTCGTCGGGGAATTTTCATGCCTCCACCAATATCTGAAAAGAAGTTAAAGAGGGTTTTTTTTATAAGAATTGACTATTTTTATTTTATGGAATCGTATTTTCCATCAAATTCTACAATCAATCAAATATTTATTTTATTTTTCCCTGATTGTGGGTAATTTTTCCACTTCAAAGATACATGTGTGACGTCCTGGATCGAGTGGAAATATTGAGTAATTAAAGGAATAAAAAAAAAGGAATTTCAGAGCCTATCCAAAATTCATTCACGTTCTCAAATTAGGTGCGATCGGCCATGCCTCGGTCGCACCTAGTAGGCGAATCCCTCCACGGTTGTTGATAATAAATATAGATAGTCATTGAACTTAGACAAATGAAAGATATTATTATCCAAATTTCATTTTTTGTATTATTGGTATTCATTTTTTGTCAATCTTACCTCTTTTGTACCTTCTGTACGGAAATTTTCTGTACGGAATTTCTGGATGCATTATATACTTTTCTAAATCATCAATCTTAACAATTGCATTTTCATTATCATCATCTTTACCAATGTCTGTTGTAGTTTGAGTTATATTTTTCATCCATAAATTTGTTCTGTTGAGAAAAAATTTCTCCAACAAGTCGTATCGTTTGTATCCTTTTTGATTCATTGTCATATTGTATCTATTATCATAGGTCTTTGTAACATTCCATGCATTTGTTATTAATTCATGATCTAGCGTTGTTTTATGTTCGTTGTTTTGATGTGTTCTATTCAATTTTCTTGTAAAACCACCTTTATTATTTTGCCATTGACTCCAAAGATCAATACAGTCATCAAAACTATCATAGTGTTCCGGTGTAAGAATAGGTCGTGTATAAGGTCTTTGCATATCTCGAATACGAATTGTAAATACCATATCTCTTGGATAACTATCCCAACCTTTTAAAAATAAAGAGCCAAGATTAAAGACCGAAAAATACCTTCCGGAAACTGTCCAGTTCACAAGAGCAATTAGGCAGCTCGGGCACTAATACCATGAGAGTTTGAATATCGTGTGGGTTATTTTGAGAGGTTTGCTATTATTATTAATTGTGGCGGCCTTTCCTTTCGGAATTCCAAGTGCTGCGTCCACTAGTTAGGACTATTGCACACCAGTTTTTCCACGTCTAATGTCTCTCACCCAGCTCTGAAATTGCCGAACCCCTAATGAAGTTCAGCAACGATTCTACTGGTTTAGAATGTATCTCTATAAGTTTACAACCCGGGAACCCTAGCGTCCCGAAGCGTTGCAGCACCATATATGGGCAGTCAAATATAATGTGCTAAGCCGTCTCCTCTTCTTCTCCTCACATCCTGCACATCGCTGTTCCCTTGTTGACCCCTATAGTTTTTAGGTGTTTCCTTAGAGCACAGTGACCCGTCAGCAGCCCAATCACCAGTCTGATGTCACGTTTGCTGAGATTCACAATTTTCTTTGCCGTTTTCTCTGAGGCGCCAGTACAGAAAGGAATACAGAATAACGCCAGTACAGAGTCATCCTCGTACAGAAAGGAAGTCCCGTGACCCCGTTCCAGGTCTCCTTGTGTTTTTCAAAAACCCAGTCTTCTATAGCTGACTTGGCCAAGCATTTCGCTATGCTAACCGCCGGCTCCGGACCAGTAAATGGTGTCGAGGAACCGGCCTGGCTAGCTCATCAGCTTTTTCATTTCTACCAAAAAGAGTTTTGCTAAAAGAAGACGTTCTGACGCTTCCAGCTTTATGTGTATGCTCGGTTGGGTTACATAAGTTGAATTAGATTATTTACGAAATAAACCGATTATTACCTTCAAATCCTACAATTCATAAAAACTGTCCCAAAAAGAACGACTTTTTTTCAATGAAATAAAACTAAAGAGTTGTAAATACTTAAAGTAAACCAGGCTGAAATTAAATGTTTCTCAGACACTTGAATGATTTAAAGCTGTGGTTTAATCGAATTTCACTTTTCGCTCCATATATTATCTCTGTTAGGAGAGGCCTTTGCGGATATATGCGTAGAGAGAGAGAGAAAAAAAAATCTAGAATATCATGAACCGATGATAAGCTTTTGTAAAAAAAAAAAAAAAAACACCCTGTTGATTGTATTTTGTTTTGTAACTTGAAGCAGTCAAAGTGTTGCCAAAAAAGATCTGAAAAGTACATGTTTTTATTTTTTCTATAGAAAGTTGACTTTGAAATGGTCAAATTAATGAGATCATACCTACCTCTTTGCAATTTGGTTTCATTCCTTTTCTTTAGAAACTCCTGTGTATCCTCATCATCATACATGATACTGCTGGCTGGAATTAATCTCTTTGTAACGGATGTTGTAACCATGGGAGCCATCCAATCATATTCCGTTGTGCCGTTCATTTCGATTTCGTAACTGTCATAGTCTATCGGAAAAAACGAAATATTAGATTCGTTGGGTTTAGTGTTGCAAAATTGTTTACATAAAATATCATCTGTTTAAATCTTCTGTAACACTTTGTATATTTGGGAGTTTTGTCTGAGAATGTGACGGCCTTTCTTTTTGAAAATGGAAAATGCTGCGACCTGTGGTCGCAATTATTAGTCCTAACCTCTGGTTAGGACTAATAAATAATTACACACAAGTTTTCCTTATATTTGGGAGTTGTGTCTGAGGATGAGACGGCCTTTCCACGAATTTCTTAATAGTTCACTACCTAGGAACTCTAGCGTTATGAGCCAGGGATGTGCAGTCAAATATGTTGCGCATTGTTGTTCTTCCGTTTACTCCTATAGTTTTTAGAGCACAGTGACCTTTCAACAGTCTTACTGTAAGTCGGATGTCAATTTTACCGAGATTCATCTGTGGAGTGGGATAAACTTCTAAGCAAAAAGAGTCCCAACCTTCTAAATTAAAAATTTAAGGACATAGATTAAATGTGCCAGTGGTGACCACATACTCTTATAAATGTAATAATGGGAGTGTGGATTGGTTTCTGTTCAAGAGAGTATATGTTCAAGAGAGTATATTAGTATTGAGAGAGGAATTCATTCCCTGCTGAAACTTTTTTCTTGGGATTTGGAAAATGATTTGGCCACTTCTTGAGAGAATTACTTATAGAATGTAATAATGGGAGAACCGATTGTTTTCTGTTCAAGAGAGTATATTACACAATCATAGAAATTCATTCCCTGCTGAAACTTTTTTCTTGGGATTTGGAAGAGGATTTGGCCACTTCTTGAGAGATTTAATAATGGGAGAACCGATTGTTTTCTGTTCAAGAGAGTATATTACACATTCATAAGAATTCATTTGCTGCTGAAATTTTTTTCTTGGGATTTGGAAGAGTATTTGGCCACTTCTGGAGAGAATCAACTACTTATCTAGTTGGTGCTGTCAACATTTAGTTGCTTTCTTCTACACAACATACTAATCAATCGAGTGGACTCTTTGTTTTTTCAAGATGATTAAAGTGTGTACGTGGTTTGTTTGAATGCTATTTAGTGTTCTTTACTGCCTCTTTTGCCTCAAATAGTATATTTGGACTTATCTCCTTTCAATCTATCGGGTTCTTGATATTCACTCTTATTATCACCATACAATTAGACTTACCTCCTTTGAATCTATCGGGTTCTTGATATTCACTGTTACTATCACCATACAATTAGACTTACCTCCTTTGAATCTATCGGGTTCTTGATATTCACTGTTACTATCACCATAGTAGTCATCCTCACAATATGTTTTTTGTGTAATATGTTTTTCTGCTTCCGCTAATACTCTCAAATTTTCTTCTACACTAGGTGGTATTGTTGTTGGAATGCCATCAGTATAGTGTCCAGGTAATAATTCTACAAGAAATGCCGAATGTACTCTTACTCTCAATAAAAATGCTGTCGATTTTTGTTATGATCTAACAACTGTGGTGCTCACTGCAGCATTTTTAGAAGTTTTCCAATATCAATCATTATTCAAGTGCTTTGAATTTTTTATTCAAAGTACTTTTACCTACAATGCTACACCGGGTCGCTATGAGTATGGGCATTCATCTCCATAGCTCCTCATTGTCCTCACGCAGTTGGGGGGCCCCGAAAACATCCAAACCACAGTGACAGATTATTGCTCCTGCCAGGATCAGAACCCGGGTCTCCCGAGTGCAAGACTAGTGTCTTGACCACTGAGCCATAGGAGCTGGTATGTGTTTTCGATAATGAAACCTTTAAAATCGACCACAAAAAAGTGATTTGCTGTTTGGCTTTCATAAATGAAAAGCTGGTGTAAATATGTCAAAACTTTCTATACAAAAAAGAAGAAGAAGTTATTGTAATGAGCTGAAAATTTCGACCGTTCTGTTTTTAGGTAGTATTCTTGAAAACAGCTAACATGTGGCAACACCTGTCAGTAGTAGATTTCATTACAATCAAAGTTTCCAGGAACTTTTATCTTAATTATAACAAAGAAGAAGAAGTTATTGTAATGAGCTGAAATTTTCGTCCGTTCTGTTTTAGGTAGTTATCTTGAAAACAGCTAACATGTGACAACACCTGTCAGTAGTAGATTTCATTACAATGAAAGTTTCCAGGAACTTTTATCTTAATTATTAAAACTACCTAGATAAACTGTTTGTAAACTTACCAATTTCTGTTTTTTGATCCAGAAAATCGTCATAATCGTAAAGTGTTCTTTCCTCTTCTGAATCGTCCATTGTTTTCGTTTCTGGCAGTTGACTGGTAGTGACAACGGTTGATACTGAAAAATAAAAAAGGACCAGGTTACGGGTTTTTAAGTTGGGGTTGTGATTATCAAAATAATTGTTGCCAAAGATCCTGAATATTTTATCCTATTCCACCCCATATTCAAAGAGAATGTGAGTAACTCTTTCAGGCCAAAGTATCCTGGGAGAGTTCCAGTCTATGCAGATGTTTCCTGAAAGGTCCATGTAAATCCCTTGATTTGGAAATACTGAATGTTTTAACCCCTGATATCCGCTGTATAGGTTTTGTCGGAGAATGATTTTTCTTAATAGCCAATGGGCAGCGATATTTTTCACTGTATAATCCTGTATGTGTATATATTTGTATTATTAATTTCATTGAGCTCAGTACGTTCCATAAAGTTCTGGACATGTTTGTTTATAAATGTGCTGCGTCTACAGAAGGTCCAGCCCATTTATACACAAACAATGAAATAAATGCCGCGTTGAAACCATCATCCCAAGGGAGTACATTTTCTTTTGTTTCTGTTTTTAATGTAACACTTTCTTTAGGATATGGGCTGCGTTACATAGCACTCTAAATTGAATTTTCTCTTCCGAGTATTTGCCAAGTATCGATTTTAAGTTTTGTGTTAAAGTTCTGGTTGTCTCCAGGGCCGGATTAACAATAGCAGCACTTGTAGCACGTGCTATGGGCCCCGCGCTTTTACAACTTACACTAGTTATTTCGACATTTCTTGGTTGAAACTTGAAAAAACATATCATTTTGACGGGGCCCCCAACTCTTCAAAGTATATAGTAAAATCTAATTTAGGAAAGTTCAAGTGGGTACCTACTACCTACCTAGGAACTTAATAAAGATACGAGTATTGCAGCATAAGCAAATTGATTAGTGTAGGTAAACTAGGTACGGTTCTGGAATCGGGGAGGAGTGCCTGCCAACCCTTTGAATTTTTTTAACCAATTTTAACCCAATTAAAGATGTTAGGAAACGTTTATACGGCCATGCCTCTATTGCATTTGTACATTGTACAAACTTTCAACATAGACCCATGATGGCCAATAAAAAAGCGAGTTTAAAAAAAAATATATATATATTGAAAAACATAAGTTTTTGTTGCCAGACACTCCTCCCCGGACTCCTCCACTAGGTAGGCGGGGGTGGAGAGGGTCCCGCTCTGTGAAAGTGCTACGGTCCCCGCGGAAGGTTAATCTGGACCTGGTGGTCTTATTATTAAATTTTACATACATACCTGTGTCGAGCGATTTGACCGAATCCTACCTTTGCCAATTTCATCTTCATAGATATACTCGTATGTATATTCGGCTGTTGGTTTTCCTTTATTTTTTCTTCTATTTTCTTTGGAATTTTCTATTTTCTTTTTCTTTTCTTTATCTATTTCATCTTCGTAAACATATTCGTATGTGTATTCATCTTTCCCAGCACCAGGTTGTCCAGTAGACAGTGTTGTAGTTGCTGTCGTGGTCTCCGTAAGTTCTGGAATATGCACATCAATCAGAAATTAATCCAAATTATTCTGTTCTGGTCAGTGCATTGTTCCTGTGCGGTCTCATTGATTCATGATAAGGGATTTTGGGTTACATCATTCTTTTTGAACATTTCATTGATTTCACTCAAAAACTTTGGATTTTTAATCCATACTGTAATATGCACATCAATCAGAAATCAATCCATCCCTCACATGACCAGTACATTGATCAGTATTACCCTGTTCTGATCAGTGCGTTGTTCCTGTGCGTCCTCATTGATTCATAAGGGATTTTGGGTTACATCATTCTTTTTGAACATTTCATTGATTTCACTCAAAACTTTGGATTTTTAATCCATACTCTCTTCAGAAGTCAAAACTTTACCAGTTAAACTACATCATCCTTTTTCAACAAATCAATTTCACATGAGAAATTGTTGTTGAAGGAGGTCTCCATAAAAAGTATGAAAATTACTTAAGAATGGCGAATGTATTAGGTACAAAATGATGGTGTAAATTACACTGAAACATGCTGGATTGAATGGAAATACAAAAAAAGATAATTGTATTACGTTCTGTGTCCCCGAGGCTCAGGGAATCACGAAAGCTTGTCAGAAGCTTGCCATTCGAAGATGGATTTCGGTTGCCAATTTTTCATTGTTCACCTAAGAACTGTGGGATCGTAGTTCGTATTCTTTACTACAAAACTTACCAAATCGAGTGACATCATCACCTTCAAACATTTCACTAAGTTCGGTGTCATCGAACTCCCGATTTAAATTTGGAATGTGAAGAACCCCTCTTTCATCTGACCAAAGATCTTCCCAATCATCGTTATTATTCATAATTCTTCTCCTTCTTTTGTTTTTATTTTTGACAATTGGTTTCAAATGTAATTTAACATTTTCCATAATTTGTTCACGAATTTTAGATTTTGATTTATTTCTGACCAAGCTGTCGGCGTCGTCTTCAAATTGAACAATAATTTCAGGTTTTTTACGCATTACTTTTCTTTTAAGTTTGATTCTTTTTTCATTTCTGTTTAATTTATCCTTGTTTTTCAGTATGTTTTCAATCAATTTCTTATGATTATTTTGAATTTCATTTATCTCTTTAATCATCGCTTTTCTTATTTTAATTTTCAATAGTTTTCCATGTTTTTGATTGGTTTCTTTGATTTTTCCATTAGGCCTTTGTTGCAATAATTCTTCTATTACATGATTCCTAATGTCGTGTTTGTTTTCATTGATTGTTTGGTCACCTATCATAGTTTTTTGTATACTTTTGGTTTTGCTTTTTATATCTAATTCTATACTTTCATTTCTACCTAACATTTTACTGTTTAATAAATATGTTTTATTAGATCCAGGTTTCAAATGGAGAATATCGTTTTTTAAATTTATTAAAATATGTCTAATGAAATTTTCATTTTCAATATTTGCTGTTGATGTGATGACTGTATGTTGCAAACATAGTATTGTTATTGTCATTCGTTTTAGCATATTTTCGTTATGCTTGTCGATCGATGGGGTTTTATTGATTTGATTTTGTTAGCTATTCGTCATTGTTTCTTTTTGTTCTGATTTTGTTTGTTTTCTCAACAATTTTAGTACTTGCTGTTCTTGTTTTGATATTGAATTAGTCAATGATGTTAAGTGATAATCTTGATTTTAGATTGGCATTCTGTAAAATTTAAACTTAGATAAAGGTTCCTTACATTAGGTTATTCAGAATGAAATAAAAAGAATGAGACAACCAGGGAACCATTGTTGTTTGGAACCTTTGGAATCGGATGACTTCATGATTGCTTTACTTAGAAATATAATTCCAGTGGTTAGGTTTTTATAATTTCTGAATTTTACGTAGATACTTTGAAAAGTATTAAGGTAACAAATTTTAGGGGGATATTTTTTTGCGGCGGATTCAAAAGTTCCATTTTTTGCGTTTATTTTTGAATCATAAAAAATAATGTACCATATTAGTCCGGGAGCTAGCCTGGCTTGTCCTACCTCATAAGCAGCAGAAGGATCACATAGCAGATACAGAAGAGCTCACTGTATAGGTGCATAAAAGNTTGCATACACATAATTTATTTCTAGGCATACACAATATGTATCATTTTTTTTAAAAAAAAAAAAATTGGTTTAACGTCTTTTTAACATCTATTGGTCATTCGAGACGGGGGTTTTACCCTCCATTCGCTGGAAACTTGCAAACCAGCTACCCAGCCTGGGTTGGTCTGGAAAAATAGCCAGCATCACGAGGCCGAAAAACCACGTGAACACCCACATGGTACAACCTCGCTGGACGTTGCTTAACTTCAGTGGTCGAACGGGAACTGGTGTATTCAACGTTCCATAGACGCTGGCTCAGGTGTATCATTGAAACCGGCCTTAGAGTTCGGGTTGGAATGAAGTCAATCCCGACAAGTAACAAATTAGTTTTAAAAATACGGAAAAAACTTTCCACCTGGCTCAGAATTTTTGTGCTCTCTCATTTTTTAAGTTCCATCTTTGGTTTGTAAAAGAGTATTTTAATGGCCAGATGACCTTCCCAACGCTAAAACTTTTGTATTTCAGGCTTAGGACCCTCACTTAAACTGGTGCTAAATCTAACAAATGACTTAAATTACTTCTTTTGTTTTTGCTTAATGTCTCTTTACCATCTGTCGACTATTCGAGACGGGGGTTTCACCGTACATTTGCTGGAAACCTTACAAACCAGCTGACCCCATTAACCTCACCTAGTCTGAGTTGGGCCGGAATAATAGCCATTATCACGAACCCTCGTGGACACTCACATGGTACAACCGCGTGGGTATTCAACGTGCCATAGACGCTGGCAAATTTCTTTTCAATCTCATTTTAAATGTGCATTAATGTTGTGTTTCAGAGGTTTCTATAACCGCTTCACACATTCCAATTTGGGACATTATATTAATAAGGAAAAAATAATAATTGCTCATATTTTTATTTTTAAATTTCCAATTCCAAATTTCAACCCAGGCTTTTACACCACCCATCAATATACCAATTTTTACTCACGTCCCTTGAATTCCAAGGATTGGTGAAGCTAAACTGATTGATGAAGCTGCTTTAAGGAGCTTATTAATATAAATTTCTAAAATAATTTCGTATCGATTAAAAGTTTTTTAAAAATTAGAGTCACGAGTGCTTTCTTCTAGACATTTTCTATAAGTTAAGACATTCTCCAAAAAAATTGTAGTCAATACAAAATTATTTTAGAAATTTATATTTGATAATAACTACAAACATCCTTAATACTCGTATTATTTCTTATTTAACCTTTTTAATAACAAATCTCAATAATTTGTAGAAATTCCTGTCCTACCTTATACTGACATTCTGCAGTGGATGACTTCCCTATGAGTATACACTATACACGAGTCATTGTAGTGGATGTTAAAATATTCAACGACGAGGTTGTTTTAGAGAGGGTCTTTCTATGAAGACCTGACTCACAACTGAGTTCGTTGTGACAGATTAATTTTACTGATAATCAAATTCACCTACGAGCAATATGAGAATAAAGCTTTCCACCATTGTCAAAACAGTTCCATCACCTTTAGACACTCTCAAAGGGTTTCCTTACTAACATTCTAAACGGGCTGTCCGAACATCTCTTCTTTAAAATTTCACAAATATCAATCATTTGTAGCTCCAGTCTCATACATCCAGATGTATGAGACTGGAGCTACAAATAAATTGTTGTTTGTTGCTATTTCGCTAAAGTTTTCATCATACATCTACTCATTATTGACAAATTGACATCAGGGGGCTCATGTCAGTATCATTTTTTTGCAATAACAATACATCATTAACACAATAATTATACTGCAGAGTTGCTTTCTGTGTTATTTTACATCATCATCCCAGTTGGACTTTCTTTTTTGTTTTTCTGTAAGGTAATATATATTTACAATAATTATTCATCCCCTAAGCTAAGGCTAACTTAGCCCTTGAGGATTTCACCCCTCAAGAAACTTGTCACAATACTTGAGACGTGGATATTAGTCAGTTATAATTGGCTTGTAAGAAATTACGTCTTCGATATATGAAAGATCTGAATAACAAAATGTTAATTTTCCNCAACAGAAAATAGAAATATAACAATAACTAAAATATATAACTAAAAACCTTAAAACTTTAGAAGAACAAAATCTGCATTCGGTGGTAGTCTGATGGAATGATTAAGGAAGAGAAAGTCTAGTACGGTTTTCCGTACCATTTATTTTAATCTACTAAAATAATAAACCCACGTGTCACAATAATAAATAATTAACCCACGTGTCACATTCACAGAGTATTAATTTTATTGTAGGTGCAAGTACCTAAAAGGAATAACACTGTTAAACCACCACGTGTTAGGAACAGCTGAGAGACTATGAGTACATCTGAATTTAGGAACCCATCCAACATATTGATTAAATAGTAACAAGCTAATAACAGTTTTATTGGTAAATGGATGTGTAAATATTTATTTAAATTTTTTTGGAAAGTGCTATTTCATAAAAATCGCATAGCGTCCGACGGACCAATATTTTTTTTTCTTTCGATTTCTGGATTCTAGAAACATTAAATATCAAATTTTGAGGGAGGATACTATTTTCGCGGTCCATTTCAATGTGTCATTAATGGAAACTGTGTGACCCAAACGTACGAGGTGTGACAATTAAGTAATGAGACTGATATTATTGCCGCGCTTGTGGTATACTTCCGACCTTTAAGTTCCCTTCCCTGGCATCCTTCCCCTCTCCATTTAGTTTAGTTCGGCTTGTTTAGTTCGCACGTTCTGTCGTATTGAGTGGACGTATGTTGGTAGTGCTCGTCACAAAAACCCTAAATCATCATCGAATGGACGTCGCAGAAGACTTTTTGAAGCAAGTGGAAAACGATCCCACGCTGCTTGATCGAGTAATTACAGACGATGAGGGCTGGTTTTCCGAATACGACCCGGAAACCAATCGCCAAAGCTCATAATGGTTGTCTCCGCACGGCCCCCGCCCGAAAAAAGCTCGTATGATCTAGTCGAAGGTGAAAACGATGATCATTACCTTTTATGATAGCCGTGGAATCGTCCACAAAGAATTTGTTTCACCGGAAAAAACGTAAACAAGTTTACTATCATCAAGTGCTCGAAAGATTGCGAAAACGAGTCAACAGGGTGCGCCCAGACATCGCAAACAACTGGATCCTTCAACACGACAACGCGCGTGTCACACCGGTCTCAGCGTGTTCCAGTATTTGGCCTCTAAACGGATCGCCGTGTTGCGACAGACGTCTTGTACGCCCGATATGTCACCCTGTGACTTTTATCTGTTCTATAGAGCAAAATCGGCCGTCAAAGGAACCCATTTTGAGCCTATTACGGACATCCAAGCGGCCGTGACGAGGGCACTCGCGGACATCCCAGTCGAAGGATTCCAGAAAGTTAAGAAGTGTGGAAATTGTTATTGTTATATAGTTGCCCGAGGGGACTACTTTGAGGGGGATGGCAGTGTTGAAGAATTATTTTTCAATATACAGTTTCTATGGAATCAGTCTCATTACTTAATTGTCACACCTCGTATATAGTCTCTTCCAAAAGGCGTTCGTCCTAAGTCAGCACCAGGGAAATGTTTTGTTTATGTATAGATATTATAAAGATTTCAATTAAATTAGAATAACAATTAGTTCAAAATATTTTGCAACCCACAATCAGATAGATTTGATCGTCACATTTGAGTGAATCGCAACAATTTATGTTGGACAATTAAATCAAATCAAAGCAATCAAATTTGAATAATATTTACTATGGATAGGAATTGCGTGGAGTACAATGAGCAATTCCTAACTCGAGGTATATTTAAACATTACCATTGTTTTTAATAATGAAAATGAAAGAAGGGTTCCCTCCAGGCAAAAGTAGTAGGAAGACAACTTTCAATCGCTTATGAAGGCATTAGTGGAAATACAACTAGTGGATCAATATGATCAGGTGTTCACGTTAGTGTTGTAGTCATTAATAGAAAAAAATATCTTAATCAAATTTAGGGAAAAAAAGCTATCACATATCAAAATTTTACGTTTCTGCAACAAACCGCTAAAAAGATAAAAATCATTTTCAAAAAACACAATATTGGGCCCCCTGGGTCCCCTGGGGGTCCAGGGCCTCCAAAAACTATAAAGTAAATTTTCCTCATACCCTAAACATGTATACCAAATTTCGTCAAAATCGGATGAAAATTGTGGCTTGTATCGCGTAACATACATATACACATGTGCATTTCGAGATGTATATGGGAGTCAAAAGTGTAGTTCACTAACGTTCACAAAAGGGTAGTAGCATCCCCCCATCGCGGCTTCGCCCGCGCATATTTTAAATGATATATCATGCTATCTCTCTCACAAGCTATCATCAAAAGTCATCATCATAATATTGTTTTTTGCACTCTCAATTCATATTTGGGTAGCGATTGACACTTCAATCCTCCCTTTTACAGGTTTTATCAAAGTTCCCTTTCATCCACGTTTTTTTAGGGCTACATTCCGTCAGAACTCCCCAATGATTCATTTCCAGCGTACTGCAAACTAAATAACGCTCAGTATGTTTCCGGCTCCTAAAAGAGATATCAGAAAATTCTTCCTTTTTGCCGATTTTCGTGTCGAAGTGTTAAGATAATTGAGACTTTGGTTCTGGGGGTTGTGGGTTTGAATCTCCTCGGAACAAAAAAATTCTAATTGAACTTTTTCGTACCCGGAGTGGAACGGCTGTTAAAGAGGGTGAATGTATAATAAAATAACATGAAAACGGTTTCAGCTTGAATTTTCATCAGACAATCCTTCTTTTGTTTCATCTACCATCCGTCCGATTAGTTCAATGACTATATTAATCGCATTAACTTTTCATCAGACAATCCTTCTTTTGTTTCATCTGCCATCCGACCGATTAGATCAATGACTATATTAATCGCATTAACTTTTCATCATACAATCCTTCTTTTGTTTCATCTACCATTCGACTGATTAGTTCAATGACTATATTAATCGCATTAACTTTTCATCAGACAATCCTTCTTTTGTTTCATCTACCATCCGACCGATTAGTTCAATGACTATATTAATCGCATGAACTTTTCATCAGACAATCCTTCTTTTGTTTCATCTACCATCCGACCGATTAGTTCAATGACTATATTAATCGCATTAACTTTTCATCAGACAATCCTTCTTTTATTTCATCTACCATCCGACCGATTAGTTCAATGACTATATTAATCGCATTAACTTTTCATCAGACAATCCTTCTTTTATTTCATCTACCATCCGACCGATTAGTTCAATGACTATATTAATTGAATTAAATTTTCATCAGACAATCCTTCCTTTATTTCATCTATCATTCGACCGATTAGTTCAATGACTATATTAATCGCATTAACTTTTCATCAGACAATCCTTCTTTTATTTCATCTACCATCCAACCGATTAGTTCAATGACTATATTAATCGAATTATCTTTTCATCAGACAATCCTTCTTTTATTTCATCTATCATTCGACCGATTAGTTCAATGACTATATTAATCGCAACGTGCTACGAATTACTGTGCGTACTACAATTCAGTGAATTGTGTTGACCGTAACCTATGACCGTGAATTATTTAGTTTCGAGTCTGGATAGACTATATGTCTCTGAAGATTTGATGTAGCATTACATTATACAGACATACATTAAACAATGAAAGGGAACGCCTCTGAGAAGAAATAGAGAATATTTTTGTGGAATTTGATATGGGAGCTAATACAAAAACACTTTAATAAAATAAACACTTTTGCATAGGCGCAGATGAAATCTGTTGGAGACATTATACCTTGTCAATATCACAAAATTTCATTGCAATCGAATGAAAGATTCAAGAGTTGTGTCGATCTATGGAAATTGATAATAGACAGAAATGGGAATTTTCAATTGTGAGGCCGATTATTTTCAATTTGTACATGAATGCAAAGCTTTCTCGTTTATATGTTTCGCCAGGGACTGAGAGGTATGACCGCTCCGAGTGACTGGTATTTTCTTAATGTTGTTTTACCCGATCCGGGGTTGGAACCCCTAATTCTGAAATATTAATTAATTAAAGGATTAAACGGCTACCTTAAACTTTCTTGCTTTGAGTTGATATGTTGTCGCGACAAAATTTAACATTTTGGACCGTGATTTGTCGAATTGGGTCAATAATTAATTGGAAATTTGACTATAACTCGCAAGCAGTTTGATTTTTTTTCTGACTAATATACCACAAAGACCATGATTTTTGGGTCCATTCCCATCAATTTTTTACTATCTGTGTGCTGTATAGTATTGGAACAGACAACCCCTATCACATACAAACACACAAATTTCTGATTTATATATTTAGATAGGATTGAATAATAAATGATTTCCCGTTTAACAACAACAATACTAATCGCTCTATGTTTTCAAAATGCACTTCAATTAAATAACAAAAATGTAATGAAAACATCAATCAATGATCTTTTGAACATTCCACTTTATAGATCACTCTATGAAAATTTAGAAGGAATTAAACAAATATTTCACCAACGTATATCTTTTGATAAATTCTTCAATGACAAACAGGAAAATGTTAAAGGTAATGTTAATCAAGAAATGAATGATCTTGTTGAACAACCTGAAGACAAATGTAGACTTGAAAGATTGTTTGGAATCAATCAGGATTTAGTGAATGAAAGAAATGAAGAGCAGTGTAATGATTGCAAAGCTATGCGGACAAGGAAAAGAAACCCTTTTGAAGATGTGTTTAACTGTCATGGATTTGCAAAAAATCAAAAAGAATTTATGAGAACTCGAAAAAGAGAATTTCATGATGGTTTTGATAAGAATCAAATAGCAATGGGAACCCGGAAAAGGGAACCTATTGTAGACAATGACATCTCACATGATAATCAAGAGCCAATGAGAACCCGGAAAAGGGAACCGATTGTAGATAATTATATGTCTAATGATAATAAAGAGCCAATGAGAACCCGGAAAAGGGAACCTATTGTAGACAATTATAACTCTCATGATAATGAAGAGCCAATGAGAACCCGGAAAAGGGAACCTATTGTAGACAATGACATCTCTCATGATAATCAAGAGCCAATGAGAACCCGGAAAAGGGAACCGATTGTAGATAATTATATGTCTAATGATAATAAAGAGCTAATGAGAACCCGGAAAAGGGAACCTATTGTAGACAATTATAACTCTCATGATAATCAAGAGCCAATGAGAACCCGGAAAAGAGAACCGATTGTAGACAATTATAACTCTCATGATAATCAGGAGCCAATGAGAACCCGGAAAAGGGAACCGATTTTAGACAATTACAACTCTGATGATAATCAAGAGCCAATGAGAACCCGAAAAAGGGAACCGATTTTAGACAATTACAACTCTGATGATAATCAAGAGCCAATGAGAACCCGGAAAAGGGAACCTATTGTAGACAATTATAACTCTCATGATAATCAGGAGCCAATGAGAACCCGGAAAAGGGAACCTATTGTAGACAATTATAACTCTCAGGATAATCAAGAGCCAATGAAAACCCGAAAAAGGGAACCGATTGTAGACAATTATAACCCTCATGATAATCAAGAGCCAATGAGAACCCGAAAAAGAGAACCGATTGTAGAAAATTACAACTCTAATGATAATCAAGAGCCAATGAGAACCCGAAAAAGGGAACCGATTGTAGATAATTATATGTCTAATGATAATAAAGAGCCAATGAGAACCCGAAAAAGGGAACCGATTGTAGAAAATTATATGTCTAATGATAATAAAGAGCCAATGAGAACTCGGAAAAGGAAACCGTTTGCAGACAATTATAACTCTCATGATAATGAAGATCCAATGAGAACCCGGAAAAGGGAACCGATTGTAGACAATTTTAACTCCAATGATAATAAAGAGCCAATGAGAACCCGGAAAAGGGAACCAATTGTGGACAATTATAACCCTATTTGTACACCTAAAAAAGAATTCTTGTTAGAAATTACTAATTTACATTCTGAAAATAATGTAATAAAATCTGACGGTCTAATGAATGTCAAAAGAAGAGATAAAAATATGAAAACTATCATATCAAATATTAAAAGATTTAAAAGGGAAATATCTGACCAAGATTTAGAAGAGATGGTAGGAAGTGATGCGGCAATCAAACGATTTGATATGAATTCAACTTTGATTGAAAGATTTTTTGATTATGATCAAGATACACTATCTGATATAGCACAAGAGATATTGGAACAGAAATTGCAGGAAAATTATGATAGTGCATTTGTTGATATATTCAAAACAATAAACAAAGAGGAATATGAAAAGTTGCCAACACAAGAGCAAGTGTTCTATTTTAGAAAATTTTTGAGATTATTTCGAGATTATAATGATGAAATGTTGAAAGGTAAGGAGAAAGGAATTTTCGTGACTTGTAGACTTCAATCTAATAATGGCCCGACGTGAGGATTCGGGTGGCCTAACAACGATTTTGACAAAAAAAAACTCCTCGTCAATATAAGACAAATCTTTCAATAATTTCCTTTTCATAGGATAAAGAAAGTAAACAAATAAAGAAATCTTTCACAGGTTCCCGGGGAGGACAATAAGGGGTGGCGGGCCGCAGGTTAGAAATCTCTGTTTTAAAGTTTGAAATATACACCCATTGAGATTAATCTTGGTTCTCTTCCTAGATTGTTTTCGACAAGTTCTTCTCCGGGGTATAGTGCCCAATGATACTCACTCTTTAATTGTGGAGGTCACTGTAATCAAATATTATAGGACGATATTTTTCCTTACACAATGTGGTTTCCCTGAAGCAAAAGGTAGCGCCATTAATAATTTTAAAATCCACAATGATATAATTGATCGAATTTAATGAGTTTTATGGATATCTTATTTTCACGTGTCTTCTGTACGTTCCCAAACACGTGCACCAAATTGATGAAACTTGGTGTGGATATTTATTGTATTCATTAAATTTTTGGGTCCTAAAATGAATAAGATCGACACTCCACAGATCTGATCATATTAGTTATTATTATTTTAGGTATTATGTTTGATTTACCAAGGAAATTAAAGAATCATGCAATCGAAACATATTTAAGAAACAATCCATGTGGCAAAGATTATTTTAATTTCTGGGAACGTGAAGAAGAGATTGATCTTCGATTTCGAAATTTATATCAACAAATTCAACATATGTTAGTAGAAAGAAGCTATGAAATGGAACAAGAACTTTATGAACTGGCAACCAACAAAGGTCATACTGTTACTCAGATTGATGCAGATGTCACAAAAGCAGAAGATTTGGAATATGCCAAGAAAGAGGAAGAACGAATTCGGTTACATGCCAAAAAATATTTGAGAAGAAGATTATATTCTGCGGCAATGTGGTCAACAACGACTTGCAGTCCTGGACGATGAAGGTTACACTGGTAGTCGGATTGATGCAGATGTTACAGAACCAGAAGATTTGGAATATGTCAAGAAAGAGGAAGAACGAATTGACCCGATCGTCCTTTGCAAATGATTACAGGTTCACGAAAAGCGAACGCATTGTTAAAACTCTCGTTTATGTGTAACATGAGGTGACAAAAACGTGAACTTGTTACGAGAACGACGGCCCTTGCCCTTGAGTTTTGTCGTGATGCCTTATGTTGATTTTTTTATTATTATTTTAAAATGTAGGTACATTACGTTTCATTACAAATCCTTTTAAGGTTTGGTATTCTTGCATCTCAGCCTCATGGGCTTTTTATAGATTATTTTGGGAGAGTTCTTTTCTGAGATTGAGTGACTCACTGATAGTCATCAGTCTCCAATCTTGACTGAGGCGCTGTTATCAAAGATATGTAATGGGAGATTATTTCCCCGTCTTCCTCACAATGTTTTTTCCTGAAGATTCCAGTGCTGTATACATGTTTTCTGAGACTGCTATCTAGTCAAGTCACTATTTATGCTTTTTGAGACTCTTTGGTATGAAAAAACTTAATATTAAATAAAGAAAAAATACCAGGTCCAACACTGTTTCCTATGGTAAATCCTTCCTTATCTCTTCCATCTATCTCTGTAACTCAGTACCGTATCCTAAAAATTCACTCACTCTTCAGTCTTTCAAATCATCTTTATTGGAGACAGTCTGTGAAGGTTCGTTAACTCCTATTCACTAATGTTTTCTTCTCTTTTCCTTTACTATCCTTTTCCTCTTCCTTCTAATCCTTCTCTCTTGAAGTATGTGGTATTTTCATTTTTGTCCGATTTAGTCGAAAAAGATCAGCAGTAGGATATCATCTGTTTGCTGTGTCGTTGTGCAGACGTTTCAATCCGCTAATATCGATGGTTTTGTTTCACTCATTGCATTATTGTTTTTCGTGCTTCAGTTTTACTAATAAGTGGTTTAGGACAAATACATTTTGCCGCTGATTTCCTCACCTTTTGGTTATTTTTTTTTATCAGTTTTCGTAATCTTTTAAAACACAATAATAAAGAAATCAATTGTGTTACATTTCAGTTTATTTCTGTATTAGACACCTCTTGGTTTTAGTCTCACACAATTTTTTATAGCAGAAGTTTTCAAATCAACAGATCCATTTCAGTCTTCGAATTGAGGTAGGATTATGAAAAACGTCGAGTGAATGTACCATAAAAGACATTGATTTTAAGGTGACCACGCCATACAAGAACCCTTCCTAAAACTTTTTCTTTTTATATGAACCATTTTCCTCTCACAGTTTTTCACCAATGCTTTACATGAGCGTTGTACTGATATTCATATATTTTCTTTATCAATGGGAAACTTGTTTCCAAAATTATCCATTTGAAGATGGATCAGAATATTGCTCAAGGTTTACAGATGAGTGAGGTTAGTTTTCATTACATTTTATTTTGTTTTATAATGGACAGACGCTCTGATTGGCAAACAGCAGGACGAGGGTTCACATTATGCCAAACCATGGAATTTTATCCTCATGAATTAGAGGTTTTGGTTTTGTTTAACGTCTCTTTAGAGAAGGGAGTTTTAGCCTGCAATCGCTGCAGCCACATTGACCTTACTAGGAGATTATTTAATAAATACTAATTTTTTTTTTTTTTAAAAAAAAAAAAATATATTTATGAAGAAGAGTGCTTTTGAATTCTTAGACCCTATATCTCAAAAACATTTTCCAATATTTTCAAAAAATCAGCACATTTGATCACAAAGTTCTAAGAGTTGATAGATGCTACTTTGAAACTTTCAGCCTTTATAAGTAAAAAATTCTCCATTTTTCTACCTTGGACCTATTGAATTTTTTGATCTACACCCTAAATCTACCTCCCACCAAAGTTTCAGTCCATTTGACCAAAAAGCCCATTTCCTATTTTTTTTTTGTGCGAGGTTCTTTATGATTTGACACATCAAAACCTACAAGTGCCACATACCGCCGTGAAATAGGACGATATTTTTCACTGGTCGTATCATCCCCCGTTTGCACAACAATGTATTACAACTCCCCGTTCATTGTTCAATGGATAATGTAAATGTGTTAAAATTTGTGTTAACGCATAATATTGCATTTTCACAACCTGGATTTGTGGGTATCACAGCATTACCTAGGTCACTACGCTAAACTATTACTACATATTTCTTTGCTCTTGTAAATGCCATAGTTCAACAAAGCATAGTTCTGAAAATACCATCCCGCAAGGATTCAAACCGGGTCTCCTAAGTACAAAACAAGTGATACCCACTAGGACAGGGGAGGCTGCCTGTAATTGTTAGTGTTCTTTGTTTTCATAATAGAAATTGTTTTTTGACATTTTAGAAAATAGAAACTCAAATTATTTGAAAACAAGATGATTTATTCAAAATGATACAATTTCGAAGAAAATAATTTGGGATGCAACCTGTTCCGAATCGCTGGCGAGGACCAACAGAACGATGATGAGGAACCCTGATTTTCTTCCGAGCATGCTGCGCGACAAAAACACCTTAAATACCTACAAATCAAAGAAATCTACACCTTTTTCAGGCATTCTCGGTGGACACTCTGATGCCTGGGGTTGCTGAATCATTTTCTTTCTTGAAAAAGATTGGTTCAGCTAACCCTCCACCAAGTTTCTTGTGATCCTGACTCGCTTTAGTTTCTCTTCTTTTCATGGACAATCTCCTGTGCATGTGGCCCTGATTCGCACTAGTTTCTTTTTCTTCTGACTCTCCTGTTCATGGGCAATCTCCTGTTCATGTGATCCTGACTCGCACTATTTTCTTTCTCTTCTGACTTTCCTGTTCATGGGCAATCTCCTGTTCATGTGATCCTGACTCGCACTAGTTTCTTTCTCTTCTGACTCTCCTGTTCATGGGCAAGCTTCTTCCTGGCAGAAAGTTGAATGAGGTTTTTATCATTAATTTTTTTGAAAAAACCAATATTTTTATTTTTTAAATAGATCTGTTCTCTGGTGATGTACACATTAACACTTTTAATATCACTTACAATCAACAATCAATTGACATTCGCAAATCGATTTTGTGAAATCAATCAATGTATCGCAGATCAGATTATTAATTTTCAATCAAAGCCGAATATCAACTTGAATGAGCATTCCAAAAGAACAAAACGAGAAACATATGATCTTATATCCAAATCTCAAGATCGAGATTATGCGAATTTTGATAGATATTTAAATTTAACAGGAGAAGAATTGATAAGAGAAATTGAAAATGAATTGGAAAAAGCATTTGATAAGAATTTAAATGTCAGTATTACAGAAGCCTTGACTAAACATGCTAAAGGTGAGTAGGTAGTCACACATTAAAATCTTGCTTTTACATATAACACTGAAAAATATTATTCAGTCTTTATGTTTGCTCCAAATGAAGGCTGTTGCTTGATTCTTGTACTTAGTGTTGAAAGATGTTGTTAACTGTGTTCACTATCTCTCCGTTACTATACAAAAATTCTACCATCTCAAACTCCAGAGAAAACAATTTGACCAGGAAGTTATTTTAGGAAAACAAAAGTGCATCGAAAGCTTATCCCTTATCTCTTTTTATATTTATTTTTTAAATTAGCTATTCCGGAAACGAGAAAATTCGATCAGAAATTTTTCATTCTGGATGGCATTCGAACCCTCAACCTCCGGCGCACGAGTCACTGGTCCAAACCATCCGGTCCCGAAGATAATATTCTAGTGTGATCCTTTTAATTCATTGACACTCTTTGGTCTGAAAAAACATAAAATTAAGTAAAGAAAAAATACCGGGTCCAACATTTCCTCTTTCTTTCAAAAACCTCCTCACAACACTGTTTCCTATGGTAAATCCTTCGTTATCTCTTCCATCGATCTCTGTAACACAGAACCGTATACTATCCTAAATTCACTCACTCTTCACTTTTTCAAATCATCTTGGAGGCAGTCAGTGAAGGTTTGATAACTCCTAATAACTAATGTTTTCTTCTCTTTTTCTTTTATCTTCTTCCTCTCCCTTCTAATTCTTCTCCTTTGAAGTATGTAGTGGCAGTCAGTGAAGGGATTGTTTACGCCTATTAACAAATTAATTTTTTCTTCTCTTTTCTTTTTCACTTCCTCCTCCTAGTTCTAATCCACCACATACTTCCTCCTTTGAAGTGTGGTCTCTCGTGCACAGATTCTTAATGTGTAATTGCGAGAATGAATGTGTGTTTTATTTTTATTTTTTAATTCCAATTAGATTTTTAGTCTACTGTGTTATAATATTCTGGATTGATCCTTTTGGGACTGTGAGCTTCTTTGTATCTAATACCCCGTTTGGACTGTAAGAGTAAAAGGACACTCTTGAGTCTCATCCTCGCAGTATAAATAATATATAATATGAATTATTAATTTCTTTTACAGGCGATTTTACGTTGCTCAAAAATAAAACACATTTTTTGAATACATATAATGATTTCAAAAAAAGTTATTGTTCAAAATTAGAACATTGGTACTTGGGAATTACATTATATTTACCAATGAAAATGAAAGCAATAGCAAAAGAAAAATATTTTCTAATTACAAAAACAACTTTACCTGAAAAAGATCAAATGGAAAAATATTGGGAATACGAACGAGATTTGGATTATCAATTTAATATATTTGCAAAGAGATTAAGAGACTATTTACAAACACATTATCTGAAATTGGAAAGAACATTTCATTCGACGTTTACACAGAGCACAAATAGTACTGTTGATTTAACCTTGTTCAAAGTTATTCGAAAAGAAGTTATGTCTTCAACCTGGATAATGCCGGAGTGACCGGGCACCCTCCCCCTACTTTTGGCATACTGTAATTAATAGCCTTTCGAAAGGTTATGGTGGAATGGTTATCAAATGTTATAAATATTGTTCTAAGAAATAAAATAAAATACCGAATAATTTGTTTTTATTTTTTCAAAAAAATAATTTCGGGCAAAAGATGACATTGTTAACATATTTTTCAATGCTAAAACACGTTTTGAAATCCCCGGAGATCAAATCTCAAGTCTTCATTGGTTTGTGTGTTGTCTATCTGGAAACAAGGTCTCAAGAACGGCAAGAGATAGAACTTGAAAGTTGGTGTCTATTCTTATAATATTATGTCTATTCATATATTATGCATGGAATGCACAACTTTGATTTATGTCCAATCTACTGCTTTGCCACTTTTAAGCGATTTTTGCCGTTTTTACAAATCCTATTTAGAATATGCACGGCAGGTGCCAGATACTTTTAGCAAACATACACACGGAAGACCCATTGGCTGAAACTCGAGATTTGAGCTGTGAGGNTATAATATTATGTCTATTCATATATTATGCATGGAATGCACAACTTTGATTTATGTCCAATCTACTGCTTTGCCACTTTTAAGCGATTTTTGGCGTTTTTATTAATCCTATTTAGAATATGCACGGCAGGTGCCAGATACTTTTAGCAAACATACACACGGAAGACCCATTGGCTGAAACTCGAGATTTGAGCTGTGAGGACCTCAAAACGTATTCTGCCATTGAAAATTCGGCATCAAAACTTTCCAGTCCATAAATACTTTCTTCTTAGATAAGGAAAGTTGTGCGATGCTTACACCAGATTTTTAAGGTAATTTCGTACTCGGCGTGGGCTCTTCATACTCCAACTCGGCCGACATATTGAGTGCTTCACAAGATTGTTTGGTTCTTGGTACTCTAATATAGACAGGTTGCATAACTCTGTTGAGATATTCAAATTCCATTTTTTTATAATTATGATTAATGTAACTTCTTAATGCTCGTCTGAGTACTTTACATTTATGATTAATTAATAATTGATAAATTTCTTTTCCCTTCTCAGTTTTGATATCTTTATTATCTTGTTGAAATAATAATTTGGGCAGTTGGATGTTGATGTTGTTAAACCATTCTGTTACTTTTTTTTTAATGGCAAATTGAAAGTCACCAATGGCATCGTTCCAGTCAGTTTGAATGACATAGCCAGGATAGGCGTTTTTCAGTGTATATCTGAAAACAACGATGTCATTTATTGGAACATAATATACGATCATTCAAGATGGCGAATGTTTTGTCTTTTTTCACCCAAAACTCAACTTTTTATTTAGAAGCGTTTGATTACGGTGATTCTTTATTTAGAGAGGTTATGCGTTTTGGGATTACCACAAAATGTCCGCCATTTAAAAAAAAAACAATCAAAATTGGACTGTACATGTGGACGTGTTTATTGTTGGAAATGATGTTTTCTATAACCTCTTCAATTTTTGGAACCTTTTCCTATGGTCCACTCCCCAATTCTATGAACCTAGTAAGGGCCCATACCGAGGTGAATCAAAATCGAAAAAGCGTTTGATTGTAGTTATGGTGGTAAGTGCCAACAGATGTTTAACATACCATCAAACGCGGCCTTGAAAGAGCACGCGGAGCAGTATGTTGCGTCCTTAAATGTTGATCAATATAGTGTGCTCAATTTTTCTTACATTGAATTGAAATTTTATACACGAACGATAATTGAGTTTTCTATCAATTATTCAATCAAAACGTGAGAATCTTTTATCAAATTAATAATAATAATAATACAATTTTGTAACCATCTTTTTCCAGATTCTTTTCGTTGAGTCAATATTATTCGTTGAGTCAATATTAAGTAGGTATATCACGGTTCAATGGGTAGATTCCTGTTTTGTCGAACCCACTGATATACCTGAATAACAATGCGTAAATAAAGATTTCACCAAATAAAAATATTACTTTTGTGTTCGGGTAGGTTCAGGACATCATTTCACTATGAAATACCTGTACCAAACATAGAGTCCAAATATCTCCGGACGACCATCTTCGAAAAAAATCCCATTAAATATTTACAAATGAAGACATGAAAACTAATGTCTACATGCAATAAAACCAAAGATATATTTTACTCGTTTTAAATAAAGTTTTAAAGGATAAAACCAAAAGGAAAAAAATCAAAAAACAAAAATATGTGGGTACGAAAAAAAACTTTACCCCCTTCAAATTAGAAAGAACGTGTTACCTCAAGAACGTGTTACCTCAAAATCAGGTCCTTTCTTTCAAGCGCTCACGATTGGAAATGGAAGATCAACACACAACAATCATTAGGATCGACGCACAAGTTTACTGCTCATTTCGTTCAAGAAAAAAATTGACTGTACCGAACATCTAAGCCCTCCCCTACCTATCCGGTCATAATAGTCGTTTTGCAAAACAGCAAAAAACTAATCCTCCACAAATTACCTTTTTTAAATATAATCAAACGCATGTGGCTCAAACTGAACATTACCAAATTGGTTTTCTCCTCGATTTACAATTTCAATTGGTCTATTTAAATTATTAAAATCAAATCTATATGCATTTCTATTATTATCTACATTCCAATTTAAAATATAATTATTATTATTAATCTGATTAAAATAAAAAGGAATTAAATAATTGGAAAATAAATGAGTTTCGACGTCATTATAAAAAACCTGAATATATTTTCTTAGTGTTGAACACCAATGTAAATATTTAATATCAATGTGTATTTCGTCGGCCCAATATTTAAGTAAACTTTCGTAGTGTGGTAGTTGATAATTTTTGATTTTAAACATTAATTTGTAATAGTCTGGTATATTATGATTTAATTTTATATAAAGTTTAAATTTGTTAAATATGTGATTTGTTTGATAGAGATAATATTCTTCTGTTTTGTTATATAGAGTGGATTTAATTGTATTGTATATGGCAGGAATGTCTTTTAGGTTGATTCTTTTGGAATGGTCGCCATGGTTATACGAGTATCTACAAAAGAAACAATAATGTAACTATAATTTTTTTAAAAAAATCCTAATTTTCATAAACGGCCTCACTAACTCTCGAAAACAGTTGATTGAGGTGTTGAATTTGTAACCACAGGAGGCTGTTGGTTCGAATCCAACTTCCTCCTCTACACAAAATTAGAAATATTATCTTTAGAAGAGGGTGCCTTTTAAAAATATATACAAATGTATTAATGTATATAAAAAAAATTACATAAAAGACAATATGGATTCAGAATATTCTATTCTGAACATCATAGAGTCAACATTGGTCTGAGGATGATAGCCTGAGTGCTATTGAAAGCTCGCCTTATAATTATTTCAATCTGAATCGATATTGTCTTTTTTGTATTTTTTTTTAATATTTTACGATTCTTTTTATAAATATTTTTATCGAATGTATATATTTTTTTTAAAAAAAATACATTTATATACGAGTATACTTCTAAAAGTTTACTGAAAATATTAATTTTGACATCCCTCTTCAATATTATAAAAAGTTCCAAAGTCGGAATGTTACGGAACCGTCCGCAATCTTTAATGCTCCCTTTTGATTTTTTGCAAAAATCTAGAGAACAGTTAACTTTATCGAAATCCCATATTGGGCGTTATGAAATACCATTAATAAATTTCCTACTACTCTTCTGATATAGTCCAGGAATTGTAGTTTTAAAAATAAATTAGAATAAATTTAGTGTTAATTTAAATGTAGATAATTATAAAAATGCATTTAATTTTAACGTTTTTACCCACTCTTAACACTTGTGAATAGGATTTATTTCTCTCAAGACGATTGCAATTAATTCAACATGAAAGAGTTCACTTTTGTTGTAATAAAACCTAATTAATTTTTTTAAAATCTCTAACTTCACTTTTTGTTCTTTTCTAGGTTTTCAAATGGAAGGTCCTCCATAGTCAGATGAAAATTAGAAAAAAAACTGGTCGGAACTAATTGAGGTCCAAAGTTCACAGAGCTGCTAGTATCGTGTCAGGTAAGTGTTATAGAAATTGAACCCTGATATTATTATGTGAACTGATTGAAGGTCTCCAGTGAGAATGCAATTATCACTGCGACTTTTGTTTACTTTCTTGACACCATTGAACATAAAATAATTTAAAAGTTTCAGGACCCCTGTTTGTATGTCCTTCAAGTAAGGCGATTAAATTTTGCAGTGTGCAGTAGCCCTAAGGGTCAGGGCCGTAGACAGAAAATCCGGGCCGGGGGGAAAAATTATTCATTCTTTCATCTAAAATCACCGTATATGGGCATGGGCAGTAATAAAAGTAAAAGTAGGCAATTCGGGGATTCCCTCCATTCCCCCCCCCTCTCGTCGGGCCTGCCAAGGGTGGCCCAAACTTTGACTATCAATATCAGAGTAAAAAAAATGAATGAATTAATGCTCATAATGAAAGAAAAACGTGTATAGTTATAACTTACAGCTTACACCTCCGCTAAATGATCCTATTGAAGTCAACTGAATTATCTATGAGCCCGTGAATTAGCTCTACTATCCCAGATAAAGCAATGAACGAGCAGTCTCTAAAAAAAGTCAAATGTATGAAAGGCCGTTTCCCAGACTTTTTGTAGTTTTGAACTCTCTATTTTGTGTTTACATTCATTACAGCAAGTTTAACTATGATCAAATATGGCCCTTTCCTAGTAATTTGAAATCATTATTCAGCCTACTCGAAATGATGTCGTACAGCAGTTACACAAATCTTATCTTCGCAAAGACTGGGTGTCTCTTCTTTACATGTTTTGATTAGGTTTACTAGGTTTGGAAAAGGAAACCAATCTTCCCTCTAACAATATGGCACATTTTAACACTGCTCCCAGCCAGCGTCTATGGCATGTTGAATACACCAGTTATCGTTATATCACTGAAGTTAAGCAACGTCCAGCGAGGTTGTACCATGTGGGTGTCCACGTGGGTGTCTACGTGGGTTCGCACCCTCGTGATGCGAACCTGGGTGAGGTCAATGTGGGTAGCTGGTTTGTAAATTTCCAGCGAATGAGGGGTAAAACCCCCATCTTGAATGACCAATAGATGTTAAAGAGACGTGAAGCCAAATTTAGAAATAAAAAAAAACACTGCTCCTCAATCAAGCAACTTTTTCCATCAAATATGATGAGGTCATCAACTCTATCGCGCCCTCCCTGTACCGGTTACTGATTCTGTTCATTCTGACCTTACTGATCATAAACTATCTTCAACTCCCAATTATTACCTAATTCTCTGAAGATCAATTTTTGTGTTTTTCTACTACAGCATGCTGAACATAATTAACAAAATGTGGATATAATTTTCGTTCCACTTTCTCCACCAGACTGTTAATTATCCGTCTATAGTATTTAAATATGTTCAACAAAAACCCATCGTAGTTCATTTGTAATTGATAGTAATTAGTTAAAATATTTAGACTAATATTTCTGGGCCAGTTTGCGTATATACTTAGTTTTTTCCTTGTATGAATTGATTTTTTGTGTATTAATAATCGAATTAAATGTAAATTGTACCATTTTTCTAATCTTTTTGAAAAATGTATCCGAATATCTCGAAATGCTCTTCTCGATAATTTAAACTGTTTATCTGTTATATCAAATTTATACCTAAAATCATACAGAATTAGTTGGGATTGTCTTTTTGAATTTTGTCATAAATCTCAATGAAAATCTCAAGTACACTAGATCAAAACTCCAATATGAATATGCTGCAGAACGGATCAGTCAGTATAAGTACTTAGGAACGATAGTAAATAATGATGGAAAATTAGAGGGCAATACATCAAAAAAAAAAAATCAGTCATAAAAAAATATCTGCACAACATAAAAAATGTCAGTCTATATAACGGTCTTCACCCCAACATTAACCTTCGTTCTTGAAAGCGCAGATTTGGTATCAAAAGAAAATCAAACTCAACTAGCAGCAATGAAAGAATGGAAAGAAATATAAAAGTTAGAGAAGATAGATTAGGGAAAAAGTGCTGAAACAATTTGTAAAACAAAAAGTAAGATCGTTTGGACATGTCAATTATTTTATTGGAATTTAAGGCAGAAAGTAAAAGAAGAAGACCAAGACAAACATCTGAGGATACTATAACTGAGATACCAAAATAAAAAAAAGGAGGAATATCCTATTCTGACCTCAGGATAATTTCCAGGAATAGGAATGAATTCCGCAGTCGCCATCCGACCCTACGCTCATTAGGGCATCGGGGGAAAGAGAAGGAAGAAGAAATCTCTAGACCTAATTGTTTTCTCATCCTTTGTTAACTCCTTTCTTTACAAACCAATGTCTTTGGTCTCGATGGCAAACAATAACCACAAAAATTCTTTTAACCTTTGGCTCTTTTGGCCCCCAAGATGGTTGGTTCTTCGTACCGGGGCTACCCGTGCCCTCGGGCATGGCCAAAGACCATCAACACCGTTCCGACGACAACTCACTGTGTTTTTCCTCCGTTGGACCCAGCCGTGCTGCTCCAGATACTTCCTCAAAGAGTTTGTATATAAACTCTTGCTAAAACCTTAAGTATCTGATCGTTGTCTATGTATGCTAGTTGCTCATGATGTAAATCATGAGCGGCCAGCAACTATCCGTCAAACCCAACTAATCTAGAGTTGCCAGCATTATGGACAGATCCTGTTGGAGAGGTTGCCTTTCTTGGCCTGGAGACACAGTGAGAGTCGTTGAGAACGTTAACAACAACAACAACAACAACAAAAATTCTTTAATAACCAATGTCAGGAAAAAGTAAAATAAGTGACTCATGTACCAAAATTCTAGCACTCTGCTGTTAGTACCTTTAAAGTCATACAACTTACAAAATCACTGTTAGCAAAATATTTTGCAAAATCATTCAAAAAACCTTTTCGATCACCACGGCAAAACATTCTTACTTTCAAAATTTAAATACAGGCGTAAATAAATAGGTTAGGATCATAAGTGGAAGGCTAGCAACATGTTCTGTCAAAATTGTAATACACAATTTCCAGCACACCAGTAACAGGTAGTTAATGGTTATGGGAAGCATTTCAAAAAGCAAAATCAATTGACTTTCTTATAGTATACAAGTATACATTGATTAAATAAAATGGAGACGTTTGAGATCCGTACCAAACACCAATATAGTAATGCTCTAGCAGTGTTCTTTCCTTTCTCTTTTATTTTGTTGGTTTCCAAGAAGCACATAAAAAATCTCCCAAGTGGTCTCAAGTTGCCATAGTGTCTAAGCTGTATCCCCTAACAAATATTTATATTTCATGTTTTCCCTCTATCGTCTTACCTGTCCATAGTTTCTCTCATTGTGTCATTAAACATTTCAACTAATGATTCATTTAATTGATTAACAATTGATTCTTGTAACTCAATGCCATCTAATTTTAGTAAATTTCGAAATTCTTTATTATACTTTTGTCCAAGCTCCAATTTTAATTTATTATCTTCCAATGTTTCCGACGTTATATCTGGTAACTTATCTATAACTCTTCCAATAGCTTCATCGTCTAATTCTTGCGTATTTTTACTTTCATCAAATGCTCGTCTCTTTCTTTTGATTGTATTTTCATTAAATGACTTCATTAATCCAAGAATTGGTTTATTATTGGTATTTATTAGATCGTTGTTAATATTATTATTGATTCTTATTGGTTCTTCAGTATTTACAACTTGTATTAGAATTGCATTAATTAGAATTAAGATTCCTTTTATTAATTTCATTATTTTTGTTTTTTTTTAGAAATGTTTATTCTAATTCGTTTATTTTATTGTAAATTCTATTGAATCAAGTATTTGATGTAAATTGATTTTGAGAGTGTTAACGGTGCTTTTTTTTAAACCTGTATTGGACGTAGGGGGGGGGGATTCCATCTACCTTTTGGCCACGGATGGCCAATCAGTATGGCCCAAAAACTAATCACGCAATTTTATGAATATAATTAATTATTTAATGCCTATACTAAATTTCATCAAACTTGTCAGTGGCGTTCGAGAGTTATCGTGGTAGAGAAAGACAATCAGACAACCAAGCAAAAGAAATTTTGTCTTGTTAAAACAAGACCTGACATTGTTCGGTCACCGTTAAGCGGTCAAAGTGCCACGGACGGCGGACGTGTGCTTTTTTTTTTTATCCTGCGTACTAAGAAACGTAAAATATCGAATTTTTCAAGAGGGGGTATTTTTTTCTTTTCTATATATAAAAGATTGTCATTGAAAACAATTAACCAATATTTCGAAACCCTAACTTCGGGCGGTCAATTATTCAAAAGCACTGTTTATTAAAATGCACGCCATGTTGATTTTTTCTTCGTTTATTGCAGATGTGTGAAATGTGACCAATATACAGGGTGCTGTCAATATACTTTTCACACTCAGTAATAACAAACTCAGGGAGCATAGCCTGTCAGATTTGTACTGAATACCTAATTGGTGAGAGTTCTATATCAGAACCGTTTTTCAGTTCCTGATAATTATTGCCGCTTTCTTCCAAAATGAATGTTTATGAATATTCTCTGAAACTTCACAATAATGTGATCTGGATGCGAACATTAATACCAATGTTGTTGTTGTTGTTGCAGCAGTGTTTTCATTATAATCAACTGTTCTTCTCAGCAACTCCCTCAGAGCTGCAGTCTTATACATTTGGCTACCATTGGAAACGATACCACTATTGATTCATTGAATCTATTGGCGATCGTGAGGACCAATCATCTTGGTCGATGGTTGACAACATTAGTGATATATTTGCGACAGTTTATTTGAACAAATATTTTTCTTTTCTTCATGATATATGTTGCAACAGTAAGTCTACGAAGTTAGGAAAAGTTTTAATTTTGGCGACCGAGTGGTCAGATACCAGATACACCCTTAATAGATGATGATAATAATAATAGTACTTATTTATAGGACTGAAGAATCCCTTCACACCGGCAGTTTTTTGGGTGCTATCATATGTGGTAAATATTTCAAAAAATGAGGATGAAAATTCCATGGTTTGGCTGGTTTTGAACCCACGCCCTACTGTTTACCAGTCAGAGCGTCTTACCACTGCACCACTAACCTATATATAGATATATGTACACATACTAAAAAGAACATAGCATTAGCTGAGTGTGTAGGTAACAAAATAGCACCTACGAGGATACATACTCAGCTATGTCTATGACTGTAAGAAAATTAGCTGAGTGTGTAGGTAACCAAATAGCACCTACGAGGATACATACTCAGCTATGTCAATGACTGTAAGAAAATTAGCTGAGTGTGTAGGCAACCAAATAGCACCTACGAGTATACATACTCAGCTATGTCTATGACTGTAAGGAAATTAGCTGAGTGTGTAGGTAACCAAATAGCACCTACGAGGATACATACTCAGCTATGTCTATGACTGTAAGAAAATTAGCTGAGTGTGTAGGTAACCAAATAGCACCTACGAGTATACATACTCAGCTATGCCTATGACTGTAAGAAAATTAGCTGAGTGTGTAGGTAACCAAATAGCACCTACGAGGATACATACTCAGCTATGTCTATGACTGTAAGAAAATTAGCTGAGTGTGTAGGTAACCAAATAGCACCTACGAGGATACATACTCAGCTATGTCTATGACTGTAAGAAAATTAGCTGAGTGTGTAGGTAACCAAATAGCACCTACGAGGATACATACTCAGCTATGTCTATGACTGTAAGA
>CM022883.1:16187039-16203329 GCA_012654025.1 Pachypsylla venusta
CCGCGCCCAAAGTTTGGCTTCAATATCATCCCTTAGAAGGCTTAGAACATACATATTTTTATATACTATGATGGAAAATATTGTTTGTGACAATTATTAAAGGTCTCATTAAAATAAGTATCGTAAATTGATTACTATAAGCTTTTTGCTAAAACGCGGGTACATTGTACCCCCCCCCCCCCCTTGGCAATGCTAGGGTTAAGAACTGAGATCTCAGTGGTGAGTATTGGGGACATTCGAATAAAAAATGAGTTAGAGTTTCAAATTGTTCTTTATTGCATATCTCGCACTGTTCCCCCGAGTTCCATTGGTAAAGGTTTCTGTTGTCTTCTTAGTATGATGTTTGTCTTCGTTGATGACATATAATTACTCATCACTCATCAATAACATCATCTAGTGTTATCTTATAAAATAAAAAAAGAAACATAATTTTCACAATGAGAAGACACAATGTGAATTTGATTCTAATGTTCTCTCTCCGTGATAAATAAGGTCAAGTTTACTTTTGATATTTAGACTGACGAGTGAGCGATGTTGTTGTGATATTCAATGCCATTATGTTTAACATGTGTTGTGATAAGATAGGCGCATGATAGTGTTCCAGGCCAAGTTGTGAACATCTCGTTTTAAAACTACGATTTTTCTTTAAACGTACGGTAGAGGTTCCAGTGGCAGATTTACCGTAAAAGCAACAAAGGCCATGGCCTAGGGCGGCAGAATTTGGTGAGGGTGTTTGAAATTTTCAAGGCATACTGCAGCGAAAGTCGCATTTCTTGTCAAAATAGAGGCGGCCAGTTATAAATTGCCTAGGAGCGGTGAAAGATTTAATCCGCCACTGAGAGGTTCCATGTCAACTCTCGAATGACTTTTCCCACTTTAATATACCTCAGTCTACGGATATTTACTATGTTCATAGAATTGGCTGGTAAGTTATCTAAAAATTTGTTAACCTGGGATCTCTTTAAAAAGTAGGGGAAAGAAAATACTGTGTCAATGTGATACGTCGCATCGGTTAGCCAGTAAAATGTGTCACATTGGTAGAGTTTTTGAAGTTACGCGTTATGAAAAAATGATGAGAGTACATGGAACCTCTCAGTGGCGGATTAATGTAAATGATTTTTACATTATTTTTAGATGTAACGTGGGACATTTTTTTTCACCCACGACGTTTGTTTCACCCACAAAACTGTATGCATTCCGAAACTACTTATCCGATTGCAATGAAATTTGGCACAGTTGATGGGTGCATTCCTGGGAAGATTTTTGTCTAGGTCCCATCCCTCTAATGTTAAACTACACCGAGGAGGGACAAACAATGGATTGGCAGAGTTTTTTTTCTTCCTAAATTATTGCATAAATTGAGGGAGAAGAAGAAACACGGACCCAAGTCCGTACAATATCAATAACGATAATGTTCAAGGTACGAGGGCGGAAATATTACCCTCTATTATTTTGTTGGTATGTGTTCCAAGTTTTCCTGGTGCGTAAAACTGGACCATCTTGAGGACGGTCTTCGTATTACTTTTTTTTTTGGAACACAACCATTTTTTACTTATAGGTTAAAATTAGGTTACCAGAAGGATTTTTATGGCCTTTGACTTGAACTATGATGGTATAAATTCCAGGTCTTCCCGATGTGTAAAACCGATCGTGAAAACGATCCCATATTTGACTATAGAGGCGCTTAACGCCAGGCTCGTATCCAACTTTGTTTCGNAAGAGTTTATTTGGGGGGGGGTAGGTAAAGGGAGTTTTACCATATTGGGATTATAAGAAAAATCAAACCTTTTCAAAAATTTCGGGGGGGGGAGGTTGAACCCTTAAAAGCCTGTCCTGTATACGGGCCTGCTTAACCTCTTCGTTTATGGACACCTTTAACCTGCTTAACATTTGAATTAAATGACAGGTACTTGGTTTCATTATTGAACTATTTACCAAAGTTCATTTCTACTATCAACCCAAAAATTCTAGTAGTTTGAAAAATCGCTTCTATTGGAACTTGGCTATTATTTCTCTCAACATTCGTGTTTTTTATGAGAAGAATATATATGTATTGATGAATTGGACGCGTTTTTCTATCAAATATATTGAAACAAAATTTGTGAAACTTTTCAAACTTGACGTTAATTGTGTTGGTGTTGATATTTACGTATCGTCTTTTGTGGTATTAATTAAATGTTTAATGGTCGCGTTCAGTTCCTCAAAATATAAATTGGTGTTTCCAGTGCAACTGTATTCCCTTGCTGATTTGATCATATTATCAATGTTCATAGGGTAAGTGTTGCACGCGGAAATGATTGCAATTCAATGTACTTTTGTACGAGTACATTTGCACTATTCTCCTGGTCTAGTGGGTATGAAACTGGTATTGCACTTGGGGGACCCGGGTTCAAGCCGTGGCGGGATCGGAAAATTTTCGACTTCGTACTTGTTATTTCGGGTTGGGGTGCACTCAGCCTCGTGAGGACGATTGAATAGCTACTTTCATGTGAGTAGCGATCAGTGGCGTCATTACCAGAGTAAAAAGATTAGAAGTTTGAAAAGAGATTATTAGTGTAGGATGCTGTTAGTAATGCTGTGACACCCACAAAAATTGTGAAAAGGCCGTTGAGTGTTACCACAAAGAAATTCTACATTTACATCATTTTCCATACTAGTACGGGAGCATAATGTGTTCCGTGTGCAAATTAATGAAGGCGTTTAGTTGGTGGTATCATTCGATCAGGAAAGTGGTGGAGATCAACAATATGTTTGGTGCCACTTTCGAACTGATGCAGACGGCTGTAATGGCGTATCCAAAATATCCGCTACACCAAAATCGGATTTAATTTTTTTTCTCGTGTCATCTTTTATGTCAAGGAGAAATTCCCTCGTGTACTGTGGAAAACCAATATGTTGGTGCTATTAGACTTCAAAGTGTTTAAATCAAAATTATAAGGGTCAAAATCTAAGATGGCTCACAAAAAAGGTGGTCATATCAAATAAGGGCGCTTGGGGCATGTGTCTACTTAAAATATTTGTTTTAGAGGTTGTAGATTTCAAATTTGCTATTATGAATAATTTTTCACCTTTAAAACTCGAGATATTTTCAAAAAGGCGGAAAAAGTTGGTATATCAATTGACCTCCCCCTATTTTGAGTATGCACTTGCCATAGAGGGAGGTCAATTGATAAACCCCCCCTTTCCGCCATTTTGAAAAAAAAAATCCATGGTTATATTGTGTACTTTGGTAAAAAANAAAAAAAAAAAAAAAAAAAAAAAAAAATCCATAAAATTAGAGGGAGGTCAATTGATATACCCCCTTTTCCGCCATTTTGAAATTTTTTCCAGAGTTATATTATGTACTTTGGTAAAAAAAAAAATCGTAATCGGATGAAAATCGACGAAGATGTTGCAAATATAATTATTTTGATGTGGTGGCCATCTTGGATTCACCATTACAGCCGTCTGCACGAGAGTCCGGCACTCAAGATATTGTTGATCTCCATCACTTTCCTGATCGAATAATACCGCCCACTAAGCTCCTTCATTAAGTTGCACACGGAACCACATTTTCCTATACGTCAGGGGTTCACAAACTTTTTGGTACCGCGCCCCCTTTCCTGAAATGAAAGCCTCCCACGCCTCCCTCCCCTTTACATTATAAATTATGAATGGGTATGTGTGTTGCTGAATGCTATTTTAATAAAAACGCTAATGTGTTGCTGATTGCTATCTCATTAAAAACGCTAATGTGTTGCTGAATAATAACTCAATCATAACGCTAATGTGTTGCTGAATGCTATCTCATTCAAAATCAAATTTTCTAAACATCATGTTCAATAAAATTACCTTTGTAAAAAAATTGTGTACATATATTTCAACTAAATGTTAATAATTCAACTGGGCTCGCGCCCCCCTCGGCTTACCTTCACGCCCCCCCTAGGAGGGCGCGCCCCCAGTTTGGGAACCTCTGCTATACGTTATGCTTCTCAACTATACATATATTTTTTTTTCAATCAGAAGCAAGCCAGGAGCTAAATTAACGACTTTACCACACTGAATATGAACCATAATTGAGGGTGACATCATCACGGGCCAAGTCTTCCCGGCTCAACTTATTCTGGGTGAGGTCAATAACTGGTTTGTATATTTTTAGTGGATTTTAGAGTCCGCTAAAACCCGCGTCTCGAATGACCATATATGTTAAAGAGATGTGTGTGGGTTAAGTTATTACGTTTTTAGTTACTTAAATTTCGCTTTTTGTCTTCTATAATCTAATTTTAACACCCCGATTTTTCTTTTGTACCACGATAATTATCGAACGTCTTATGCGATTTTGATGCATTGTGGTATGGGCATTAGTTATATTGATAGAATGAGAAGATTAGTGTTTGAGTCCCATGGGATCAAAGTAATTTTAAATGAGTGGGGTCTACATTTCACAGATATACTAGTTACTAGATGACTTTTCATTTCCACCGGTTGTCATGACTGTATTATACAATATACAAAGGATATTTATATTTTGATTAATCCTAGGTTTGCCAACCTCTATTCAATTACGTGCATTGCCAAGGGGGGGGGGACAAATTGTACCTGCCAACAAAATAAAGGAAACACTGATTTTTTTTATTACAATAAGGCGATATTTTGGGGATACATACGACAAATCTTTCGTATTTTCATCAAAATCGTGCTTTACCGCCAAAGCGAAGCCGTCTGTAGCAGCGCTCCCATACATCCCACAGAGAAATTTTGTGAACTGAAATTGTGGGAAATTTTATTTACCATGTTTTCAAGTGATACGTTTTTTTTCTTCAGATAAACCATTCTCGAGTTATTTACAAAATACTGTTTTGGCGGCGCTTTTTGGCGTAGAATGACCGCCTAAAATTCCCCCCTCAGGTTAAGAGGTCGAAAATTCAGATTTATAATCTCCCCACAATATCTAACAACCCCATAAAAAAAAATCACACATCGCCTTTAATCCTTTCTTTTAATGGCGATATTTTCCCCAATTATTGCATTGAAACACCCTTTTTTTCTCTCTGACTACTGGGTTATTTAATAGTAGCTTTAGAAATCAAAATATTGTTTGTGACAAATATTAAAGGTCTCATTAAAATAAGTATCATAATTATTTGATTACTACAAGCTTTTCGCTAATATATTTTTCAATTCCATAATTTTGTTTTTCAGTGAACATACACAATGCTCCCTTAAAAATCACAATTTGTGGAACAATGTCTGTATCTATTCGTCTCGAAATCTTCATCGTTCACCCATCACCCATACAATAAAGGCCATTTTTGAATCCTCCTCAAAGTAACGCAATACATCAATGTTGACCTTATCAGACCATGTGGACGATTTTACGCCGAAGATGTTCGGGTTTGTCCAGCCTCACGTCGGATTTGACATCTTACAAATACAACTATGATAGCAGTCAACTCATTCTTACTGACGAAAGGTAAGTCAACTCATTCTTACTGATGAAAGGTTAGTCAACTCATTTTTACTGATGAAAATTAAGGCAACCCATTCTTACTGATGAAAATTAAGCAACCCATTCTTACTGATGAAATGTAAGTCAACTCATTCTTACTGATGAAATGTAAGTCAACCCATTCTTACTGATGAAAGGTAAGTCAACTCATTCTCACTGATGAAAGATAAGTCAATTCATTTTTACTGATGAAAGTTTAGTCAACTCATTTTTACTGATGAAAGGTAAGTCAACTCATTCTTACTGATGAAATGTAAGTCAAGTCATTTTTACTGATGAAATGTAAGTCAGCTCACTCTTACTGATGAAAGGTAAGTCAACCCATTCTTACTTATGAAAGGTAAGTCAACTCATTCTCACTGATGAAAGGTAAGTCAATTCATTCTTACTGATGAAAGGTAAGTCAACTCATTCTTACTGATGAAAGGTAAGTCATCTTATTCTTACTGATGAAAGGTAAGTTTTTGTTGAATCCACTAGAAATTTTAATCTTCAACAGGACGTTTTAGTTTAGTGGTATTATTCAAACCCCTAAAATTAGATGTATGATGACAATTAAAAATTTTAACAACAAATAAACAACTCCTTCAGAGCTGAATTCTCATACATCTGGCTACCATCGGCAACGATGATGCCACTATTGATTGATTTACAGGAGCCGACTATTACTCTCTCACCCTGTAGATGGCTGATTTAATTACATTTAAGTTGAGGGAGACCCAAATAGTGTTCTATAATAGGTAGATAATTAACCGCAAACAGAGATTGCAGATACAATTACCAATGTGTGTGAATGATGTAATTGATCTGAACAGTCCTTGTGAAAGCATACAGGCGTCTTTCTAATAACTAATGGTTCAGTGAACTGTAGACCTCATCCACTTAATATGGCCCCGGGTAGCCCTTAATGTCAAAAAAAAAAAAATAATAATATGTAACCCTATGCTGGGTGTAACAGTTCATCTGTTAACCAGATATTCTTGAGAACAATATAAGATGATTTCACTCTATAAAGCCATGTCTGAAAATGCTTCCAAACCAAACTACAGAGCCTGAAAGTTGGAAGAAAAATTTTGTTTTTTCTCAATAATTTTTTCACGTTTCGTAAAAAAAAAAATATGTTACTTATTAAAAGTTGTATTTATTTGCGAAAAGTTTGGATATGATCTGGTGTCAAGGGGCGGAGATATCAAGGGGCGGAGAGGCTCGCTCAATCTAAATAAACTCAGAACTTTTTCGGTCCCATGGGATCAAATACCTTACTACAAAAAATTTATTATAAAAAATCCAAACATGGCCTTGCCATGTCTGCCTTTCGTACAATGGAAAAAATGAAGACCGGATTTTGGTCTTGAGAAAAACGAGATTACGATTTGAAGTGTCCGGTACTCTATGGAGACGCAATATGGAACGGATTTAAAAATTAAATTTTTACAAGAAATATTCGAAGTAAATCCCGTGGCTGTGTAGCTTGTTATTTCCTATGTAATTGCATTGAAATTTTCTCATTCCTCTGGCCCCGCTGTGAAAGAAAAGGAAAGGTCAATGTTTTTCTTTTTTCGCTAAAAGATGCCCTTATTCAGGTTAGTTATCACTGTTTGTCCTGAATAATCACCTTACATCAGACTTTCTACTAGAAAATTGCAGTTTTCTAAACGGCTTATTTTTAACCTCCAGGAGCAAAATGAGATTGCACTTTGTCTTCTCAAGACACTGATGAAAATAAAAATTTACACTTTTGATGATTTAGGTAGATGGGGAACCTTTTTTGGAACTTATTTTATTTGTACTTATTTGAAAAAAAATATTTGTACCATTCCATTTAAATTTCTTGAGATATCGAAACTTTTTGTCAATAAAATTCACTTCCGGGGGTCGAACCCGGTTCTCACTATAACCATTCGATTGGCCATGGCCTTTTTTATATCTCTAGAGCTTTTCAAATTTCAAAAATTCCAAGCCGTTCAAAAGTTAACGGGGGGGGGGGTTGACCGGTCATTTTGGGACATACTGTAGATTGAAATGTTTTGTCACTCGTTGTGACGGTATTTTTCCACTAGTTGTGGTCAAATAATAAAGGTTCACAATATATTACTTGACGTAATTTATAAAAAGATCACAATTATTATCACTGGATGTAAAAATAATTTAATAAATATTTCACAAATTTGATAGTTTCAAATCTGCTGTTTCACAAAAACTTTTATCACTAGACGTAATAAAAATTTGATTGTTTCAAATTGAGAGATACAGAACCACTGATGACTCAAACCCAAAAGCATCATCTCAAAGGCAAGATAGATAACAAACTTAACATGTTTGATTTGGGTATCATTTCTCTCGATATAAATTTAATATAATAAGGGTGGATCATTAAATGGCCTTAACAATGCTGTCTATTCCGGTCCAACACTGACTGGCTGAGATCGATGTGGGAGCTGTTATGTATGTTTTCACCGAACGGAAGGTAAACTTCCTGTATTGAATCACCATAGATGTTAATGACACGATAAGCGAAAAAAAAAAAAAAACACGATGAGTAGCCAGAACTTGCGATTAAGACGAAGCTGAAACCACCCTCTAACATTGCCATATATGATTGTTAATTTCTTCTAAGATTTAAGAACTCGGTTCCAGACAGATACTATCAAATTTTTTTGGAGCAAGTTACAAACTTAAAATGTGGTTTAATATAATTTAAAAAGTCTTTTTAAACGTTTTAGGGGTAGGAGATTAATTAATTCACTATAATTTTAATTTCTTTTGAAAAAACCCTTTTCATTTCGTATTTATTGAACTATTTGAATATATTGAACTGAAGCAGACATAGTTGTACCAACATGAAAAGAAAAAAGTCCAGTGCAAGTTTTTTTTATTTTATCAATATGAGATGAACGTCTCCCCACCACCTCCCAGAGAGGTTAGAAAAGGTTTTGATCGGCCATGCCTCGATTAAAATTGTTCTTATCATAAATCGCTCCCTAAAAACTCTTGCACCATTCGGAAAAAAAAATTAAAATAAATAAAATCGTAGTGATTAAATACATAATAAAAAAAAAATCTCTGCATATTTAAAAAAAATCGAATAAATATTTGATTTCTCCAAATTTTCTTCGATTTTCAAGCAATAAAATTGTGAATTAAACATTTAAAAGTGAGTCAGAATTTGATATTATACGTTTCAAGGTACATAGAATCCAAAAATCGAATAAAAAAAAATCTTTTTGTCCGCCGTACGCCGTGGTGGGGGCACTTTTGCCACCTAGCGTTGACCGATTTGGATGAAATTTGGTATATAGGTCCCATCTGGGCTCTAATTGTGCCCCGAAACTTTTGGGGTCTCAGTTAGCAACTTTTGGGTTCAATCAAATATACACACTCTAAAGAGTTTTTCATTAATCCTTTCTAAAAAGAGAATGGTAAGAGTCAGAGACTTTGAATTTAGTAGGTATGTCAAATTTAGGATCTAATTACGCCCCAGAATTGGAATCGTCACGCGAACCCCCCCCCCCCCCCNACCCCCCCCCCCCCAATTTGGGGGGGTATTTTTTTGTCAGAAAAATAATAAACCCATGTGTCACATTGGCAGAGTTTTTAGGTCTGTGGCCGTCTTTGGCATACAAACATTAACACATTAACAGCAACCCATCCAATAATTATTGTGCAATGATGATGAAAGTGTGCATTAATTAGAATGCATTGTTTTGATGCAATAAAAGTGAACTGTCAAATGCAAGTGATAAATGCAATGAATAACTTCATCAAACAGGTTGGCCAATAAATTATTGTGACTTATCATCTAGGACAGATATCATGTGTGATTAACTTGACATATTATGCAGGGTGTAACATAATTTGATGTCAATCCGATCAGGGCCGGATTAACCTCCCGCGGGGCCCGTAGCACTTTCACAGAGAGGGGTCCCCCCTCCACCCCCCCACCGCCCCACCGGGGCTGTCTGGTACCTACAGCTGGTAGAGAAAAGTGAAATTAAATTTTGAGTATACCAACATCGATAAAACATTAATTAAACTTCAAAGGGATAGTAGGAGGGTATATACTTACTCTAACCAATTTGCTTATGTAGCAATACTCGTTTCTTTACTTCTAAGGCGCCAAGCGAAGCGGGCGTATTCTGCTAGTAGTATATAATATAACGGGCAACATACCTACTTGTTTTCCTAAAATTCTAGAAAATTCTCATTATAATTCGGACATTATTATTATTTTTATTTCAAGACAAAAGGGGAAGTGATCCATCTCATTTACATCACTACCCCTCTTATCTTGAAATAAAAAACGGACCAGACCCTAAATCAGATGTTGACAAAATGTAATCACAGTGTCTCCAACTGGATCTAAAAAATAGTACTCAATTTCGCATTAAAAAGGTACTGAAAAAGTAGTGAATTTTCACAAATAAGTAGTTCTTTGAACTTCAGACCTCACTCAATTAATTTTTTCGTTACTATCAGTTTCATGTATAGGGATCCGTATTAAAATTTTAGCACGGAATCCTAACAAAAATAATTAAAACAAAAATCATTAAATCATTAAAAAATCAATGCTAAGTGGTGAAAAAGACGCTCATAATGTAATTGAATATCCTATTGTTTGAAATAACAAATGCGAGATGTGAGGGATTTATAAATAAAAGCTGAATTTAACCGAAAGTTAAATAAAACGTGTCTATTACTGTTTATGTGTATACATATAAATTTAGATACTGTTTCCTAGATTTCTTACTGGTATGTACCTAATTTTTATTCATGCTCACTCTTGATTACCTACTAGGTACCTAATATGGTAACTTAGATTTAGATAAATTTTGATTTTATTGACGGGCCGCTACTGAATAAAACCATATCCTTCCAAAGTTTTCCGATGAAGCCGTAAAATTCCAGATCAATACGACTTCCTTGAGCGTCAGTAATTGCTGCATTTTTGACTGAATCTTGCCAGCAAAAATGTAGTGTAGATGCTACAATTTTTAAAAAAGTTGCTTAATTTTGAACGTACATTTTTTTTTTATTTCTTCATATGTACGACCTTGAATAAGGTTTACCATAAGAAAAAGCATAAGCGAGTTCATTGAAAAATGCTGTATTTACTCCTTGCAAGAATATCTAATTTAACCTTCAATCTTGAAATAGATAGATTTCAATAAAAAAATTAAATGCTGCGTTTAATAGTTGCAAGAATACCTAAAAGACAGTATTGCTTCCTCCACATTTCTTTCCAAAATTAGATACAATATGTAGTCAGCCTTTACACCACAACCCTTAAAACGATCTTTGAATTTTGATGAAATATCCGGGATTTTGATGGTTTATTTATGCATAGCAAACGTGTTTATTTGTAATATATTTTCATCCCTGACTCCTCACCCGGGGGTACGGCTCCGACAGTTAGGTGCCTCTCCCTGCTGGGTGCGCCATAGTAAGAGTCAACAAAGAATGATTATTCAGGATTCGCAATCAATTGCTTGTACAATGCAATAAATGCAGAGTGCGCCATAACTTTTCCCAGAGTTTTTAGTTTATATATATAGAATGTATTATTTGCATAGTTCATTCCCACTGCCCAAACTGCGCTCAGCGAATCCTTCAACCTGTCGCACTGAAAAGAAAATGGACAAATTGTAAAATTATTTCATTAAAACCTCCAAAAAGTCGCCAAAAATGGCGTGCATGCCAAGTCTGTAGCACTTATCACTCTCTTCTTAAACGTGATTATTGAAAATCTCTCAATAACGGGGAAAAAGCCATCAACGGGTGATGTCGTTTGGGTTCTAATTGTGCCCCTAAATTCGGGAACTGTTAGATCCCATACAACGGACAGGACCTATGTACCAAATTTCATCCAAATCGGTCAAAGCTAAATGGAAAAAGTGCCTATTACGGCGTACGACAAACAATTTTTACTTTATCTTCCTATAGAAGATAAAGTATTGTAATCTACTTTCGATACTAGACTGATAGAATGATTAAGGAAGAAAAAGTCTAGTACGCTTTTCCGTACCATTTATTTTTATTTCGATTTTGTCAACAAATCGATCACCAAAATATAATAAACCAATATACAAACCACTTCTGTTGATCGAAGATCTTTGATTTTGTACTCATATCTGTCCATCAGCGTCTGCATTTTAAATAAACCATTTTCTGGTCTGTCTTGTGTTACATCAATGGAAATTTCTGCCACACGATTTCCTTCGATATCATATCTAGATAAAGTACGAATCGGATCCAAAGCCTCTCTCTTAGATGTAGCATACATCATGGCACAATACGATTGCCGTATGTAATATAAAGCATTGGTAGATGGTCGATCTTGAAACATATTTTGACTCTGGATAAGGAATGGGGGAAACGGTAAAATCGAATTATCTGTGTTGAACCCATAAGATGGTAACATTCGGAAAAATTTATTTCCTGAAAAATAATAGTTAAAAAAAAACTCTGCCAATGTCACACATGTGTTTATTATTTTACTGGCTAAAAAAAATACCCCCTCCCCCCCAAAAGAAAGATAGATATTTTACGTATTAATGTACGTACCTACGCAGAATCCAAACATCGAAGAAAAAAATCTTTTCGACCACGGGAACCGCCTCCCTACCCTGCACATCCCAAACAGTCAAGGGCACTTTGGCCACTTAACGTTTGTTGAAATTACACCATTAGACCCTAAATGGGACTTACATAAATTTCAAGTGTCTTGCAGTTAGTTGTCTTTTTAGACATGATTCTTGAAAACCCCTAAAAATCGGCAAAAACCGCCAATATTGCACCCAAAAATTTCGACACATAATTAGACCCCAAATATGACATACATACCAAATTTCAAGTCTTTAGCCAATCTCTTTTTAGGCAGGAATATTGAAAAACTCAACCATTATATTCGATTGCACCCATGTTTTCGGGGCCCAAACTGAACCTCTATACCAAATTTCATCCAAATGGGTCGATGCTAAGTGGCAAAAGTGCCGGCACGGTGGACAAACTGATTTGTTTTATTCGATTTTTGGAATCTAAATTGCTTGAAAGGTAAAATATCAAATTTTAAGGGGGGGGGTATTTTTTTTGTGACGATTCCGGTTCAAAACATAGCGCAGCTGGATTTTTTCTGAACCGTGCTTGGTTGTTCGGGGTGCACTCCGCCTCGTGAGTGCACCCCGAACTTTAATGTGAGTAGCGGACAGATATAGTTACAAATCTAGGTTGTGACAATGCAATATGTACTATGCGTTAATACATTTAAATAAACCAAAATCAGCATCGGTAAAATTTATTTCCTGAAAAATTATAGTAAAAAAATCACCGAAAGGTACAAATACAGAATAACAAATGGATAAGAAGAGAATAAGAAATGAAACGAAAGTGAAGGATAAAATGGAACGAATAAAGAGAATGAAAGGGAGGTGAATAGGACCCTTTGCAAGAAGAACAGATGAAAGATGGATAAGAAGAGAATAAGAAATGAAACAAAAGTGATGGATAGAGTGGAAAGAATAAAGAGAATGACAGGAAGGCGAATAGGACCCATTGCAAGAAGAACAGATGAAAGATGGATAAGAAGAGAATAAGGAATGAAACAAAAGTGATGGATAGAGTGGAAAGAATAAAGAGAATGACAGGGAGGTGAATAGGACCCATTGCAAGAAGAACAGATGAAAGATGGATAAGAAGAGAATATCATGAATAAGGAATGAAACAAAAGTTATGGATAGAATGGAACGAATAAAGAGAATGAAAGGGAGGTGAATAGGACCCATTGCAAGAAGAACAGATGAAAGATGGATAAGAAATATATTGCAATGATACCCTAGAAATTAAAAAAAGGTGAAGAACTAGTTGGAGAGATGAAATAGAACAAGATGGCAGGCAGTGGCACAGGGTAGATCAGTCTGAAAAGCTCCGGAATAGTTCCCCCCGGAAAAATCTGGGAAAAATCTGGCACTCAAATCGAATAAGTGAAACCCGAGTCATGGCTTAAAGATTATCAGAATACGTGTCAAAGTTTGCTATCAAAAATATTTTTATCAGCGTCAGCATTTTGATAGCAAAATGTTGACACGTTTTCGAATCACCTTTAGGAAGTAATTCTGGTTTCACTTGTTCACTTTGTGCAAAATAATATTTTAACAAAACGGATATGTTTTTCCTGATGAGTGCCAGATTTTTCCCGGGGGACTTTTTGAGATAATTGAGTTCAAAGATTCATGAGGAAAAGAGGACTACCATAAATTTTGACAAATATGCCTCTTACAATCTGGTAAGCATTTATTTGTAGCGTGAGCTGGCGTCTATGCACGTTGAATACACCAGTTCCCGTTAGATCACTGAAGTTAAGCAGTTAGTTAAGCAACATTACGCGAGTTTGCGCCCTCGTGATGCTGGCTTTTTTTCCAGCCTATCCCAGGCTGGGTGAGGTCAGTGTGGGTAGCTGGTTTGCATGTTTTCAGCGAATGGAGGGTAAAACCTGCGTCTTGAGACCAATAGATGTTAAAGAGACGTTAAGCCAAATTAAAAAAAAAAAAAATGTAGCATGATTTAACCAAAATTTATTATGTACAATTTTATGTTAATTCTGAAAATGAAAATTGTTACATCGTAGGATAAGTAGAAAAAAATTTATTCAATAAAAAATAAAGCCCAAGTCGGAAAAGCACAAAATGGCAGATACCTTCAAACCCACGCGAGATCGGTTATTTTGTATGGAAATAATTTTTGTTGGAAACGGTTCAATATATCACCTTTAGACCATCAGTAAGTTTCAGGACCACCCTATATGTATATTCATTTATATCTATTCTTACCTATATGGTTTTGGAAGGAGAAACGGATATCTGTTGCCATAATTAGAATAGGTCTTACTACTCTACGGCCAGGATCTATGACTATATAGCCCACAGTGTCGTTGTATAAGATTTTCAAGATTCCTATAAAAAACAAGAAAAAAATCTTAGCGAATCTATGAACGACTTTAATGAATTGAGTTCTCGTTCAGACCTTAAAATTGCTCTTTTTTTCCGCCCACCAAAGTTGAAATTAGATTTTCATTATTAACAGAAAAAACAATTAATATTCAAATATTCTAATATACCTAGAATAATTTTTGGTATGATGTATATTTTATTTCCCTCCCCATTTCCATTCTCGAGACTATGAAATAGATTTAGCAAGATTAGACTATGAGACAGTCTTAGAGTTCAGAACGAGGTTGGCAAATTATTGAGCAAAATAATTAGCTCATCTTGGTGAGCGTTATCTTATTGAAGATTGTCGTGAAGAAGAAATCCCATTTCAAAAAAGAAATGGTATGGAATATGCGAAAATAATTCTACCTATATTCTAAATATTAATTTCGTTCTTTTATGTCTTTCGTATAGGGATGGCATCTAAAATCGATATATATCGATATATTTTTTAACGATATGCCATCACTAATATTGACACGTTCTTAACTCTTCAATCGATCTCTGGAACACAGTACGGTATACTTTATTATTATTATTATTTGTTTATTGTGTTCAACAACCGTTGTGGTTGTTGACAGATTANATCTGCATAGAGCACAAAATGCGCATCAGGGGCACAATTTGCAATGTCATTGATGACTAATGTGAAAAGAAGAGGACCAAGAATGGAACCTTGAGGTACGCCACTTTGGACATTTAAAAAAGAAGAGTAAACAGATGATGATATGTTATTTTTAACATTTTGAATTTTCACTGCTTGGGTTCTATTGTGAAGATACGACCTAAACCAGGAAAGAGCCGATTGGACAATACCGTAGTTTTCAAGTTTGGATAGAAGAATAGAATGATCAACACAATCAAAAGCTTTCGTGAGATCGCAAAATATTCCAAGCGCGTGGTATTTCAAGTCCAGTGCTTTTTGCAGATTGAAAAAGAATGCGGATATTGCATCTGAAGTAGAGCGACTGGGTCGAAATCCATACTGACAGTCTGAAATCAATCTGTAAGATTCGAGGTAACCCATGAACCTATTATAGATCAATTTTTCAAGAATTTTAGAAAAACAATTGAGTAAAGATATTGGACGATAATTATTGATGTCAGAGTGTGAACCTTTCTTATAGATGGGAACAATGGTTTTGAAACAATCAGGGAAAATACCTTCTTGTAAAGAAGCATCTTTCTTTCAAATCTTTTATGGGAACACTGTCTAAACCTGAGGGAGACTTGTTCGCCATGCTATTTACTGTGTTGATCACTTCGAAACAGTCGGTCAAAGGAAATTCATTAAGACGAATGTTTGTAGCTTGAAAGCGAGGAAATGTAATAGAAGCGGGATCTAAGGAGGAATTTATTGAAGAATTTGAAAGTGTGAGCTTAGCGATCTCACTGAAATGATGATTGAAATGGTTGGCTATTACACTTGAATCGGTGATTAAATTTTCAGAACCGAGGGTGATTTGTCTGATTTTATTTTTAGGTTTGTATGTGCTTTTTTTTTCATTTTTTTAATAAAAAGTTATGCCCCGGAACCGCTTTCGCATTACTTCAGGGCACTCCTTTTTGTCTATCCTAAACTATCCTAAATTCACTCATATTTCACTCTTTCAGTGAAGGTTTGTTAAATCCTCTTCAATAATGTTTTCTTATCTTCTCCTTCACTATCCTTCTCATCTTCCTTCTAGTCCCTTGAAGTATATGGTGATAGTCAGTGAAGGTTTGTTAACTCCGATTCAAAAATGTTTTCTTATCCTCTCCTTTACTATCCTTTTCCTCCCCCTTCTAGTCCCTTGAAGTATATGGTGATAGTCAGTGAAG
>CM022883.1:16208695-16223906 GCA_012654025.1 Pachypsylla venusta
AAAAAAATAAATAAAAATTACACTTCTTGAAAAACTATTTGAATTTATTGTTTTTATTTCTTCTTTTCATTTCATTTCCTACATTCACCAAGCACCTCTAGCGATTGTATACAATTACTGTTAAAAGTAGGAAATAGAGAGTAATTTCCTTTTTATATTTTTTTATATTTATTGTTTTATATAAGCGTTTAGATAAACGTCCCCCCCNCCCCCCCCCCCGAGAGGATAGGAAACGTTTTGATCGGCCATGCCTCGGTAAAAGTAGGAAATACTCGTATAGATGATTTTTAAAGATTATTGGAATATGAATTTCTTACTTTGACCAAACACCTCTGGCCATTGTATACAATGACCGGTCAAAGTAGGAAATAAATGATTTTTAAAGATTATTTCCTACATTGACCAAGTGACTTTGGGAATTGTATACAATAACCGGTCATTGTATACAATTCCCAATTATCTACTTGTACCGTAACATATACATACAGGGTGTCCCAAAAGTCCGAGACCACCTGAATATCTTGTGAATGGTATTATATTCCAAATTAAACCACCTGATTGTGTAACCATTTTTTCAGGGGCGGGTCCCATGTGGCCCCCAGGGGGTCCAACTTTTGTTTTATAAATACAAACCCTCATCTTGTGTACATTTTCAGAAAGAAAATAAAATTAGAAGTAATTTGCAATAAAAATTCCCACGTCTAGCGTGTTTGGTTTCAAAATGGCGGCCATTTGAAATTTCCAAGATATGACCTCCAAGAGTGTCTAAAACTAGACGAATTACTTGCAATGGGATATTGAATGATTGCATAGGAGACCAATTTCGAGAAGCCTATTTTTTAAAATAATTCGCCTAGTTTTAGACACTCTTGAAATCAGTCAATAATAAAATATACCTATTTTTAGACCGGAAGTTATATTTGGACTTTTTTTGGTTTTACCTACAGGTTCCTCTGATCTTGGTAAATGTGTTAATTGATATAAGAAGTTAAAAATGGCCGAAAAAATGGCAATTTTGGGTCAAAATTTTAAGGTCATTGCGCGAATTGAAGTTGACGTCATTTTTTTTTTTTTTTTTCTTTTTGCTCGATCGGAAGACATGGTCCGATTTTAACTTTTTTTTGGCTCAAGATCAGACTCAAGTTTTCCGCGCTATAGAGTTAACTAAAAAAATATTTTGGTTTTTTTAACCCACCCTAATTTACACATTGCAAGATTACCTAATTTAACCTTATCTTGAAATAGCGTGTTTCATTAGTCGTATTTTATTTCTTGGACCAATGTGACCCAATTGGAACAATTGTGACCAAAGTATTTCTTGGTTCCCAAATCCGCCATTTTGTTCTTTACTTTTGTCCCCATTCTGATTGGCTGTTCCGATTCATGTTTGTTGTTTTGAATTTTTCCCTCTGTTTAGTTTTGTAGAGTCTAACCTCATTTCTGACACATTGAGGGTTCTGAAACCGGGGAGGAGTGTCTGGCCAATTTTTGTTACCAATTTTAACCCAATTAGAGGGGTTAGGAGACGTTTTTACTACCACGCCTGTATTTCGTATGTACAACCGTCCAAAATGGATCCATGACGGCCAATAAAGAAGGTTTTTTTTTTTAAAAAAAAAAAACTAAATTTTTTGAGAAGGGTTGCCAGACAATCCTCCCCTGTTCCAGCCCCATCTTTTGAGGTGAGAACGCTGCCTCTAGTGGCCAAATTGGTAAATAAAAAAAGGAACAATCAGCTGTTTTCCAACGAAATAAAATGCGAAGTGAGTTGGATTAATCCATTGTTCCAAGAAATAAAATTTGATTATTGATAGCAACAAAAAATCTGATTTTTCGTTTAATAGTTGCAAGAGTAGCAAAAAGTCAGTATTGCTTCCTCAACATTTCCCTTAAAAATTGGATACAATGTGTAGTGAGCCTTTACACCATAACGATCATCGAATTTTGACGAAATCTCCGGGATTTTGATCTGAGCGCACGGCAGTGCGCCAGGCCAAGTCCCAGAAAGCACCAGTGTATCTTTACACGAACTAATTCACCGGGTTTTTCACACCGTCAGATATCCGGTTCTACAAGGGATAGACCATTGAAATTTTGAAAATACATTCTGTAGTATAGTAGAGGAAGGACGCCATTCACGGAATAGGGTCCCTTTGTAGGAACACCGGGTTATTTGCAAAACCGTTGAAAACAAAGCAAAACGAGAATATACTCGTACAAGTTCATTCTGATCATCCACGTTGATGGGCATCACTCTATATGAGGTGAAATTTCAGAGAGGCGGAAATGAATATTTTACGTAATTTCAAAGTGCAAACTTTGAAATTACGTATCTCCCGGCCGGGTTAGCATTAACTTTTGAAATTTATCCTGTAGTATTGTAGAGGAAGGACGCCGTATTCGGAATACCATTTTGTTTTTTGAGAAAATTTCAAAGGCCATAGTAAACTAAAGCTCAATCTTGGTCTTAAAAGTTAGTTTATACGGTTATCTAATATTTTGGAGAATTTTAGGGAAAACAAAGAAAGTACTTTTCCACAATTTGGATTCTGCCAAAAAAAGTCAAAAAGTTTCGTTCAACTTTATGGGGTCCTTTTTCGGAATACAATGGGTTCCCAATTCGGTATATAATAAAAGCCATAATATTTTATAATTGTTGTTCTTGATAGACATGGCAAGAGCCATTTTTTTTAGTCTTGAGATCCCCTCCAGACCATAGAACACGCCTTCCATCTTCAGGCAATACTCAACCAACCAATTTTAGTTGAGAAAGCTATACGGCCATCACTATACTTGGGATTTAGTTGAGAAAGCTATACGGCCATCACTATACTTGGGACACTATACTTGAAAATTAAATTTTCTGTCTCAATTCTCTTAAAGTAATACCGACTTTACACTTGGCCAGTTTGTAAAAAGGTAGTACGAGTATTTTACGAATACCCTTAGAAAAAACTGACCAAGTGTAAAGTCGGTATTACTTTAAGAGAATTGAGACAGAAAATTTAAGTGCGGGACATACAGCAGCAACAGTAAACTTGGCCCCAATAATAGATATCACTACTTTCATATGCGGAATTTTTTGGTTGAATAAGTGGAACTTTTTGTGAGATAGTATATTTATGCATGGCAAATGTGTCTGTTTGTAAAATATTTTCATTCCTGACCCCTCCTTACCCGGGGTACGGCTCCGACGGTTAGGTGCCTCTCCCGGCTGGGCGCGCCACTGCAAGAGTCAACAAATAATGATTATTCAGGATTCGCAATCAATTGCTTGTACAATGCAATAAATGCTGAATTCTTCATAACTTTTCCCAGAGTATTTATTTTAACTATATATGATGTAGTATTTGCATAGTTCATTCCCACTGCAAAAACTGCACTCAGTGATTCATTCAATCTGTCGCACTGAAAAGAAAATGGATCAATTGAAATATCCGCCAAAAATGACATGCATGCCGCCAGCAGACATGATTAATGAAAACCTCTCAAAAACGAGAGAAAAAGCCAACGTTATGTTTGACATCGTATGGGTTCTAATTGTACCCCAAAGTACAATTAGAACCCATACGATGTCAAACATAACGATCCCACTCGGCGGGACCTATATACCAAATTGCATCCAAATCAGTCAACACAAAGTGGCAAAAGTGCCCATTACGGCGTGCGACAGACAAAAATTTTTTTATTCGATTTTTATGAACAATTTATATTTGAGTATCTTTTCTTCATAGCAATACATAGGTTAAGATTGATCACACTTAGAGGTGGAGGGGTAAGTGTCTCACTGTCACTGTTGCCTGATTCGCAGATACACCATTATTATCTCCGTGTACGGTCAATTGGGGTGACTGTATGCCGCAAGTGGTAATTAAAACTTATTGGTTTTATTATTTTCAATGATGTACCTCGGGTATCGATCACCAAAATATAATAAACCAATATACAAACCACTTTTTTTGATCGAAGATCTTTGATTTGGTACTCATACTTGTCCATCAGTGTCTGCATTTTAAATAAACCAGTAGCTTTTTCTGGTCTGTCTTGTGCTACATCAATGGAAATTTCTGCCACACGATTTCCTTCGATATCATATCTAGATAAAGTACGAATCGGATCCAAGGCCTCTCTCTTAAATGTGGCATACATCATGGCACAATACGATTTTCGTATGTAATATAAATCATTGGTAGATGGTCGATCTTGAAACATATTTTGACTCTGGATAAGGAATGAGGGAAACCGACAAATCGAATTATCTGTGTTGAACCCATAAGATGGTAACATTCGGAAAAATTTATTCCCTGAAAAATAATAATTAAAAAAAAATATTATTTTACTGGCTTTTATAAAAAAATACGTAGTTGATATAAAAACCGGCCAAANCCCCAAAAAGAAAAAAAATATATTTTTTCGTACTAATATACGTACCTACGCAGAATCCAATTATCGAAAGAAAAAAAAAATCGGGCACCTGCTCCCCACCTAATTGTACACCGCAAAATGTGAAGGCCATTTAACGTGGACCGATTTTGATGAAATTACACACACAATTAGACGCTAAATGGGACATAAATTTCAAGTTTCATGCAGTTATTTAACATTTAATTTTTACACATGATTTTTGAAAAACTCTAGAAATTTTCAAAAACCGCCAGTGGTATATTCGATTGCACCCAAAAATTTCGGCACATAATTAGGCCACAAACATGACCTGCATACCACCAAATTTCAAGTCTTTAGTACTTACCATTCTCTTTTTAGGTAGGAATATTGTAAACCACAAGAGTTTCGAGACATAATTAGACCCCAAAGTGAACCTATACAACGTGTCCCAAAATGATCCGTCACCCCCCTTAACTTTTGACCGGCTTGGAATGTTTGANCGGCACATAATTAGGCCACAAATATGACCCGCATACTACCAAATTTCAAGTCTTTAGCACTTACCATTCTCTTTTTAGGTAGGAATATTGTGAAACACAAGAGTTTCGAGACATAATTAGACCCCAAAGTGAACCTATACAACGTGTCCCAAAATGATCCGTCACCCCCCTTAACTTTTGACCGGCTTGGAATGTTTGAATTTTGAAAAGCTCTAGGGATAGGAGAATGGCCACGGCCAATCGAATGGTTATGGTAAGATCCAGTGACTATTATTGACAAAAAGTGTCGAATTCTCAAGAAATTTAAATGAAATGGTACAAATATTTTTTGTTAAAATAAAACTACAAATGAAATGAGGATAAATTTTCCTTTTAATTTTTTCAAAAAAATAATCAGGGGCTAAATTATAATTTTGTACACCCCGTATAACGTTATTTATTTTAAACTTTGGTGTAAATGTTGCCTTTTTGTGTTCAAAAAAGGTTTCTCATCTACTTAAGCCATCAAAAGTGTACATTTTTATAAGTGTCGTAAGAGGACAAAGTCAAATCTCATTTTTCTCCTAGAAGGTAAAAAGGCCATTTTCTGGTAAAAAGTTTTGAAGTAAGGTGATTATTTAGGACAAAGTGATAACTATATCTTAAATAAGGAACCATTTTAGCAAAAAAAAAAAAATNAAAAAAAAAAAAAGAAAAATATGAGAAAAAATCATTGCAATTACACAGGAAACAACTTTCATGTGAAACTAATGATAATTCCTATGTAATTGCATTGAATTTTTCTCATTCCTCTGGCACAGTTGTGCAAGAATTGAGAAGGTTAATATTTTTTATTTTTTTTTTGCTAAAATGTTTTCTTATTTTGGTTAGTTGTCACTGTTTGTCCTAAACAATAACCTTACTTCAGACTTTTTACCGGAAAATTGCCCTACTCCAAGCGTCCTATTTTTTACTTCCAGGAGAAAAATGAGATTTGACTTTGTCCTCTTACAATTACTTTAAATGAAATGGTAGAAATATTTTTTTGAAAAATAAAAGTGCCCATAAAATAAGGAATATTCCCATTTTTGTTTTTTCAAAAAAATAATCAGGGGCGGAGCCAGATGGGTTCAAAACCAAAACTTGTTACACCCTGTATAACGAANAATTACACACACAATTAGACGCTAAATGGGACATAAATTTCAAGTTTCATGCAGTTATTTAACATTTAATTTTTACACATGATTTTTGAAAAACTCTAGAAATTTTCAAAAACCGCCAGCTTTATATTCGATTGCACCCAAAAATTTCGGCACATAATTAGGCCACAAATATGACCCGCATACTACCAAATTTCAAGTCTTTAGCACTTACCATTCTCTTTTTAGGTAGGAATATTGTGAAACACAAGAGTTTCGAGACATAATTAGACCCCAAAGTGAACCTATACAACGTGTCCCAAAATGATCCGTCACCCCCCTTAACTTTTGACCGGCTTGGAATGTTTGAATTTTGAAAAGCTCTAGGGATAGGAGAATGGCCACGGCCAATCGAATGGTTATGGTAAGATCCAGTGACTATTATTGACAAAAAGTGTCGAATTCTCAAGAAATTTAAATGAAATGGTACAAATATTTTTTCTTCAAATAAAACTACAAATGAAATGAGGATAAATTTTCCTTTTAATTTTTTCAAAAAAATAATCAGGGGCTAAATTATAATTTTGTTACACCCCGTATAACGTTATTTATTTTAAACTTTGATGTAAATGTTGCCTTTTTGAGTTCCAAAAAAGGTTTCTCACCTACTTAAGCCATCAAAAGTGTACATTCTTATTTTTATAAGTGTCGTAAGAGGACAAAGTCAAATCTAATTTTTCTCCTAGAAGGTAAAGAGGCCATTTTCTGGTAAAAAGTTTTGAAGTAAGGTGATTATTTAGGACAAAGTGATAAGTATATCACTTTGTCCTAAAATGTCCTAAAATAAGGAACCATTTTAGCAAAAAAAGAAAAATTTTAACTTTCTCATTTCTTTCACAGCAGGACCAGACGAATGAGAAAAAATCATTGCAATTACACAGGAAACAACTTTCATGTGAAACTAATGATATTTCCTATGTAATTGCATTGAATTTTTCTCATTCCTCTGGCACAGTTGTGCAAGAATTGAGAAGGTTAATATTTTTTTTTTTGCTAAAATGTTTTCTTATTTTGGTTAGTTATCACTGTTTGTCCTAAACAACCACTTTACTTCAGACTTTTTACCGGAAAATTGCCCTTCTCCAAGCGTCCTATTTTTTACTTCCAGGAGAAAAATGAGATTTGACTTTGCCCTCTTACAATTAATTTAAATGGAATGGTAGAAATATTTTTTTTGAAAAATAAAAGTGCCCATAAAATAAGGAATATTCCCATTTTTATCTTTTCAAAAAAATAATTAGGGGCGGAGCCAGAGGGGTTCAAAACCAAAACATGTTACACTCTGCATAACGAAAACCGAATTTTACTTTGATGTAGAAAGTCGTTAAGAGTGGCTCAAAAAAAGTTTTCCATCTACATAAGTGATAAAAATACCAACTTTCAAGTTTTATCATTGCCATAGATCGGGAAAACCAAATCTCTTATTTCTACCAGAGGTTAAACTGACGTCTTTTAGAAAACGGCCATTGGGTTAGAAGGTCTGAAGTAAGAATATGATTTAAGTCTTAAAATGGGGAGTGGCCTGAATAAGGAAGCATTTTAGTAAAAAAAAAAATCATTACTAACCGTCCACTTATTCACAACAGGGCCGTTTAATGAGAAAATTTCAATAGAAAAACAGCATATTAATTGGTGTTTAGGAGGCGAACCGAAGCATCAGTGTCAGAGATCGAAATCTTTGGTTTCACTAATACAAAATAATTATTTTTCTCAGCATTATTTACTTAAGTAAATACCCATTTTACGGACAAATAACCTTCTACCTTCACCAAGGAACAAAAAACTTACTTTTTCACTTCTTTAGCAATATTGCTCAGTGTCGACCTTCATTTTGAACACATAACTCAAACCTCTCCCTCCAGCTGTTTTTTTAAAGGATTTAAGTGTTTCTCTGCTAATTGATCGTACGTTATTTTCAATGCTCGCTCTAAGTTCCTCAAGTGTTAGTGCCGTATAGACTACCTTCTTCAAATAACCCGTGGTGGCCACTCCCGAGGGCCATTGTTTCCAATCCAATTTTGATCAAAATGTTGGTAAAGCCAATCTGTCATTAATTAGATGTCTCCAAATGAATGGACAATTTAAAAATCCACCCAAATCCAAAAATTTGTATTATTTCCTTTTTATTGATGTTTTGTTTTGGTTTAATATTCACCTACCCCACAGTTTAATCTTGCATTAAACTGCATGTACATATACCTACCTAATTAAGTATCATCGCGAGCCATCAGAGAGTAACGGTTTACATTATGGCTGATAGAATTATACACAACTATTATTCGGTTCGCCTCCTATAGAACACTTCATTTAAAGTGCAGTTTTTTTTTATTATTTTTTTCTCTTTAATACGGCCCCGTTGTGAATGAGTGTGAGGGTTAGTAATTTTTTTGAAGGTATACTTCTTTAGGCGTGTTATGAAAAAATGATGTCAGTGAAATTTTAAGATGCGCGTGCAGCTGTAACAAAAAATTATCGCCGCATCAGTGTAACACAAAATTATCACCGCATCAGTATAATACAAAAATCAGTGTAACACATAAATCAGTGTATCACAAAATTATCTCCGCATCAGTATAATACAAAAATCAGTGTAACACAAAAATCAGTGTAACACAAAATTATCACCGCATCAGTATAATACAAAAATCATTGTAACACAAAATTATCGCCGCATCAGTGTAACACAAAAATCAGTGTAACACAAAATTATCACCGCATCTGTGTAACACAAAATTATTACCGCATCAATGTAACACAAAATTAACACAGATGAGTAAGTTCTGAGTTCTCTCCCGGGTGGGGTAGTTCTCGCACGTACATATTTTTTTTTGTCTAAAATGGCTCCTTATTGAGGCCACTCCCAAGTCTTAAATCATATTCTTACTCAGACCTTCTAACCCAAAATGGCCGTTTTCTAAAAGACGTCATTTTAACGTCTGGTAGAAATACATTTACATTTAGTGCGTACATTAATATATCTTGTTCGGGTTTTGATACTGAGTCGGATCAGAGTCCGGTCGGGTCGGTTCGCAGTATGTGCTTATCTTTTTAATTTGGTATTTTTATCACTTATGTAGTTGGAATAATAAACCAAAAGTTAATCAATAAAAAAACAAGCGTAATTCGAAAAAGAACAAAATGGCAGATACCTTGAAAATCACGCCAGATCGGACATTTTGTATTTGAATATTTTTGGTTGGAAATGGTCCAATATATCACTCCTACGTTTCAGTAAGTTTCAGGACCACCCTATATATATATTCATTTATATCTATTCTTACCTAGCGGGTTTTCCATGGAGAAACGGATATTTGGTGCCATAATTAGAATAGGTCTTACTATTCTACGGCCAGGATCTATGACTATATAGCCCTCAGTGTCGTTGTATAAGATTTTCAAGATTCCTATAAAAAACAAGAAAAGGACTGAGCGAATTTATGAATGACTTCAATGAATTGAGTTACTGAGTTCTCTCTCAGACCTTGAAATTTTCCGCTCTTTTTCCGCCCACCAAAATTCAAATCTGATTTTCATTATTAACAGAAGAAACAATTAAAATTCTAATATAGAAAACATTTTGGTATGATGTATATTTTACTTCCCTCTCCATTTCCATTCTAGAGACTAGGAAATAGATTTAGCAACATTAGACCATCGAAGGCGAATTATTGAGCAAAATAATTAGCTAATCTTGGGGTGAGCGTTATCTTATTGAAGATTGTCGTGAAGAAGAAATCCCAGTTCAAAAAAATATTATGGAATATTTAACTTGTTGGGTGTATGTAGTCATTATAATAATTTTTTATTAAATTTTGTGATACTACATAAATTTATGTAGTATCATAAAATTTAATAAAAAAATATTATGGAATATGCGAAAATAATTCTACCTATATTGTAAATATGAATTTCGTTCTTCTGTGACTTTCATAGCGTCACGTTCCCATGAGCTTCTCCTACAAAAACCTCCTCACAACATTGTTTCCTATAGTAAATCCTTCCTTAACTCTTCAATCGATCTCTGGAACACAGTACCGTATCCTACCCTAAATTAGCTCACCTTTCTCTCTTTCAACTCGTATTTATTGGAGGCAGTCAGTGAAGGTTTGTTAACTCCTATTTACTAATATTTTCTTCTCCTTCTTTCAGCTATCCTTTTCCTTNCCATGAGCTTCTCCTACAAAAACCTCCTCACAACACTGTTTCCTATAGTAAATCCTTCCTTAACTCTTCAATCTCTGGAACACAGTACCGTATCCTACCCTAAATTAGCTCATCTTTCTCTCTTTCAACTCGTATTTATTGGAGGCAGTCAGTGAAGGTTTGTTAACTCCTAAAAAATCATTAGGGGTTTTCATTGTACTCTATTTTTTCATATGTAGTTGTTTGTATCATTATTATTATTTTTTTTTTTTTGGAAAATATATGAGACCTCTGTTTGGACTATTGGGATAAAATGACAGTCTCATTCTCGCAGTAAAAATTCAAAATAAGCCAGTCGTATTCAGTTGATTATTCCTAAAGTTCTTGATAAACTTCATTTCTTACAGGTTCTCGTTTGCTTGTAAATCTTTCATATCTTTTCATCAGATAATTTATTTCGAAAAATTTAATTTCATTCAATTAATTTCTAATCTCTCAAATGAAAAAGTCGTATGACGGAAGTAAAAATGAAAAATTATCCCCTCCAAAAAAGAAAATATCCTCCCATCAACAGGACTTTGTTTCCAGAAAATGCACGGTTTGCAATCTTCTTTTTTATCAGCACAATATTCTTCAATCTCATGAGGACGGACAACTAAGTTATTCGCTCAGTTTATACGGATATGGCCAAGGCCTTTGACCATGTTGATCTTCGTTTTCTTAATTCTGAACTGGGATTCTATGAAATGGAAGAAACGTTTCTCTCCCGGTTATCTGGATGGTAGAATAGAATTCAACATGTGAGATTTGGTAACTGTTTCTCTCTTCCCATTAATGTTCTTTCAGGCATTGTACTAGGAAACCATATCGGCCCTGTTTTATTAGTCCCGACGCTGTGCCGTGTACAGGGTATGTGGGGAGGCGCGGCGGACGATAAAGTTTTTTTATTCGATTTTTGGATTCTGCGTACCTTAAAATACCAAATTTTGAAGGGAGTTTAATTTTCAGTTAGTAAAATAATAAAGCCATGTGTGGGAGAGTTTTTATTGCGGTAAAAAACTTACCAGCTACATGATTATGTACAAAGGTGTCATCTATATCAAACTTTCTCATTTGTTCATCTGTATATTCATCAGGTGCANTTAAAATACCAAATTTTGAAGGGAGTTTAATTTTCAGACAGCAAAATAATAAACCCATTGTCACATTGGGAGAGCTTTTACTGCCGTAAAAAACTTACCAGCTACATGATTATGTACAAAGGTGTCATCTATATCAAACTTTCTCATTTGTTCATCTGTATATTCATCAGGTGCATCTGAATAGACAGTTGCTAAATAAATATTCGATTCATACTCAGAGTTTTCATACAGAAAATCCTCTAAAACTTTAACAAGCAGTCCGTTTACAGAATCAGGATCAAAGAACGGTCTGTATTTTTGATATCGAAATTTGAAATCATCAAAACTAAAATCAGCCCAACGAATTTTATTACGTTCAAGATAATGGCTCATTGCATTGTATATTCTGAAAAATAAATATAATAATAATATATTTATTGACGGGTCGAACCCTTTGTACGAGATAACAAAATATAATAAGTACGTGTAAGCAAATAAAATAAAATGCAATAAAATAATAATAAAAATATATATATATAAAGACATAAAAATATTACCGAACTAGCGAAAAAATGAAATAATTGTAAAAAATTAATATAAAAATATAACCGTACAGACCAAAAAAAAAAAAAAAAAAAAAAAAAAAAAAAAAAAAAAAAAAAAAAACAANAAAAAAAAAAGACTAAATAATAAAATAAAAGAATGTTGTTATTGATAAGAATTTCCTTGCCTCATCAATCTGTTGATTGGCGCAAAAAAACAAGTAATTCGTTCCGCAGTTATTTACATAAAAGGTGCATTTACACCTCAAGCGGTGGTGACAGTCGAGTCTGACCAGTTCCAGCAGCGCAGCACAATCAACATCTCTCTTCCACAGTTTGTCAAAGAATTTTCCATCGATGAAGAGTCTGCGCTCCTTGAGGGAAGGCAAAGATATGGCAACATTGGGATGACGAAAACGGAAAGTACGTAAAAATTTATTCTGTACACGCTCCAACATGTGAGCATGCACATCATAATACGGCGACCAAGCAATAGAAGCGTATTCAAGAAGAGATCGAAACAAAGCTTTGAAAAGTATCTCAAAGGCTTCCGAAGAGGGACCCTTTGAGTTCCTTCCGACATAACCCAAAAGACGGTGACACCGCATGGACAAATTTGTGACATGCGGAGCAAAAGAAAGTTTCTCTTCACAGAGGATTCCAAGGTGCTTGATTTGGCTGACATTTGTTAATGGCTTGGAGTTTATGAAGTAAGTATTCTCCAACGGCTGATGACAACGTGAAAAATTCATAACAAAACATTTATGCCAGGACAATTACATTCCATTAACTTTCAACCAATCATAGAAACGGTTCAAATCTTCCTGACAGAACCTGAATGGGCCGGGAGAAATGATCACCAACTCGAACAGATTGAGTTCTTCCCCGGAGGTAGTCCGAAAACCAGAGAAGAAAAGATCCACCACCATAGGATTTTAATTTTGCAAGAAGAAAACGACTATCAACCCTATCGAAGGCTTTTGCGACATCTGTGTAGATGGAATGGACTGAAGATGAAGATTGAAATGATTTCAGGATGTCGTGCTGATAAGAAAGGAAATTAGAGACAGTAGATCTCCTGCAAGTAAATCCATGCTGTTCATCGGCAATAAAATGTTTACACGATGGAGTCAATTTGACTGTGATCAATTTATCAAGGACTTGGGGAAGTTATACTCCTCGATAATTAGCGATATCGGATCTATCGCCGGATTTAAATATGGGTATAACAAAACTAGACTTCCAGAGAGATGGGAAAACGCCAGAAGACAAGGACAAATTGAAAATTTCAGAAAGAGGAGACACCAGGACTGAGGCGCACTTCCTTAAAATGAGTGGAGGAACATTGTCTGTTCCGGATGAAAACTTCAAAGGCAAAGAAGAAAGGGCACGGTAAACCTCGTTCTGAGAAAAAAAGCAACTCTGAGAATCAATAAAATCACGATCGGCATAATCCGGAGTAGACTCACTCGATGATTGATAAGAACGACTGAACGAAGAGAATTTGCCGTTTCCTGTAAAGTGGAGCTGGAGACATTGCTCAAAAACATGAACTTCGGAAATCCATCAAAGGAGACACCAGGACTGAGGCGCACTTCCTTAAAATGAGTGGAGGAATATTGTCTGTTCCGGATGAAAACTTCAAAGGCAAAGAAGAAAGGGCACGGTAAACCTCGTTCTGAGAAAAAAAGCAACTCTGAAAATCAATAAAATCACGATCGGCATAATCCGGAGTAGACTCACTAGATGATTGATAAGAACGACTGAACGAAGAGAATTTGCCGTTTCCTGTAAAGTTGAGCTGGAGACATTGCTCAAAAACATGAACTTCGGAAATCCATCAACTTTCCTTGATTCCTCAGAATACCTCCAGAAATATCGAGGATTGGACTTTAGACTTTCACTAATCTTTAAGAGATGCTTTCTATGACACTGATTGTTCAAAAGCTTACATTGAGCAAGTAGCGCTGAAAAACGATCATAATCAGATGCAAGTTTGGAACGTTTAAAAAGAAGATACGCTTTCTTTTACTCAAAGGTCAATGCTCTCAAGTCCTTAGTTCCCATCTGGGAAAGGTGCTGGAAAATATACGTTTTCTCGGCGTATATAAAGCAACACTATCAGTGAAAATATCATAGAGACACCCGACGAACACATTAATGTCTCTATGAGAAAAAAGAGAATTCCAATCAACCATGGTAAGGAATGAGTTAGGGGCCACAAAATCGCACTTGGCATAATCAAAGATGGAGAATTCACGTGGAAGATAGGTATTCAACCTTTTGACAGGAATGTCAAAACAAAATGCATTATGATGGAAGTTGTTGTTCAAAAAAAGATCATGGGCCACTGACATTTTAGTCGAGGAAGCATTAGAAAAGGTTTCTTTACACAATGTTTTTGCTGGCTAACACTGCATTACTTATAACATTATGTCTAAGACATAGTAGGGCCATGTTACGTGGACCATTTTCGAACTTAACTATCGAGATCCTTGATCCTATCCATAAAAAAGATATTTCTACTCTTTGGAAGAAAGACTGCATGATTTAGTTCATAGCATGAATTCTTAGAATAAAATATGGCGTCTTATCCATTTCGGATACCCGTAGCTCCCCTACAGGACATTGCTGGATAATGAGCCCTTTTTAAAAGAAAGTACAAGTTCAAAAATGACTTTTCTTACCTCGTTTGTGAGTTTTGGTCTTAAACACAAAAAAATCAGGAACATTCCGTGCAGTGGCTACATTTTCGGACACATGTTTATTAAGCAAAGTGGCATTTATTTGATCTCTATAGTATACGTAGTTAAAATGATTACATGTTTTTAGGACACCCTGTGTTAAACCGTGGACTTACTTTGAGATATTGTTAATCCTGTTGAATGGAAAGCGAGAAATCACAGTTTGAAGAATAGTTTGAATTTTCCCCAACAGTTGTACTACATCTTCCCAGTCGTTCATTCTAGCTGCATGAATTTGGCTACCATATGCAATTTGATTATATGCACTCACATTTAAGATTCGCGCTGTCAAAGAAAATGTATTTCCTTGGAGATATGAACAACCCCATTTTGCTGCGAAACCTGTACGAAAATCATTGTTTCACTAGATGAGCAAAGACATTTGTCGGGATCAGTGGCGGCTGCTCCTTACGGGCAAAAGAGCATAGCCCCCCAAAAATTGCAGAAAATAAAGCATAAAATATTTCGTTTGTAATTTAATTTTATACCTACCAAAGCATTCTTCTTCCCCCAAAAAGGAAAAAAAACTTGAATAAATATATTCCTTTAATTTGCGAGTTGCTTAAAATATCTGTTGTTCACTTGCAAAAAAAA